>VZZY01015246.1:902019-951275 GCA_013400335.1 Eurystomus gularis | reverse complement strand
AAAAAAAAAGAAAATTACTTTTTGATTACTTGTAGGAAGCAGAGCAGGAAAGGAAGCTGTGGTCATGTAAGCAAAAGGTGTGTGCACCCCTCAGGCTTCTGTCAAAGACATTATCTACAGCCATGAGCGTTACTGAAATGGCTAAACCAAGCACAAGGGGTTTTGTACTGCAAAATGTCTGGAAGCACAAGTGTGTGTATCATCTTTACCCATAAAGAAAACCAGCAATTTTCAAATGTATATATAAAGAGAAAGAAAGTAAATGGAAACCTTTCACAGCCAGGTTTGTCAGTTCCATTTAAAATATGACACTAAAAATAGGGAACCAGGTCCCTGAAAATGTTCCCATACCTGTGCAGATTCTTATCCAGGCCATTCATGTTGGTACAATCTTCCAATGACCTTTACCTTCCTGTCACAAATCTCATTTTTTCTCATGCATTTAGAGCAGCACCAGTTTCACTATGACAAGAAGAAGAGTGTTAATGTAAATATGGGACTATGAAGCAAGATACCTGGTTATTATTCTCTGGTGCTCCAGCAGAACAGCACTTCCTGCCCCGCAGGCTCTGGGAAGGCTGTATCGTTGGTATCTGTGAAATCTTCAATGTCAAACTGGAAGAAACTCAAAGATAAGCAAAAAATTAGTATTAATTGTCACAAATCCTCTTCAGCATATTTCATCACTGCATTTAATTAGATTTTATTTTCCTTAGTTGAATTACTATAAGCAGACCCTATCATTTCCTCCATCAACCAGCTTTTTCCCTCTTTAACTTTATCTCTGCAACTCCCTTAGAAAGGAGACAAAATTTAGTATAAAATTTGTAATGGCCACATTAACTGGCATTTCCAGGCTGCCTCAGCTGTCAATGCCTGTGATGGCAGGAGATGTTTTGCCAGCACGACTTTCATGAAAAGATATATATACATATAGATAGCCAAGAACAGTGTGGGAGCTGTTTCCCAAAAAAAATAGTTGGAACTCATTAGTGACACGACAGTTATTAGCATATATAATTTCTACAGTGACAAATAAAAGAAATAATGACAAACAAAAGAAAAGGTGCTTTCCCATAAAGTAAACGTTATAAAGCTACTCAATTAATATGATGGCTTAGTAGGTGCCATTAAGCAACTCTTTAGGTTAATTTTAGTCTCAGCAGGGGTGTGGATAAATAGGAAGTAATTTTACACCTTCTTCCAAACAAAGCATCATTTTATTAGATCAGAAGGGACTAGGCTCTTCCAGTCCTTGCACTTTTCTGACTGCACTATGAGGTGACAAACTCTCTCTGTTTCAAGCCCTACAACTGCATTAAGCCCACTATTTAAAAAAACAATGAACCAACCAGTAAATAATAGCTTAAGCCTACACTGCCCTCTTACACGCTAAGAAATGTGAGAATTTGAGGTCAAGCTTGAAGCTGAAGGGCACTGTTCATTTCTGGAGTAGAGATATATTTTTGACAACTCTTCCGCTCTTAGCCAAAGCCAGATCAGCTCATTTATGTTTAAGTCCATAGCATGCAAGAAGGGACACAAGATAATACAGTGATTCATCCAAACATCATGTTTCCATTTAAGAGTTCTATCCCAGCTAGTTGTCTCCAAAGACAACTGTCTAGATATGAAATACAAAGCCACATCTATGGTAATACTTCTGCAATTATGCTCTCAGTGCTTCCTAAGTAAGCAAGCTCGATGTATTCCTGCAACTTCACAGTTAAAAGCATACCTTTTAATAAATCTAGAGACTTTTCTTTTTCGAGCATTTCTTAAACATGCAGAAACTAAGAGTGCACCTGCCTCTCTTACAGATTGCCTCTCTAGCGAGGAGACCTATTTTACGTGAATTTGCATCAGTACCTGAGACAATTCAATAAACACATTAAAAGGGCTCGGCAATTGATTTTGACAGAAGTAAAATACGGCACTGAAAGTGCAGAGGAAACACTATGGTATAACTATGTTACCTTACCTTACACACAGGCTGACAAACAGATTTCCAGGACTTCAAATTTACGCATTAATGTCCAGATACTTAAAAGTCTAAATATTTAAATCTGGATTCACTTGTTATCCTAAGCAGCCTCCTGCAGGTTTACAGGTCTAAGTTCTTCAGATTTATTTAATTCTAGGCTGTCTTTGCATGACACGTTGGAGTAGGTTTTAGCAAACATGCTTGTTCCTGAGTTGTTGCAGCAACCTCAGCCTGTTCTGAAATCAAGTGCATCACTCAGACACTGCTCATCCTGAGCAATGCTACGTAACCTGTAGGGTCCAAACCTAAGTTGCCCTAAGGCTCTTTGATATGCAAGATAAAACATAAACTGGGTAATATGTCTTGTAACACCTAAGCTTGGCATGTGCCTGCTCTCATCTCCAGCAACACAAGCACATGAAAGAGAAAAGTAAAAACAAAACAGAAAAAAAAAACGAACAAGCACACACACAAAATATCACCTTTTAAAGAGGAATTATTTTTTTTATACCTCCAGCATCTCAAAAATGGAGTATAACAGTATGCCAAGCCATCTCGATACGTATGAGACCAGTTTAATAAGATATTCACTGTAAGACAATTGTTTATAACAATCAAAACAAGAAGAGGACAGAGATGAAAGCACAACCCAGTACACATTATTAGCATTATCTACAGTCAGTGCCAGGCTTCGTTCCACTGAATGGTGGAATTGTGGTATTTAAGTGTTGAAACTACAGAGAAGTTATATTCCTTTCCCCACTGCATTGGGAGTGTTTAGTATAGAAGATCAGATCAGTGTTTAAAGCTCTGATACACTCTCTCTGAAGGGGTACCAGCTGGGATAGGACGCTGGTTTCCAATTCTGAGAAGACTCTTCGTCAGACCCAATCCCAGAGCTTCTTTATTCATTCTCATTATAAATAGCACACATTGATAAAGTAGTCTCTCCTTACATTCATACAGCTTATGACTGACCCTGAGCAAGAAAATCTTCCTGTGTTCTAACTCCCGCTCTAGAGTATGCACTGGTTTTAAATTTGATGGTGTACTTGTTTACATTCATGAACTTCATTGTGTCTCATGACATGACAACTTTTGGGAGAAGAAGGGGAGAGGCTAATTCCACGCCCCATCCTAAAGAACCTTAAAAGTGTCTCTTTCTAAACACAATAAAAATCTTACTTTTTATCCTGAAACCATGGTTGCCTGCAAGCCCATGCAATCAATACAGCAGTCAAAGATGCTATCGTCAAGCCACCCCTTCAGTGAAGCTTCATTCTTCAAACTCTTGAGCAACATTAAAAGAAACACTGAACTTACACTTGAACATGTATCATTTGTGTCTCTCTTCTTAGACCTAAATCTATTCTCATCTCTCGACATGGTGCTGGTTACCAGCAGGGTTACTGGGGATAGCTTATTTGTATTGGAGGGAAATGGCAGCTGAGGAACTGAAGATAAGATACGGAAAGTTATAAATTATTTTAGAATCATTTTAAATTTCTTGTGGTGGCACTTGTGAAGGAACAAGTCTTTTCCTTCTTTCTCCCTTTATTCTGCAAGACCGCAGACAGTTTGTGACAGAACCTGAACCCTGTAAATACCACATTACCGAAATTCAAGATCTGCCTCCTCCAGCAAAAAGCTTTCCTTTTAATATTTGCATGAGATGCAAAGTCTGAAAGCTTCCGGAAACCTAGGAGTGAACAGGGCTTTTGGGCCCCCGAGAGCTCCCTACAGTTGCAAGAAAAATGCCATAACATTCCCAATGTAAATTCATCATTAGCCAGTCTAACATCTGTTGGGTAGTTTGCTCTTTACTGCCATTATAAAATCATTTGCAAATCCAATCATTAAAAATCATCACGTAATCATTTAAAAATGTCTAATTTCCAACCTAAATGTACCTGGGGCAAGTGGCTATTTATCTGCACTCCAGCCAGTGTTACGATCTGGTGAACCTCAAATGCTTTCTGTCATTCTCTGGTATTTACTCCTCCCACCCACTCCCCACCCCCCAGTTTCTTTGTGGCTATCAATATTGATATTTCTCTGACTTGACTTTGCTAAGATGGACAATTCAAGCTCTCAGGTTTTTATTTTCTGGGTCCAGGTTTTATAAGCCAAAGACAGATATTTATGTAACAAATTTTTGAGGTGGAATCAATTCGAGCTTTTCAACCTAAAAATTTGCAGGCCAATTTATTGAAGTGTAACACTATCTGGATGTCTCCTTGAGGCTCTTCAGGTCAATAGAATTAGAGAAAAGCAACAATCTCCCCTCACCAAAAAAAATAAAATCATGTTAAGCAAATATTTCTAACAATGTATTGAAACAAGTTCTTGAATATTAGCTTTAATCCCTCCAGGAACGCAAAATCTGAGGGAGTTACTTTAAAAATATTAATGGAGGAAAAATAAGGAATTTTAATGAATATATGCTAAATATCTTATGACTTGAAGCACTTAAGATGCAATTGATCTCACCACAGTGGTGACAAGTTAGGGAGCAGTGAGCACAGAGACTTATCATCAGATAAAAAGCTCAAAACAGAATTACATTCTTTGCCTGTCACCGCAGCACTAATACTGAGAAGCAATTTACATACAAAATTGGAGCCACATAGCTAATGTACTCTGATTTTTCACTCAAACTGCATTTCGCTGACAGAAGGGTCTTTTTCTGTAGCCACACACTTAGGAAATATGGGTGATCATGTTCCTCATCCACTTCTTCTGTAGCACTGCAGAACTCTTTTGTGTTCTGCTGCAGACTGTGAGGTAGTCTAATGAAAACTGGCCAGTCCCTGTGTTCCCATAATTTCAAAATCCCTAAAAATACTATTTACAAAGTATGCAACTGGAAAGCTACACTGAATAATGTATAAAGAACACATTTCTTTGAATTTCATAGTCTTTTGATGGCAAAAATTTGTCAGACTGAAGGCTGTTATTCTGCTATGTAGGAAACTAGATGAAAAGCTCTGTAAAGTTTTCTTTCTTTCAAGCGCATCCATCTCCTAGAAGTGGATATCTGGGAGTACCACTTCTTATATATATAAACACATTCATTTTGTGGTAATTTTTTTTTTTCTTTTCAGAAATATCTCAAATGTTAAACTGACTGCCTGCAATCAACCCTTTCTTCTCTATCATGTGCAGTCATTTCCTTGATGACTTTCAGCCATTCATACCTTGACAGGACAACTGGCTGATCTTTTAAATTCAAAGGCGCTCTGCTGAATTCCCCTGGGTGACTTCAACGCTCCATTGCAACAACTCACCTGCACCTCCCCAGGTCCCGGTCCCCAGGGATCTCCCACTGCCAAGGGCAAGGCCATGCCCAGGAACACGCACAGGGTTGATTTGCTGAATTTACCCTGCCTCTGAGAACAACATGCAACCAATAGGCATGCAAAAGGACAAGGAACGTTTGTCCCAGTGCAACACCACCTACACCGGTTAAACAACTTCACTTTCTCATTGATTCAGTCGCCTTCCTCCCCCTTCCATCCACTCCCAGCCACGAGGCAGGAAAATTGGTTCCAAATGAGCACATATTCGTGCGCATTTCATTCCACGATTTCAGGAAATTCCTCAACAGTCCGCTCTGTTAATAGGCATATTGTTACCTGTGTTTTATTCCCTCTGCAAAATCTAGTCATAAGATACCATCTGTTTTCCCCCTTAGTCAGCAGCTAGTGTACAGCACCATGTGCAAGAGCACCAGTGGATCCTTTCAGGGTGCAGATATATTTTTAGTGATCATTTTGACCTTTTCATTTGTGGAAAAGTAGATGTCTCCCTTTTCAAAGATGATTGTTATATTGTGCTTTTTCTGAGAAAGCAGAATTATTAATTTAACCCCTGCAGCAGTCTCAGTTGCAAAACATACATTGCATATGAGGCATTTAATGCGCACAGCTGGTGTGACCATTTTAAAAACTTAGGGAGAAAATAGCTTCTTGGTTTTCAATTTCCTCCCCAAAAGAAAAAAAAAAAAAAGGCACATTTTGTTCTGCTCTAATTAGTATGTGTGCCAGTGCATGACTTGCAAAGCAGGCAGATGCTTTGAATGAAGTGTAATGTAGATTTTCATTAATCTTCTTTGGCACAAGACTTTTCTTCTGCTACGCGTATGCAGGAAGTAATGACTAGAAAAGATGAGCAATCACAGGCAGTTCGAACCAACTTAAGCTGGCTTTTGTAAAGGGCAAGGCAGGGTCATAAAAGAGTATGGTTCCCTCAGTGTCTGCCATCTCTCGGTTTCTGGTTTCTCATTATAATGAAGGGTTTGGGGTAATTCCTTTTTAATACACAATATCAAATTCAGATATGGAAACTCTGAAGAAATTAAATATCAATGTACTGAAATGCATGCATTTCAATCAGGTATGTGAGTGATCCAAGAGAAAACCTCAGATAAATTTTCCTTACAGCAGGCAGAGAATTAAAAATTGTACTTCCTGAAACCACTTTCCTGTTTAGAAGGGAATAAACAAAGTTTTCCCATCTTGCTGAAAATTAAAGCCTATCACTGAACAGTTTTAGACTAAAGTTGGAATTACTTTCATCTTTTCCCACCTCAACTTAGGGATATTCTAGATTGCTTTATCTATGGCTAGGGAAGAAAAAAAAAGCTTGAGGCAGACTGTGCCTGTTTCCTATTACACAGCCTAGACGGGTTATTCGACCAAAGGGCCAGATTCCATGTTTGGTGAAAGTCCATATGCCACAATAAGAATTAAAGGTGCTGCAGGCTCCTTTGCCAGCAGCAGAAAGTGCTCTCTTGTCAGAAAGAGATTGGCACAAAGAGTAAAAATCAAATATAAATCATGCTTCAGAGAGACTTTCTTCATTAAGAGCACACATTGATGATGTGAGCTTTCCAATGTTGTGTTCTTGTGTTCAGTATAATGAAAAAAAAAATCTGCTTCTTTTTGGGATCACTGCTATTATTACCTTTTGCTTTTCTATAGTCTTCCTCCATGTCTTTTCTTTTCCTTTCATGAGACAGTTGCCGATTCCTTCTGCACTCCTTCCCTTCATTTGTGAGCTTTGCATCTTATGCTTTCCTGCACTTGTAAGAAGAGAGTTAACAGATTGCTGGTCTGTACATTAGATTTGGAGATTAACTCTTAAACAGGAGTAATGGGACCGGGAAGTTCATGCTTCCTCAGAGACATTGGCCTGAGCAAACACCATTGCTCAGCTGTTTGATTTCCACTTTCAGAAGAATCTTTCTCACAAGTATAAGGTCAAAATGTGGCTTCTTACCTGAAAGCCTCAACCTTGTCTTCAGTAAGAAGCAGATCCCTAAACACATTATGTGGGATAGTTCTAGGTTAAAGATGGCATATTTGACATCTATGCATAAGAAAAAATTAAATTAAAGAAAAAAAAAGTTCCTGTAATAGCAAAATCATTAATTACACAAATGGATTTCTATTTACAGTTCAAGTGAAATGATGACTTAAGAAGATTATAGAGCAATGTGCAGAACAGAACATTGCTTTCAGGAAGAGCATAAGCCAAAAACAGAATGAAAAGTGTATGCCATCATTTGAGATAATACACAGGGGATACACAAATAAGTTCTAAAAATTGAGCAGAAGGAAATCTATTTCTTTCTGTCCTCTTTAAAAACAGATAAAACCATTAAGCGATGGTATAGGAGCATTAATGTTTCCTGACAAAGCATTAAAATAAAAAAAAAGGAGGAAAAAGTGGATTTAATCTACTGTTTTACCTCTTCTGAAAAGCCACGCAGAATAAAACAACATTATCCCCCCAAACACGCGGCTTAAATAGTGAGTGTTTCCAGGACAAAAAATGAAAGCTATCCTATGTGGGAAATGCACCTGCTTTAGGATACAGGTTATGGTGGTGGAACTAGGCAAAATGTTACTTTTCCTGGAAGCAGCAGAATTCAGAGATTTTAGCTTTCATCTTCTCTCTGCAGAGTAGAATCTTTACAACTTAGTTTCCAGGTATTGATAAGTACAACTACCTTACTGAAGACACAGGGTCCCATTCTGCTCTCACATTTCCAGCCTACTGCATAGGAACCACCTACTTACGGCTGACAAAACTGTCAGAGCTTCCTGGGAACACTTGTCTGAAGGCACAGATCTCAAGTATAAAACATAGCAGGGCTCTGCAGGTTTTGCTTTTTCTTCAACGTGAAATCTTAGAGACTAGGGATAGGCAAGCTGATAGAGGGAAGAAAACTGGCAAGCTGTCAGGCCTCAGATCTCATCTATTTCTGTATCCATTGGTCTGAAATCTTAAATAGATGCCACCTCTCTCCACTGGCTTTTATTTTTTTGTGATACCCTTGAAAGAACAGAGGTAGCACAGCAATGCTGCTACAGGAGCTGAAACATCACTTTTTACTTTTGTAAACACACTGCAACCCGCATTTTGGGTTAATTCCGCTGTCTTCTCAAACAGTTTCCGAAATGATTGCTGAAGTTGGGCACGATACCCATGTGCTTTATCAGGTAAAGGATTTAGATTCTGAAAAATATGCATTCACAAGTTAAAACAAAGGCCATTAAAGGCTGCGTTTCTCTTGTTCATTCCAACAGTAAAAATGATCACATGCGCCTTGCACTGGTTTGCAGCGGTGTTATTCTATTAGTTACAGTAAATCTGTCATCAGGACACCATGATAGAGCAGACAGCAGTTTTGATCCCTGCCCTTAAATTTTTTGCTAAGGGGCTCCTGGGGTTTTTGATAATTTTTCAGCATATGACATTATGTAAATCTATTACTAATTCATTTTCAAGTGTATATCTGTATCTATTCATCTATGTGTAAAGTAATGATGAATTTGTCAGGTCCATGGACACAAAGTTAACATTACATTGAGATACATAAACCAGCATAAACTCACCTGATTCTATCAAAATAGACTACTGGAGCTCAGAAAATTTATTTAGTATTTGGAGACCAAAAAAATGAATCCTCTGCAGAAACAGCTCACAACTTGCCTGCATCTTTACAGAAATCAGTCACTCTGCTCAAAAAAGCGCTGTAAGTGAGACCCATTTCATAATTCAGGCATTAAAAACCACTGGGTAATGACAGTAGATCCATGAATGTGTACTTTAGCATTAAAACTATTTATAGAAACTATCGATTGAGTAGATTATGCTGAAACAGAGCACACTGAGGCTGGATTTCCTCTATATGTATCTTACCACAATAAAAGTGTTCTAACAAACTAATCAGAACAACAGCAAATGATTTGGTTTATTTTAGATGGTTGAGCCTCCTCTGTGGTCATATTTCATAAATAAGTACAAAAGTGGATAGGCATACGCTACTGTGCATCTACGAGGATGTCATTATAAAGGAAAAAATCTTGCTTTTAAGACTAACACTATAAATGTGGAGTGCTTCACTGGCCCAGATAAATAATAATTCTTTAGCTGCAGAAAAAAAAACCTCACCCTACAAATAACCTTTATTTCATAAAAAAAAAAATTACATGAAACCTTGCAGGCAAGAGAGAGATTCATAGGAGTTAAAAGCTTCAAGGCAGATAAATCAAGAAAGAAACAGGGGGATGGGCAGGTTAAGAAGGAAGCAATACTCAAAAGGGGACCATCAGTCTGACAGCTTACCTCTTGCAGGAATATTTTGAATTATTTCAGTTGTCATTACCTTAAGGAAGTTTTCACTTTGATAGCATAAATATTAAATATTTTAAAAGATGAAACTGCCAAGGAATCTGTCTTGAATCCCTTTTATTCTTCCACACAAAAGCAGCAGTCATTAAATAGACTACTCATGGGCTACAAAGAGATAAATAAACCTGCCACAATGTGACCTCAGAAATGACTAACTATGGATGTCATTAATGTAACTCTAAACTGAGCTTTTAGAATGGCAGCTTTGACCCTTTGTGGCTCCAAATATTTCATCCGTGAAGCCTCCTTAGGGTGCTCCTTATACAAATATCGTTAATATGTCAAGAAAAAAAATTGACTAAGATTAACCAAACCTCAGAAAAAAAAAAGCAAAACAAAAAAAAACACACCAAAAACTTAGCATGTCATATGTTCATTTATCTATATTTAAAATTCCATTAGGGAAAATTCTTTTAAAGACTCAACACTAGCTTCAATGTTGAAATGGCATTTAGATTACTCAATAATATACAGAGCTGCAAATGGTGCATTCTTAAGGGTGACATTATAAGAATAATGCACAGTATAAATAAATATTCTTCTCTGAAGAGTTCAGTATTTCAGTATCTTAGGGTTTTTTGCAAACAAGTGGGAGATTTAGCACCTGTATGCTATTTGAATATTATTTTCCACCTGAAAGCTGAAGAAAAGAAAGAGTTGAGGTATTTCTTAGGCTTCTGAAGTGAAGCTGAGGCAGAACTTAAAATAAACAGTAGATAAAATAGCTGTCATGAGAAGGAGAAATGTGTGGTTCATTCCCTGAGCCCCTCCTGGACAGGAGGATCCTTCTCTGCACACCCTGTGCAAGCTCAGCTCCTTTCTGCTGGGCTAAACTGATGTAACAGCTCAGCTCTGACAAAACAGAGCTCCTGAGGAAGGCTATCCCCCCAAAAAAACAGAAAGCAGAGGACAGCAAAACAAATGGAGCTGCCAGCACCATGACTCAGGGTAAGGCAGGTGTAAGGAAGTGGCTTGGAAGGGAATCCTTGTCCTATGGTGGAAAAAAAAAAAGCCCAGACAGGACAGGGGAAAAGCCTTAATTACAACTTTAGTAGGATCAGCTACTTCAGCCTCAGCCTACCTCCCTAACAAATGCTGAGCACCACCTTAAAAGCTGGTCCTGTTGCCCTTAGTGGTGAAGGGGACTGCGTCTGGGGCAGAATTCAACCCAGCACAGAAGAGGCGGAAATATCCCGGGGATGGATGAGATGGGAAATGGAGATTGGTGCTGGAGTCAGACCACTCAATAACGGGAGGTGGAAGGGATTCATTCCCGTGGCTGCCAGTCACCACTTCAGTTTTGTTCCCTGAAGATAAGCCAAGGCTACTTTGCACCTGCAAGAACGATCCTACTCTGAGTCCAGCAACAAAAGGTCTGAGAAAACACTTCCAAATTCTGAGCACACAAATTCAAGAAATAGAGAAGCATTAAGAAACCACACACATCCCACAGGTCTATAGTTTTGTTTCTGCAGCCGGATTGACTAGCAGAAACCCACTGATTTCAACAAAAATGTGATTTTTGTAAACACCAAAAATGAACGGTTATTTACGCTACAAAAGTGTAAAAAAAAAAAAAAAAAGATAATGCAAACTGACAATTTTTATTACTCAGAGGTAATAAAGTTACATTTCAAGCTTACGAAATGACAATTTATCAAAGCCCCAGCCCCAGCTGGAGAATTCATGACTTCTGGAATACAAACAGTAAAATCCTTAACGAGGCAAGTACCACAGCTAAAACTGCTGCTTCAGAAATACCCTAAGCATCCGCAGTTACCCAATTAGTGATCTGGCAGGAATGTGAGCACATATCCCCATTCAGCTCTACAGAAGAAAAATAAATATTTAATGTATGTAAACTCAGTCACTGACTGATCATTAAATATTACCCTAAAGAGGCAGGAATACCTTATATTATACTCACCAACATTTTCTCAGCCCTTCTCCACATCTTTGTGAAGATTAAGGATCAAAAGTAGGATTTAAATTAAGAGCTCCGAGTTTTCACAAAACAGCTTTGTGTGTTTATTGTCTACACCAGAGTACTGCAAATAACTATGTCTAAAATACAGTTTCTGACTAAGAAAAAAATGCAGATGATGCTGAACACCCCTACATCTCCCACAGTTTTCTGGGGAGCGGGAAAAATCCTTCTCCACTTCTCTCTCTAAAGTGCAATTTTGCTTCTCAGAAGAAAAGGACCATTTCACTTTCATTGGCTTTGCCCCACACCCAAGCAAGAAGACATCATGAGCAATGGTGGGTCAAGGAATTGTGGAGTCAGGTCACATACTGCTGGGCAGCTCTGTCTACTCCCACCCAGCACACCACTGCAAACAACTGGCCAGCCAAAACGGGCTCAATGAGCTGCCCTTCCCCATGAGCTGTCAGCATGGCAGGTTGGTTCAACCGAATGACTAGCTGCTGTACATCTCATTAAATGCTCCAAAAGCTTCTCAGAATTGCTGATCTGTGTGTCAGCTCAGCTACTCAGCAAGGGAGCTGCTGTATCATTAGTAGCTTTCTGCTAGGGAAAAAATAAAAAAGACTGTAACACCCCTCCAGCATGTACGTGGCTCAAAATGATTAAGTTTTCAGGACATCAGCTTCTTATAATCAAGAATAAAAAAATTATTCCTCGTAGAACAATAGGAAGCACAAAGAAACGGTATCAGGAGGCTGCCACGTACTCATAAAGTTGCTCCTACACCACAAGCTGCTTTCACCGTACCTCACCATTCATCTTCAGAGCCTTCCTCCTGCCAGCTTCACAAGACTAGGCTTCCATGAACGCTCTCTGCCAACAGATCCTGTCATACTATAACCCAAAGAAACAAAATGTTGTGCATGTGAAATTAAAATGGCGCTTGATCTTTTATTGATAATTTTGAATGGCTATTATCTTCAAAGATCATTAAGTTTTAAAAGAAAGGTCACTCTCCTATATCAGGGCATCATGTTAAAGAAAATACCATCTGCTCCTTCAGCAATATTGTAACCCAGAGCAGCCACCCACCTGTTCCCATCAGCAGCACCACTGGTCTTCATGTTGCAGCAGCCAGAATAACTTCCTTACAACCCCAAAGGAATTTGCTACTTAAGGCACTTTTTGTTTCACGCATAACATCCAGAGCACGATGAGCTTTTGATTAATCATACAGTGATTAATTACTTGCACTCTTTACGGTCTGAATTCAGCATAGCAATGAGCTCCTCACAGCAGCATATTCCCCAAGTTCTGAAGTTGGCCAATTATCTGTCACTAGATGTACACATACCATATTCCTGTGTGCATTCCTCATATGTTTAGATTCTGTTCTTAGAGCACTTGCATGAGAGTGGCAAAAGTTGGCCCCTTAACACATCAATAGGCTGCAGTCATCCCCATACAAGAAGAGACATTTTTAACATGTATTAAAACATTTCTGTACTTTCCACAGATGTTATTGAATCAAGAGGCCAATCCAACAACATTTGTTATCAGATAATAAATACATGTTACTTACCAGGCCAGAAAACATATTTTGGAAGCAAAGTTGCCTCATATACACAAACATGTCTTTTAGTTAATGATGTGAAACATACACCTTTCTCCTTAGTATAGCTCTTATTTTAAGGCAGAGACTTGTAAGAGTGAAGACAGTAATAGGTGGGAAATAAATATTATTTGAACCTCAAGTCCAGCCACAGACAACTTCCCATTGGGCTGGTAGGTACACAAGCACAGGATAACACGTTTGTCCCTATATAAGCCCAGCTGTGTCAGGTCAGATCCAAGACCACTGAGCCCAACAAATGACCTTTGACCACCGTCTGACAACAATGAATAGCCAAAAAAGAGAACCGGGAAAGGGAAAAAATGTTGGATTAAAATATTACCCAATCTGCAGGAGCTTGTGGCTTAGATCAATTCAGGCAGAAAAGGTATTTCAGTATTTAGGTAAAGAGCCTGTTCAAGTGTATTTGGAACTCTCCCTTTTAAAGGTACTCTGACATGTGCTTTAATCCCAAATGTTCTTTCTGATTAGTATGCATTTAAGCACACCTAAACACTTGTCTATACTCTTACCTCGCTTGGGGGGCTCAGGGGTGGCCAAGTGCCGGGTATCTGCTCCCATTAGTTTCTTGAATCCAGTTACCATTTTTGTGAATTACCTGTTAGTAGCAACTCTTCTTTTGTTAGTATTGAAAAACAAAACCCAAAATGGAGGTTAACAAATACAATCCTGTTAAAGCTATTGTCTGTATGAAAGTTTAACAGAACCAATGGTTTTTACTCCATTTGTGCTATTTTCCCGGCTTAGGCTTGCAGGGCAAGAGACCCTGTATCGTCCCCAAGCTTTAGGGATTTTTATTTCACTTGTACGTAAAGCATCCCCAAGTCTTACACCATGATGCTTTCCCTGTCTGCGTCTGTTCACTTGGTGCCATTTCCCGGAGATCTGATACAGTATTTGAGCAGAGACATTGCCAGTGCAATTTTAGAAGTTTCCCTGGTAACCGCTGCTGACATCTCTAACTCAAAATTTAAGACTACAGCTCTCTGTAACACCCTTACATGGCAAACTGCCTTGCATCGGTTGAGCTAAGGAACCTCACAAATGACAATTTGACTTTGCTTTGCTTTTCAGAGAGTTAAAGTTTGTGCTCAAAGACATTTCTTTCACTTGAAGGAAGCTGCTACCACCTTCCCCGGTCTGCAAGCAGGGAAAAAGCACAGATAAAACTGTCGTAAAATGATTCAAAGAAGGAAAAGTGAGGCTGGAAAGAGGTAGATGCTGGAGAGAGCAGTTAAGAGATGCAAGGAAAGAGAAGGGCTAGAAGTGACAGCACTTAGAAGGCAACAGGAACCCCTGGAAGTAGTAGTGAGTTAGCAAGGAAGAACTGAAACTGAAATGTAAAGCAATAAAAATAACAAGGAGAAAAGCAAAATAGTATTCCTTTAATCACTCCTTCAGTACATTTTTTTGGAGGATGCTCATCTCCCTCTCCAGGTCTGGAAGAGAAGTCACAAGAGGGTCCCCATGAGACGTATTATTGATCCTCTGTGTCCCTCCATGCTTTATCTCTCAGCAATCTTTTGTCTGCAAAACCCACAAATTCTTCAGCCGTTTCTGTTGATGACTCAGGTCTAAACTAGAGAAGTGAATCTATCTCCCTTATTCAAGCAGTCACAGCCCAACAGTGCATCACAGATACCTAGAAACCTAATGAAAACAGAGCTCAGCATTTCCCACTCACAACCCCTTCTCACAAGCTCCTCTCCTCAGTGCCCACCACAACCTTCTGGCAGACACTCACTGTCATGAGTTGGTTGCTCTCCTTTTGTTTGCTTGTACAGACAGCAAGGCCACATCTATATCGTGCAAATTATTTCATGAGTAAAACCTCTAAGGAACAGTTCTCTTATGCCCATCTAAACCCTGCAGTCCATTTCTGTGACATTACCACTGTGAGCTTTGAATAGTGAATGTTGCATTGTCTTCATTCTCCCATTTTCCAGTACATTGGTGCATATTGGAAGACACCTCTAAGAATATATTTTCCTCTTCAACACATATTATTACTTATATTTTAACTCCTCGGGGACTGAAGTGCTAGAATCTATCTGTGCAATGCTTATCACAACTGAAGCCCTGTTTTTCTATTTGGAGCCAGCAATAAGGAGAAAGAGAAAGTAGTAAATAATAACAACAATACAGCTAAGGGCCCTGTCACTTAAGGGTGGAGAATCTTTGTCAGTTACCCTACATTGTACAGGAAAGCCTATGGAGTGTGGTGCTCAGAGAGATCAAGAGAGGTGATTCTGCCTCTTAATGCTGCCCTGGTGAGACCTCACCTGAAGTACAGCACAAGAAGGACGTGGACCTGTTGGAGCATGTCTAGGGGAGAGCCACGAAAATGACCAGAGGGCTGGAGCACCTTTGCTGTGAAGACAAACTGAGAGAGTTGGGGCTGTTCAGCTTGGAGAAGTGAAGGCTCTGGGGGGACCTTATAGCAACCTTCCAATACCTGAAAGGGGCCTATAAGAAGGCAAGGGGAGATCTGTTCTTGAGGGTCTATAGTGACAGGACAAGGGGTAATGGTTTTAAGATAGAAAAGGGTAGATTTAGGTTGGACATTAGGAAGAAGTTCTTCAATATGAGGGGGGTTAATCACTGGAACAGGTTGCCCAGGGAGGTGGTGGAGACCCCATCCCTGGAGATGTTCAAGGTCAGGTTTGATGGGGCTCTGAGCAACCTGACCTAGTTAGAGATGTCCCTGCTTATTGCAGGAAGGTTGGACTAGATGGCCTTTAGAGGTCCCTTCCAAACCAATACATTCCATGATTCTATGATTCTAAGATGGAATGAAAAAAATAGGCAATATGAAGAGAAAGAGGAAAGGGGAAATCCAGCTGTTTGAGCCCTAACTACAGCAACAACAAAAAAACAGAGGCAAACCACAGTGCCAAGCAAGGACAGAAAAAAAAAAAAGAAAATAAAACAAAAAATGTTGTGTATAGAAACAGTAGAGCAGGGTGAAGTAGAGAACCAGAGAGCTATATAAACCATTATAAACAGAAAGTGCTGAGGTGGGGAAATAACACTGCCACTGCAAAGGTCACAAGGATATGTGCTCAGAGAGGACCCCTGGTGCAGAATTAACCCTAGAAAGGGTCAAAGATAGTTACTGCCAAAACAGGTTAGCTGTAATTAGTGCACGGGAATATTCAGTAAAAGGATTGTGATGGTTAATGTCTGGGATTTTCAGAAAGCTTTTTGTCCTCAACCACTTGAAGCCCTTCGTTGTCTTTACATCCCAGGTTATTGAAGGTTTCAACCGTAATTTTGAATACAGATGAAGCACAGAACGGATTGTTTTGCTGCTGTAGCTGCACTCCCCAGCACTTCTGACTGAGAAGCAGGCAATGACTCCACAGACAAACATTCCCCCTCTAAAATTTCCAAGCCGTGTACTACAGCAGTAAGCTTTCAGCACACTTTCAGAATCTTTTAACACATTTTTCCTTAGACAACTAGAAGGGAAAATGTGCTTTCCACTATTATTATTACATTACTGCGCCTTTTTTCCATGCGCTCCTTTATTTCCTAACTGCTTTAACATGTTTGAGAACAAGCAATGCATAAAAGAGTGCAACTCGCACTTTAACAGGCATTCATAAATTTAGATTTGGATTACACTGCTGGTGCCATGCTGTGCAGCTGCTGGGAGGAAACTAGGCCAGTATATAGAAGGTACTGACAGAAAAGAAGAGATTTTTCTGTAACGGTGCTGTCAGGTACAATTGACGGGTCAGCATCTCCCCTTTCAGAGTATCTATGAAGAGGCACAAAAGCCCTCACCCTAGCTGTATTCCAGTATTACATAAAATGAAAACCAAACAATTTACCTCTTCCACAAAACCTAGTCTCACCAGCTGAACTTCATGTGACGTAACTCCCATGGCTGCAAAATCAGAATCACACTCATTAGCATATGAAAAATCCAAGTTTTGCATTCTGCAATTCATACGCTCTTGGACTGTCCTCTCGTTCCTCCTGCACTGGCCTAAAAACAAGTGTAACCTTGCAACAGCCTCCAGCCCCAGGCATCCAACAACAAACTAAAGGAGCTGCAGGTTAGGACCCTAACCAGAAGAAATCTAAGCTAGACTGACCTTTGAACTCTGCTTGCAGATGTCATCTGTGGAGTCTAAATTTAATCTTCCTAACAGAAGACAATCCTGCAATCTGGCAGTAAACCTAGGACAAATTTTAGCTCTTCCCCCCAAGATAATTCATAAACTTGTTAAAGGCCTTTAAATCTCAGTCTGTGGTAGAGAGAATGCAGCAGAAGGTCCTCAGGGTGTCTGGGTCAAATCCCATTAGAAACCATCCAAGAGGATATTAAAGACCGATGAAAAAGTTTCCAGCCATGAAGTTTCTGCTCCGTACTCTGCTTGGTGAAACCTGAAGCTGCTGATGGAACAGCTCCGAAATTTACCCTTCATCACCTGCACATTTCCGTAGTTCTTTGACCTGTCTTACTGAGTCTGACGCTCCAGGGCATCACAGCTCCTGTGGATCCTAATTGTCTTCTTCCACGTTCTGTGTAATGCAGGTCACCACAGGGATGTGGACAAGCAACCCAGTCAGATTAGCAAGGGTAGCAGGGTAGACAAGGCCAGACAAGCAAGGGCCAAGTCACAGGGCTCTTCCCTGTTTCCTCTTCACTCAGCTGGGAACTGCTCAGTGCACTCCCATCCGAGGAGCCTGACACCCCAGGAACTTGCAGCTTTGAGTATCTGCTGCGCTCGGCCCCTGCTAACGTAGCCCGTGCTGCAGTGGTGTCACTGCTATGTGCAGGTACAACAGACCTTCCTTTTAAATAACACGGTCCCTCGCTGTTCTTCTTCACTGCTCAGCAAAATTCGCTACCTGCTAATCAGAAGCTGATTATAAACTTTTCCTTGGACTACTGATAAAGGGAGCAGCGTAAATGGGCCATTTCTCAGTGCTTATTAGGCACAATAACAGTTGAGCAGCATGCCAGAACACAAGCCAGAGTCAGGACTGCAGGCGCTGAGTTTGCAGCCAGCTGAAGACTTCCCCGGTCGCGGCAGCTGCGGAGTTGAGCGCACCTCACCCCAGCTGCTCCCAGCAGCACGCCCCTGAAGTTAAGGTACTCTCTCTCCTGCCTGACACACAGCTCACCTTCAAAAGCAGGGAAGCAGGCCGTGCAGGCAACTGCGTGCACCTAGGAACAGAGCACGGCGAATCCCAGCGCCAGAGGCAGAGGTCAGGCGCAGCGCGGCCATGCCCTGCGGTCCGGCCTGCCTTCCAGCTGGCACAGCAAACGACTCAAAGCTTTGGTGGCCCAAGAGTTGCTCCTTCTCACAGACCCACCAGGAGCTACACCAAGGCAAATCCCCACGCAAAAATCCATTTATGTTGTGGTGCACCTAAAACCCAAAATGAAACAGGGGCTTTATGGTCCATATTGGGAAGCTATTTTTGTCGCAAATCACTTCAGACTAAAGGGGCAGGTAAAGGGAGGGCAAAGATGCAGAACGGTGAGGTGAGGTTCTGTGGGTCAGCCTTATCTCTAGGATCCTGTATTGCTCATCTGCCAGCCATCTCCTAACTCATTTTCTCCCAGGGAAAATCTGTTGATGGCTTACCACCTGACTGGGGTGGAACCCTTAATTAACATTTGCAAATTATTTTTATATCCCCGAGTAAGAGGCACAATGCAAATCTGTGGCATTATAAAAGAACAGCCCTTACACCTCAACTCCTTTAATAGTGGAGGGAAAAAGGAATTGCTTATGGAATAACGTGCTTGTTAGCAAGTCCCTTTGTTAAAGAAAATAATAAAAGATAGACTTTTATGTTTCTGTGGTAAAAAATGCAGGTGAAATGTAAAACGATATTTAGCTGGAACATTTTAAAGAATGCCAGAACCTTCCCATTTTAGTTTTACCTTTACTGAGAACAGGACAGAGGTCAGTGCTCACTGCTGCAGAAGATGACTTGTTAAAGTGCAAAATCCTTCTCCAAAATGGAGCTTCAGAAAGCGCTGTGCTTTGAAATAATACCCTCAATTACGTTTTAAAGTTGCAAGTTAAACAGGATTGCAGATAACAGGTACTTCCAGCCAGCACAGCCTAAGGACAGGCTGATACAAAATAACTCTGAACAGTAACCTGCAGAGATTAGACTACTGCAAGAAAGATGTTCCTGGAGGCACTGGGCTTTCTTTTCGAACTACTTTTGAACTAACAGCTAATGGGATAGCTCTCTTGCATTCCTCCTTTATAACTAGATGCAAGCAAATGAGAGACAATGACAAATGACATCCAGCTTCAACATCTTTTCTTGTTATTATTAAAAAAAAAATAGGTTTAGTGAATACCTTTGGGGTTCCACATTCTCTGGGGCAGATTTCTGCTCTACATCACACCAATATAAATCCAGAATAATGTCAGTGAAGTCAACAGAACTATTTGGGCCTTACACAGACAATTCTGAGCAGAAGTGGTTAAAACCCTCTGAAAAGGGTGGTGTTCCAATCAAATCCACCTTGATCGCCTGCAAGATGGAAGCTTTCTTTTTAAGGCACATCACACTGAACTATGAACTACTTCCAAAAATATTTTAAAGTTACTGTACATAAAAGTTCCTTTCCTGCCCTAAAATACCAGCTTATATTTCCAATAATCATATGTATATGACCCCTAAATTATACTGCAAGTAGCATTTCAGTTTAGTGACAAGCCAGGATCCACATGACTTGCTGCTAATCTCAGCTCGATTAAGTGATCTGTTGATCTTAGTTGCTGTTAAGAGCTCGCATCCATAAACGTGGATGCTTATTTCCTCTCCTCATGATATGCCTTCACTGTTTTTTTTTTAAACTGGGAGACATGGAGAGGTAAAACCTATCATTTGCTGTGATACGCACATTGTCTGGGAAGGAACACTGATATTTCACATTAATGCTGCCTCACATTCACACGCTGGATCCTATTCCAAGTGAACTAAATGGCTCAATAATAGCTTTAAAGCCCAGCTTGACACCCTTGTGACCATGAGTCAACAGTCCTGACTCTACTGTTTGCTTCTAAAATTAAAGCATAATAATAATATCTTCATTTCCAGGGCTTGCCCTTTGTGTATGTACCTGGGAAATTGAAGGACTTTCAGATACAAAAGAAGATGGGCAAGTAAGTAGTAATACTCAAAAGTGCCTTTCCATGAGGCACACTTTTGCCACTGACAGTTCTTCAGTTAAGCATCATAGTGCTGACCTTGAGAACTTCTGTGAATTTGCAGTATCTTTTCATTCTACCTTCAGCCTGCAGTAGACTGCACAGACTAGTGCAGGTTTGATCAACCAAAGCCAGATAAATTACAATAAAATTGATTTTTAAAGCAAAAAAATTTTTCCTCCTCACATCTTTTTTTGTGTACCCTTACGCCTAGTACATCTTGTGCTCTTTGATAAGATCCATCTTTCCCACAGTTAATTCTGAACACCTACATGCAGCCAGCTGTGTGGCAGCTTTCAAGCTTTGATACATCAGGCTGTAACCCTGGCCAACCAGCCAACACCCTGACCAACTCAGCATGACAGAAACACCACAATCAAATTAAGTGTTGGTGACTTCAAAGGACTCTGGTTTAGACAGCCCCATAGCTGGCAGCCAGGCCAGTAGGTTTGTTGAACCAAATGACCACAATATTCAACAGCTTGTCTAAGAATCCTCCTCTCTAAATAGACCCATATTTTGAGAAGTTCTCTGCTACCCCTAGGAGATCACTGACAGATTATTTCCCAAAGTAAAGGTTTCAAAATAAAAATCATTTTTCATTCAAATAATTCTTTGATACTCACTCTCTTTAAGACTTTTCGTATATTAGGAAGAAATTATTTAATATGAGGGTGGTGGAACACTGGAACAGGTTCCCCAGAGAGGTGGTGGAGGCCTCATTCCTGGAGATGTTCAAGGCCAGGCTTGATGGGGCTCTGAGCAACCTGAGCTAGAGATGTCCCTGCTGACTGCAGGGGTGTTGGACTACATGACCTTGGAAGGTAGCTTCCAAACCAATGCATTCTATGATTCTATGATATTCATAAAAATAAAAAAAGGAGCTGTGTTGGTTGAAGCTCTCTGTATTTACCAGTCAGCTCATCGGGTCAGACGCTTATGCTGGAGCCAGTACAGATCATACATTTTAGAGGCAAGAACCGAGTCTCTCTCTACAGTCGTGCACTGTGAGGCATGTAGCAATAGGGTTACATTATAATTATGAGAAAACATTCTGGGAAACTTAACAAGCTGACATATCAGAAAGTTTTTTATTCCTTTATTTCAACAAATTCAGGTAAATATAAAGCCTAAAATGTCTTTCATCGTAGGCAAACATCCAGTATTTTATCAGTTTTCTTCCCTTGACAACAGCTCCTCACTGGTCTCTCTGAGGCAAATAAATCACCAGAAAGAAGCATGCTGCTTGGCTTATATATAATTAAAAAGTCACTGGGTTGACCTTACCTCAAAATGAACACTGAAAAAAAACCAAAAAACAAAACGGTTTTCCTCACTGAAGGACTAAACAGACAAGGAGTCTGAAGGTTTCTTTTTCCTCACGGCCACTCCTTCCGTAACATGCCCGTGCCATCCTGAGCAACTACTCTGTGCTCTATAAAAAGGAGCCGTGGGGCACCCACAGGGTCCTCGCTCCTCCTGGAGCTGAGGCCCTTGGAAAGTGCACTGGAAAAGGTGCACGTGTAAGTTTGAACTTAAACTTCGCTGATTACCTGCCACATTGTACTTAAGGATTTATAATTACATAAGAGTTCATCAGGAAATAAATAAATGTTGTATCAGCTGAGCTTCCCAAAACCTGCACCTGGATTTGACTTGACAGGAATAAAACCACTTTTCTGAGACAGCTCTAACATTGTTAAGGAAGAGCAAAGCTAAGTGCTACAAAAACACCTCAGAAAGCCAAAGCACACTTTTTCCCAGCCTTTTACCACACCAGCTTTTTCAGACATCAGCCATTTTTCTTGACTTACCAAGAATCCCCAGTTGTTTCTGCCACTCAACAATTACTTGCTCCTGGCCAATTTTTTTCCTCTCTTCCGGACCACAGTCAGCAACATCCCCAGACTGCAGCTTTGCTTCATAGCCATGGGCCAGTTATGAAACCATCGCATTGTTGCAGTGAGAGCTAAATGATTCTTGGGTACCGAGGAGCAGAAGGGCTAGAGGGAGGCTGTCCAACTCTGAAAAAAACAAGCATGCCCATGTTCCAGAAGCGACGGGAGAAAGCTTGTGCCTTTCTTACACAGGGAGGTTAGAAAGGCAGACCAGGAGAGCTTCAGCCGAGGAATGCCCTCTCCCAGTTGCCAGGTTTATCTTACACAAGATCAGGCAGAAAGCAGAAGGTCTGTGCCTGTAACAAAAGAGATGCTCCCAGACATTCCCTCTTAGTTCTTGCCAAAACAAATGGACTAGGAAAACAAGGGCGTCAGAGGAGCTCTCCCAACTGTATCCACTGTAGATACCAGTCACCAAAACCTGCGGAAATTTCAAGACCTTTAAAAACAGCCTTGTGATGCAAGAGTAAAATGGAATCAGTGAGCTCCTTCAGCAAAGGAGAGGTGGAAAGTTTATGCAATTATTTTGACGCACAGGAAAATGGTGCAAGTTTATTCCTGTGATCCAATGTCCAGGCACTCTTCCAGAAGATGCACTTCTTAGAAAAGCTGCCTGGATTTGTGTGTTCAGGATGAGATTACACGTGCATGCACAGGGCTATCCTCCTGGACTTTGCTTTTGTCTTTCTTCACAGCCATAAAAACATGCTCTGCCTCCAGACAAACTCTATCTCCTCAAATCCTGATTTTTCTGTGGCACGATGGCCTATTTCTAGGTCGTTTATGTGCAATTCTAAAGGAACAGCTCGGGTTCGTTAACGCAGGGGGGCAGAGTACTTCGGATTTCCATTGATAGAAGGAAATGGCTGAAAACCCACTCAGCTTGTAGGACTACGCTCTTTCCAGTAACAAACATCTACAACCCTGCAGAGGAGAACAGATAAAACCGGTGCAGGGAAATGGTGTACAATTCAACAGAAATTATATGTTCCTAACTCTAGAAATAGATCATCACCACACTCAAATAGGTTTATCCACTGCAAAGCCTTTAATAGCACTCTATCTAGAGCAATGCATTTCCTAGATAAACACCCTTTAAAAAAACCCCACTAATTCTATTCTAGCCATTTTTCCGTGTTTAAGTAGAAAATAGAACTGTTACATATTCATTAGACATGGAACAACTCTTAAGTGTTGTACCACACCATTAATATTTATTTTACTCTGTCTTAATTTTTCTTCTGTAAAAAGAAATACAATTTTTCGACCCATCAGTTTGCATTACTAAAAGAAAAAAAAAGGACAAAAACCATGACAGGTGAAAATAAAATACAGAAGGTCTTAATTCAGTGAGTAATAATTTACATAATTTAGTAGAACAGGGCAAGAGTCCTCTCACTGCGGTCAAGAGAAATAACCACATACTTGAAGTTAGTGATGTACCCATATACCTTACTGACATTCTCCACCAACTCTTGCTTGGAGGGAGGATTACTCGAACATTACTAGCCCCTGTTGCCCACTCTGTCTTTCCTGGAGGTTAACAGAGCAACATGAGGAGACATATGGTCTTCTCTTAACACAGTCTGCTTCACTTGCACAAAATCTGCACCATCAACACGTTACATGCCAGTCCGTGAATGGCACCGAGGAGGTGGACACACACTTCTTCCTGCTAGCGCTGCTGGGGGCAATCTCTGGCAGGGAAATCATAACTAGTAAATTCAGAAGTCAAATCCAGTAATGTCTCTGTGTGAGAGCGGCAGCTGAGTGAAATTAATCACCTGGACAAGACACCAGCAGAGTCTGCCAGTGCCCTTTGCCAAATTAAGACTATGAAAGTGAGAAGAAACTGTACAGAAAGGAACACAGCAAAGCAGCAGGTAGGTCTGATGCAGCTTGGAGAGTGTCTTACTAAAAGAGCCATCTGCATAGCAAAGATTGCAGAAAATTAATCCTGTTTTCTAAATATATTTAGTGTTTGTAGACAATATTCCATTTACACCGGGAGTGCATACTACCTACCTGCAGCACTTGACACAGTTGTTGCCAGCGGCAGGAAACGATTTAACATGAACATAACACTCACAAAAGCGTAAATTATGCTAAAGGTTTACGGCAATTCAGTACAAGCAAAACAAAACACGGCCCTTTGAAAGGCATCACAGAAGACTTATCTTTTCAACTGCTGAAATGAAAATAAATGCCTTTTTTCAAATCAGCATACAGTAACAACCTCTTGTGCATTTCCACATAAAAGCTTCTTAAGCTCTGAAATGGTGTATTTAAGCTAATTGTTTTATGTGCTAAAAGGAGCAGAAAAGGTAGGAAAAAATGTGACCTTTCTTTTTACCTTTTCTCCATTAGAATACTTAACGTATTTTCTTACATGATTACCTAAAATGAGTTCATCTATTTCAAAAATTTAACAACTCAAATACGCATTTACCTCTTGCCATTCCTTTTTTACACCCCTCCTTTTACAGCTTAAAAGCTGTAAAATCACGTTCTGAAACCACTAAAAGTAGTGTGACATCTGTGAAATGATGTATTTTGTTTTTAATGCATGCACTCAGCTGCAGATCTGACTTTGAAGTACTTAGTTCTGAAATATCTAAAATAATCCTAGGTCCCAGAGAAATGGCACTTGAGCATTCAGGACTACATCCTTCTTATGAAAAAGGCAGGCTAGAAACACACTAGACACACCTCACCCTTTTCAGTTCTCGTTTGTTACCAGCCCTCCTGTCCCCCAAAAGCTCCACGCCTTCCCAAGGCCCACACATAAAAGAACTCCAAAGAGAGGATGAGAGTTTCAGGATGAACTGTCTCAGGATGCAAGTGGAAAGGCCAGGGACAGAGCTGTAACCAGAGCTGAACACATCTGGTAAGAGGAAGGCTATTCTGCAGGCCATGAAGACATTTCTGTGTTGATACTACAAATTTCATTGCCTCATTGCTCATCCTACTCCTTCCCAGTTACTGTTAACTTCTGGGACAAGCTATAGAAACCCTTTGACAGCCCGCAGTTTGAGCATCGGATTGTTTCTGCATCCCCAGCAATGTGACAGGGAAAAGCTGGAGGGAGGCTACTGCTTTGATTTAACCCCACTTCTGAGCTAGAGGTGAGGAGAGAAGAGGATTAAGTCCAAGATATTCACACTCATAACAAAAATGTTAGTCTCGTCTTAGGCAGCCACGCTAGTGCTTTCTCTGAGCCACAGCAGTGGCTCCAACACTGTCTGAAAAACAGGCTTGGAAAAAATGACGAATTTCTTCTTGCAGTACAGTCCGTTTTTTGTCCCGAGCACAGAAACCATCCTTCCCAACCACCAGCTTCTTGCTTCCCTCTTTAACACCTGTACGATCTCAGCAGTAGATCTCAGAGGCAGTAAGAAAAAACGTGCCACCTCACCACCCAGAGTGGGGATGGAAGCCTTCAGCTGATAGCCCTGCTTGTTTGACACGCTCTTAAGAATTGGTGATTTACTTAATCAGGTCTCACAAAGCAGCAAATTAAACCCATGGCCATTAGAAACAGTGACTGCTTTTTAATAGGGACAGTCATTTTGCCCAGGCTGGCTGAATCCTTTCACTGTCTCTACAACTTCGCTCTGGTTGTATGTTGCAGTCACACTCTCACATACACACACGTGCACTCTCGGCTTTGTCTCTCCAAAGACTTTTTAATACAATTAATATTGATGCCAACTGATTCCTTGACACTGCCAAGCAAACAGAATGGCCCTAGCCATTGAAGTCATTCATGCTCAGAACAGCAACTTCACCAACGATAACCCTAAAAGACAAAAACCTAAAGTATCCCTTTTTTTTTAAATTATTCATATGTTTATACATACAAATAAAAAACAAAACTGCAAAGGCTAAGATGTTAAATGCTTAGTAACTGATGAAGGCACTCCTACAATATTTTACTAATAGCCCAGACTTGATTAGATAAGAAAAGATCCTATTGATTTTGCTTAAAAAACATTAATAAAGTGCTCAGCACACTGGCAGCAGAAATCTATTATGAAGTGCATAGAAAAGCTACCATTTAAATATGGAAGAAACGGAGCCAGCCAGACACAGACATTAGAAGGAGATAAACACATTTTATGATTCTATAATAAATTACAAAGCTCTTGTCAGCCTCACTGAAGCAGCACCAGCACTGGAGGCAGAGTCAGGGCCGGACTTTGGTAGCACACGACTACAAATTGCAAGTCCAAGTCCAAGACAGATAACATTCAGCTCAAAAAGCAAGGGATACTTTCCCACCAGGAATTTCTCCACGAACAACGCTTCTTAAAATGAGACAATTCTTTCAGTCTGTGTCACAGCTATATTTTAAACACGTGTATTTTCTGCCCACAGTAGCATAAAATTCCTATTAACTACCATTTGTCTCAGCTGGGCACTCGGTAATGCCTCTTCTACTAGTCTTGGAAATACTGTATATGCACTTTTCTTCTCACTCTAAATAGCACTTAAAGTTGAGATATCATGACTGACAGTAATTAAGACGCAGGATCACAGGATAGTTTGTTCTGGAAACAACTACATTTTTCTGTGAATCTAGCACAATTCTGAAGTCTGGTATTTCAGGGACATGTGTGCTAATAAGGAAAAAAAAAAGTTAAAATAACTAACCCTAGGTTCCCATGGGAACACATCACTTCCAGATCTGGATAGTTTCAAGATACTGGGTTAAACACTTATTAAAACACACCTAAAGAAGCTATTCCTAGATTTTTCTGTGGCTGCCCAGTCACTACTAGGCCGTAATGGCTCAGGAGGCAGAGACCCACTAGAGCACAGGGGAACCCAGGACAACACATGCAGGTGAGGCCAAGCACCCAGGAAAGACGCTGGGAAGTAGCCAGAGGAGTCTGAATGTTTGGCAAGACAGCTCAACTGGTTAGGGCTGGAACAGGGCTGACACTCACCACTGGTCATAAAACAAGCTCTCATTGCGTAATTTCTTCATGACTTTATGCATTCTTTACACTGTGTCCTGCTGTCCACCACAGCTCTGTGTGCCAGCCTTTACTACTACAACCAAACATACTTGCTACCCAACTTGTAAATGTAATAGCTTCTGTAGTTCAACACAAGTCACGTGGGGAGAAGTTACATCATTAATTTGACACAAGAAGTTCAGCCTTTAGTTCGGAAGGTGACAGAACTTACCATTGGGGAAGAGAAGAGGGATCCCAGGGAAAAACCAGTTCAGATAAGAGCTGGTGAAAGTCTCTCTCCTTGCTACTGAGGAATAAAAGCATTGAGGGAAGTTCATTCGTAATTTGAAAGATATCTCCAGTCTTTATAAATGCTATCTACACACCTTATACGGACTCCTGAGCGTGTCCAGCTGCATTCCTTCTCTCCCTATGCTTTCCATGTAATGGTTTTAAGCTAGGAAAAGATAGATTTAGGCTGGATATTAGAAAGAAGTTCTTTAACGTAAGGGTGATAGATCACTGGAATGGGCTGCCCAGAGAGGTGGTGGAGGCCCCATCCCTGGAGTCATTCAAGGTCAGGCTCAATGAGGCTCTGAGGAACCTGACCTAGGTAGATGTCCCTACTTGTGCAGGGAGGTTGGAGCAGATGACCTCTAGAGGTCCCTTCCAGCCCGAAACATTCTATGATTCTATGATTAGGACTTGCAGCCTAAACCAAACCTTGCTGATGTCGCTTTCTTTTGATTGCCATTTCATTTCTCTCGAGTGACTAGGCTATGGAACAGATTCTGTCTTCTCAGGATCACAGACCTGTTAACAATAATTACAACAGACCAGTTGCAAGCTAACCTAAAAGCTGATGAAAATATAACTCTCCTTTTGAAAATAAAAATATCAGAGGGTCTTACATGGAACAGCAAGAGAGCCATGGTGAGCATTAAACAAACAGATGAGAGAAAAAAAATGTGCTAGACACTTTTAACACTGTATACAAATGTACCCTATTAATAGAAAGATTTCTCAATTGCACTAATTTTTAAAGAACCAAATCCCTGTAGATGAAACAAGTGGACTAATAGAATTATAACTACTGTGCTATTTTTTAAAAAAGTAGAAAGATAAATAAAATGAGAACTTAATCTAGAAGACCACTGGGATAACATAAATTAGGTCCTTGGAAAAATACAGATTTAGACAATCAGGGAAGACATGTTTCAGTCAGTCTTTGATGATTCAAGATAAGCATGCTGGAAAATGAAATTTTCTGCTTTATTTGATTTTGTCAGGAAATAATCTCTTTATTCTCTGTTTCTATCCAAAGTACCAAGAAAACCCACCCCAAAAGGAAACAACTAAAATCTCCCACTGTTCTCTTACTGAACATTACTCTTTTCTCCCATCTCTGAAATCAAAATTTCTTACAACAGTTACTTCATCCACACTGTACGTTAAATACGCTGCTGCTACAGTGCTCTAACATTTCAATTTCCTCGTGATATTTTCAACATTTCCCTTAAGTTCTTTGTAAGAATATACAAAAGAGGAAAACTGCCTGTTTACTGAGCAATAAAGCATAAAACTCTATCCTCCCTCTAAACAAAAGCTTCTTTCATCTTGTAGAGACTTCAGCTTCTTATTGTATAGAAAACAAAAAACTCTACAGATGTCTTGAAAGGTATCTGGCAATGAGAAACTTCAGGATATTTATTTCATAGAATGGTTTGGGTTGGAAGGGACCTTGAAGATCATCTAGTTCCACCCCCCTGCCATGAGCAGGGACACCTCCCACTAGCCCAGGTTGCACAAGGACCCATCCAACCTTGATGGATGTCTTGAATACATCAAGTGATGGAGCATCCAGAACTTCCCTGTTCCAGTCTCTCACCACCCTGAGTGAAGAGATTCTTCCTAATTTCTAATCTAAATCTACCCTCTTCCAGCTTGAACCCGTTACCCCTTGTCCTATTAATACAAGGCTTTGTAAAAAGTCCCACCCCATTCTTCCTTTAGGCCCCCTTCAGATACTGGAAGGCCACAATAAGGTCTTCCTGGAGCCTTCTCTTCTCCAGGCTGAACAACCTCAACTCTGTCAGCCTGTCCTCATAGGAGAGGTGTTCCAGTCCTCAGATCATCTTCATGGCCCTCCACTGGACCCACTCCGGCAGGTCCATGTCCTTCTTGTGTTGGGGGCTCCATAGCTGGATGCAGTACTCCAGGTGGGGTCTCATGACAGTGAAGTAGTGGGGCAGAATCACCTCTGTCGATCTACTGGCCACACTTTGATGCAGCCCAGGATACGGTTGACCTTCTGGGCTGCACTTGTACATTGCTGGCTCATGTTGAGCTTTTCATCAACCAGCACATCCAAGTCTTTCTCCTCAGGACTGCTCTCAATCCACACTCCACCCAGCCTGTATTTGTGCTTTCTTATTTCATTTCTTACATTAAAAGTAAGGTTGGAACTTCATCATTTCACATAATACCAGCACACAGAGAAATTACTTTTTGTAAGGTGCAGACAAAGACACAAAATGCAACATGTGGAGATTCAAGTCAAGTTGGTAATAAAACACAACTTGTTTTAAGCAGTAGAAGTAATTAGCTACCAAGATAACTTACCACAGAAAGTAGCAAGACCATTAACACAGAGTCATTAAATCAAATTTTCATGTCTCTCTGTAAAAGCTACACCCTAATACAAGCACAAAATCTGGGCTATATGGCATTCAGTCATCTGGAGTAAGAGAGTCAAGTCCCCGTACTCCAAAACCAAAACTCAAACGTGTAGGGGTTGTACGAAGCCACAGCAGGCCACTTGGCCAGCGGCAGCATAAAACTGTAACAGCAGCCAGTTCATTCTTCTTTGGTGACATTTCAGTGACAGTTTCAAAAGCAGGGCTTTCTCTCGCGTTTAAACTCATTACGACATGCAGAAAAGAAAGCCACTATTAACTTGTATGCAGACATACAGGGACAGTCCTTTTAGGACAGTCCATTGCACACATTGAAACAAAGGTGCTTTTTTAGCATTCTCAAATCAATCTGTGGTGAGAAACAACCAGTGCAATCAATTTCTGTTGACTCCATGAACTGTGGAACAGGCCCTCATTGCCTCAGTGAATTAAAATGGTTTCAGAAAGGACGCCTGATGGTGGGTCCCTCTGTGGCCCATATAACCAGTCAGGACCAGAAGCACACCAGGCTTCTACTCAGTCCACAGGAGACAGCTCAAGCAACGCTCAGACTGCAAAAGAAAATTCCATAAGCCCTATGAAGGGCGTTAACAGTTAACTACACTTGACTTTATGGGTGGTCACCAACTGGGACATTGTACCTGAATAAGATATGTACACCTGTAATGACGACTGCACTCTTCACAGCACTTGTTATCAGTTATCTTCAGGGATTGTTCCGACTTGGAAATATTCACTTACACTGACATTTCAGACTAGATCTGGATTTAATGCATTCTGAACAACATTTGACTGAAAGAACAAACTGCATAGGAAAAAAATACAGTAAAATGGATGTTTCCTGAAATGGATTTAGAGAAAGCCAACTGCCCCACCACATTCTTGTATCCTTCACGCTATGCCAGTATAGCCACCGTGGCATTTCAGAGTTTGATTAGCAGCTATGAAGAAAAAGAAGATTTTTTTTTTTTCTGAGCGCATTCAGCAAACTTTAAGGTTTGTTGTTTGTCTGTTTTTTTACTGAGGAATTAACAACTATATTGCACCCTGCAAGTTCTTAGAAGTTAATGAAGATTAGACATCAGTGGCAGACCCATTTACAGTGTGCAACAAGGGAAATAAACAGATCAGGAAAGAGCAAGCACTGGGTATTTTCAGTGCATGTTCTAACCCCAGAAAACAAAAGAACCATTTTTCTTGCACTGCAGCTTGTCACCCGCCCAGCACGGACTTGTAAATTTACAAAGAAGGCAAGACAATCCCAGTCCAATCTTAAAATGTCTCAATCATTCAGTCTTTTTCCTTGACCCAACTTATCACTTATCTTCACAGCTCACAGCAGTTTCACCAGGATGCTCTGTCTTCAATTTTTTATGAGATGGCTCTCCTGGGAGAAGAGACGTGCAATGCTCTAAGGATCGTGCAATTTCATCAATTGTCCATTTGTCTTCATAAAGGGCATGCTCCTCTAGCGTAAATGGCCCCTGCTTGGTTCGGGTCAGCTCTTGCATAGTGGCACAGGTAGAGAGTTCTACAGCAAAGGAGAAAGGAGGATTTAGAAAAAAATGCATGGTCAAGTTTAACTATTTGCAACTCACTTCAAATGTATTTTTACATGTAGCCTTCTACATTATTCTGCTTTGTGTGAGAAGCAAGCTCATGGAGATTTATATCTTCTTAAATTTGAGCCAAGGAATTCTTTTGATTTCAACAGATGTCCAGCGTAGTAAAGAGTTCAAAATCTAACAGCGAGTTGTCAAAAGGTCTTCCAGATCAGAATAAAAAGAGAGGAAATAATGACATAAGATGTAAGCAGAACATTCTGTATTCACAAGTGACTTAGAAGACCATGTACTATTTTTCCAGAGACTTTGAGGCTTTAACACTTCTTGCCCTCAGGAAGGATTTTTGACATTTTTAACCTGAGTCACGTATCAGGATAATACGGACTAAGATAAGGAAAAAAAAAAAAAATAAACAAATGCTTTGCTATGTTTAATAAATACCAGTAGGTCAGAATTACATAATGAGGGGGCTATAAAACATAACAGTAACCAGAAGTGACGTGTAAGCTCACAGGTATACTAAAATATTCTCTCCCATCCTTTCTGATGCAGGAAGATTTTTACCGCATTTTAAATTTTTGAAAAGAAACCATCTGAGGACAGACTTTATCTTGGTTTGTCATTAAAGGACTAAACTATTAAATAACAACATTGAAATTCACAGGGTTATCCCACATCACTTGCTTTCTTGATCTGCAAATGTATCATTTAAAAAAAAAAAAATTGAAATGGATTATCTGTTCTCCATCATGCAGTTTGATGGATACAGAGCACAAGACAAATAACCCTGTGGGAAAGCAAAACCATTCTCAGTTCAGTTAAAGGAGAAAGAAAACACTAGAAAAATCATCACAAGTGTAGAGGTCTTTCCAGCAGATAGGCTTTATTATGTGCATGGTAATGTTCTGTGCAATCTGTTTTCTAAATGTGATGAATACTGTTTAAAAAGACAGTATCTTCCTTCTTAAACTGAGTTAGCTTTAACATATGGAGGAGGAGAAAAAAAATCCCCACCTTGCCTTGTATTATCTTGCTCAGTGCTATTACTTGCTCCATTTTTATCCCCAGCCCCCAAGGTCCTCTGGCAATTATTTAGACTTCAATTCCCCATGCTCCCAAGGAAAAGACCTTAGTATATAAACACAAGTGATAGCACTACCATTCTGCAAAATAACATATAGGTCTACTTACTGGAGATATACAAAATGACAACATTTTTCCATAAACAGAAACATTCATTCTTTAAACTGTCATGGGGTTTTTTTTCATGCTTACCTTTGCCAATGTCACTGACCAGGCTCCTGACATAAAAGCCACCACCACATTCAACATCTGGAATGTTAACAGTGACATGGTAAACTGCTAGTGCAATGTGAAATCTACTTCACACAGAAAGCATGCCCCCACATGAATGTAAAAATGCGCTAAGCAAACAACCCAGTGATAAAATATTTATAGGATGCAACATCAATTATTCATCCTGGAACATATGTGCGGGTGAGATTGCTAAACCAGACAGGAGGGAAAGTAAATACAATGGCAACTGAACTAACTCACTAGAAATTAAGTACTTGTGGTATGTTAACAAATGCTTTGGTCCTATTCATTTTAAAGGTTTCAGAAGGTTGTTTCCTATTTCTAATGATGAAAACAAGCTACTTCAAGTATAGTCTGAACTGACTATCAATGCTTTTAAGATACTGCACACAGGCAGCTCCAATAAAATTTTAAAATTCACCTTTAACTTTCCCTGCTCTCTCAGCCCTTCTCCCTCTGCCAGTGCTCAGCTGCTAGTCACCCCACCATAAAGTAAGGGCTGAAGTAATGCAGCACTGAGTTCTGTCACTCATACCTACTCTTCGTACAAGATCTGGTCCTTCAGAGGATCACAGGTCAAGCAGGTAGCTGATCAACACAAGACATTATCTTGACCTCGCATTAAACATTTACAACAGTCTTTTTGGCTTTTTTATTAATGTGCTTCTTAATGTACTACCCAAGTTTCTTCATGTATGACAGAAGGAAGGATAAGATCCTGCCTCCTCAGCCAAGAAACAGACCTGACAGATACGTCAGATACCCATAACTGATAGAGGTCCTTGCTGCACCCTGGGAGAGATGCAGCAGGTCTGGGTGTCTGGACAAAAGAACGGGCAAAGTGAAGCAAGCAGACCTGAGAAAGGGGGAGGGTGAGCCGGAGGTTGCAAAATCCTGGACAGATGCAAATAATCCCCTGACCAGTCTCTCAGAATTTTCCCTCACAGAAAGATTATATATAATCAGCTTAACTTAAAACCAAAATACGGTGCTTTCACTGCAAAGTGAAAGTCCCTGCACATAGGCTGACACTGAAACAAGGAGCTGAGGGAAATGAAACCCATTTCACCATCTTATTGCCATTCTGAGTGTACATAAGCACTAACAAGCTGGGAGCATCATTCTATGTAATAATCTCTGGCCTTTACCCAGCGTGAACAGTGGTGGCTGGAACTGTTGTAGCGAGAGGCTGTACACTCTTACTGGCCGAGCAGGCTTTGCTTCGACTGCTTCTCCTCTCTTCATCAGAGTTGATAGCCTTTCTCCATCCTTCTTCAAAGCAGAATAGCTGATCAGATAGAGCATGAAAATGTGTGTCATACGGTTGTAATAGAACAAGCTTCCCATCCTCCAGATCCTGTTAATATTGTACTAGAGTAGCGCACATTTTACCCTTCTAATCCTCTCCAAGTGCTCACAGAAAAAAAACCAAAAGCAACAAAACCCAGAGCCAAAACCAAGAGCCAGCAAGTACTTCTGAAATCCCTTGGACACAGAATCATCTCATTGCCAGTAGCTATATAAACTGGAAAACAAGACATGGTCCTGTATTTATCTCTTGCCATAGAGATTTAAACGTGTTTCATCACTTAATTTGTAGTTTATGAAAACAAAGGGTTTATATAAGGGGCACAACACTTGCAGCTGCCTCTGACATGCTCTCACGGCATACTCTGTGTCAGTGTTGAGCTGAGCACTGGGGGCTGCTCAGGCAACTCCTGTAATTCTGCCTTGCACCTTTACTCGTCTCACACCAGGATCTTCCCTAAACAGCAGCTGCCAAGTTATGCAGCCTTGTTGCAGGGTGTTTAGGGGACCACTACAGAACAAAAAAAAATCATTTTACTGATAAATGAAACTTAACCCAAAGCTCCAACTTTGGTCTAGACAGAAAGATGACCATAGAAAAAAAATCAAAAAAGACCTTGCTCAAATTAGCAGAGAGCCATTTGAAACAGGCCACACAAAGCAGAACACCTACTGAATTACTGACCTTACAGTGCTCACGCTGGAACCACAGTAACCAACCCTTTGCAAACGCAAAGGAAAGCATGTAAGCTGAAATCTCCATAAAAGCCATCCGTCACAAGCTAAGTGCTTGCACACGGCCAGCTACTATGGCTCACCTGACTCGAAGGAATTTGCTAAGCTATGAAAACTCAATCACTTATCACTCATTCATACTCCTAAGGTTTCAGAAAACTAATTCAAAGCTATTTAAGGCACTTCCACACAGATGTCATTAAGCCTCCCCTTACCCCAAAACCAAAATTAAAAGACTCGGAGCTTTGCTTTCTAATTGGAAGACAGGATAGAAGCCACCAAGCCCTGCAAAGCTATTTAAGATTGCTTTGCTACTTTACTTTTACCATCAAAATACAGACTCCAGGTTACCACTTGTGCTCAATGTTCAAATGGGCATGACCTGCAGTTGTAAATGTTAAACTCCTACGTTGGCCTTGCCCCTATCCTCTAGCCAAAAAAACATGCATCTTTTTATTTCTGAGAGAACTGATTTATGTTGGTGAGTCCTGATAGCTGAACACAATGGCCAAGAGCATCTGAATACAGTGGAACTTACAGCGGAGGAACCTGCATTATGTCCCCAGTGAACTTTTGCAGCACATTTTCAAGATCTCCTTTTGTTATCTGGTCTGTAGAAAGAAAACAGTAAGTATGTTAGCACTGATTATTCACGTGGCACTAATGGCATCAATCACGTTCTGCAAACAGATACAAAGTAGAGTTCCCTCTTGTCTGAATTTATATTGGGTGAAAAACACCAAAGAAAAGAGATTAAAAACATAATGTAGGTAGGAGTGTGAATTATCACAAAAAGAGTGGAACAAACTGTCCAAGGTGATTAAGACAGTCTGGTTGCTTTTAGAAGGACAGAAATCCCAATATACACAGTTTTCATTTGCAATTTCTCTCCCTTGGGACTGCAAATTCATTTTTCTTGGGAACTATGCAAAAAAATACAAAATTTGTCCCATTCTAATTTTTGTTAAAGGACCAAAAATAATAAAATGACCATCTAGCTGGGGCAACTTCACTTTACGAGTACCTAACTATGGGGAAAAATAGAACAGATTATTAGAGCACAAAAGCATTGTGGGTTCTTTTCTGTTGAAGAAAAAGTCTGCATCTGGAGCAACACATCAAATTTCTGTATCAAACAAATCACCTGCAAATGCATACCAGGGTATTGATACATATTAAGTTGGGCAATTTTACTGAAGAAATCCTTTTGAAGAAAGATAGCTGCTTTAGGCAATCTATTCTCTTTTAAAAATACACATACAAATCTGTCCCACTTTTATTAGGCGGCTATAAGCTAAGTAGCTGATTGCACTAGTCCTTTGAAATATTATTCAATAGAGATGACATTCATCCCTAATTTGTTCAGAGAGTACAAACATAAGATCTGTAATCACAGAACACTTCAGTGCATTTCTACTGTCTAGGATTTGGCTAATTTTTGTTTCTTTTAAGTTATATTCAATTAGTGTCACCCTGCTCAGTCAACAGCATCCTGGAACATAAACCAACCAAATTTATTTATTTATCGAGCCCTCATTGTGTTTTGGAACAGACTTTTACTTGCCAACCTTACAAATCAGATGTACTTCATGCTGTAAGTATAAAAGAAGAGGTTTCTTTCCGCAGCAGCTCTAGAAGATGGCAATGTGGTACCTCCCTTTTGCAAAGCAAGCTCTGCAGCCTCAAGAGTAGATGCTGTCCTTAGCCCCAGCAGCCGTCTCAAGAAGTGTCATTAATGGCAAGGTTGCAAGGCACAAAACTCAGTCAGGGATGCTGAGAGAGACCAATATACCTCAGGATACAGGGTAGGAACAACAAAATCAATTGTATGGTAAGTCTAGCTCTTCTTCTAACGAGCTTCTTACCATGGTTATTTTAATCTTCTGTTTGTATTACTCTAGTTTAGCAACACACCACAACAAAACTACATGGTGGAAAGTTAGCATGACCCAGCTTTACGCTGGTGATCCTGTAAGCCTTCTTGTGAACTCCAGGTTGCTTCAGGCTAGAATTTAGTATTTCAGATCTAAGCATAAGTGTCACTTGGGGTTCTCTTCAAAATTTCACCCCATGAACTGAATTTGTAGCTAGGGCATTTAATGAGACACCTGAGTTCAGTTCCTGCTCTGATCTCTTATTCCCCTGATCGAGCGGTTACATCTAGCCTCCCAAGAAATCACTCATGCTACAGGCAATCTATTTCCAGAAAAAAAAACAAACCTCCCCAGGTAAGGAATGATGTTTAAGCCATGAACAAAGTTGTGTGGTATGTTACCAAAGTAAATATTTACACAAGTTTGCTAATAAAACACATTTGTCTTCTGTGATACATCATGGCAGGAGCTGGCTAGTATGACATCTGAAAACTTAAAAACTTAAAAACATTGGGGTTGGCTTTTTTTCAGCATACACTGTCTTTGCATTAATGGACTATACTGGATTTTCGCCCTTTGCCAGACCAACAGGTAAGCTGGTGGCGCTTTCACCCAGCTCTCAGTCATAAATTAAGCTGGTCCCAAACAAACAGTTTCACTGTGTGTAAACTGTGTATTTGTCCCAGGCATCAGACTGGACTCATGGCTCTGCAGGGCACTGAGGCCACACTGGGAACCAGCTCCTTCACCACCTTTCAGCTCCCACAGTCATTACATCCACAGTGCAGGGGGAGGAATGCAGTCCTACTGCCCACGAGAACCATCTTTTAGGCCTTAGGCCCACAGGTCTCCCTCACCTGACTGTGAGCTTGGGCTTAGTAGGTTATCAGTTTGCTTGGTCAGCAAATTCAGGGAAGCATTTGCACTCAAGGTTAATAAGCATCAACAGTCCCAAAACTCTCTTTCCCCATTTGACTTCTCTTCTCTGCTCCCTTAGAGGGCTGAGAGATATTTCTGCAGGACACGTCTATCACAGATCCTAACTGCACTTGCTACCTGGATTTAGCCTTCTCCTCCGAATATTCTTATTGCAAATACCAAATATCCTCATCTCTTATATCGCGCAGCACACATTTTTGCTGGAAGCTGGACTTAAAAAGAGCTGGACTGCAGCTCTTTGACCTTTTAGGGAGGGTGTGGTGGCTCCCACCCTGCTTCAAACCGCTTCCAGTGAGGACTGCGGAGGTTTGGCCCATGGGATAATTGCATCCAGTCCCCAGAAGTAATGACAGCCTTGGCTTAGAACAAAATGATTGTACCTGCTCTGCGAGTGCACTATTTAGAATACATCCAATTCAACACTGTTTTCTAAATTTCTTCCTGAGCCCTTAGACTGACAGTGGCATGACGTGACCTCTGCACAGGTTGTGTGTCTTCCAGTGGACTATCAACCAATGCACCCAAAACTTAGTTCTCCGATGCTTCTAAAAACACTGAAGATGAGCCCATTAGCTTCTAACAGGAAAACTTTTAAGAACAGTTGTGCTTCTCAACATTGGTGACTGTTGATTTTCCTGCTATAATCATAAATGAAGTTACCAAACCAAAAAGTGTCAATTGTGCCACAACCTTAAGAAGTCTCCACTGAAGGATGATATTGCCCCATGCTTGTTAACAAACTACACCAAAACAGAACACAAGAATTATTCATGACAGTCCAACAGAACTATAGCAGATGACCTTCTAGGACATATGAGGGTGGCTGATCACTGGAACATGTTTCCCAGGGAGGTGGTGGAGGCCCCATCCCTGGAGACATTCAAGGTCAGGCTTGATGGGGTTCTGAGCAACCTGACCTCAGTAGAGACGTCCCTGCTTATTGTAGGTGGGTTGGATTAGATGACCTTTACAGGTCCCTTCCAACCCAATACATTCTAGGACCTTGACTCAATCTAGCCCAGCACAAACTACTTGCAAACAGAGAAGTGGGACGCTGAAAGGACTACTTTTTACAAATTATTAGTGAAGCTCTATTAAACATATATTCAGCACAATCAGCAGAGACCTGCAGAAAATCCTCATGAATTCTGTTCTCCATGTGTGGATATAGTCTTTAGGCAGCTGTTTCAGAATGCACATTCCTGTGCATAGTTACAAACATTTTTAAAAGGGCTACATACATTAATGTGCTCAAGTACGCATCAGAGGAATGCTGAATGCTACTTGCTTCCCAAGTCAGCATCTGATAGCCTGGGAGCTGTATGAAACCATAACCTGCTTTCATGTGGAAACGCAAACTCATTGTCTGATAAGAAACAAACAATGAGAAGTTAGAGGAGTTAAACCCAAGAAGCTCTTTTCAGTACATCCTTTCATTTCAATTAACTGCAATACACAACAGTTTGCCTTCTGTCTAGGGACACTTTGAGGACTAAAATGTAATGCTTTCTTATAGTTACAACAGCAGGCAACTTTCTGAAGGCACTTTCCTCTTGTGGTCCAGTGGAGTCATTCAAGAAGAGTTTTATATATCTTGCAAGCTGGTTTAGTGCCCTTTCTCTGCACTAAGTTCCAATCCTGGACGCTGTCAAAGGAAAGCTGAAATTCAGCCCAAATATCTGGTTTGCCTGTTGAGTACCAGTTAGGGTTAGGGACTAGGGATGGTGTGCCACACAATTCTGCAGAAAACCAAGCTGCTTTGGAGAAGACACTGGAAAAGGTGAGAAATATCTCCCTTATTAGAAGAGGAGGAAAGGAGGAAATATGAAATACACAGGTAGCACGTAGAAAAAGAAGAGAGTATGCATGTTTTCTTTCTTCTTTCTGAAGAATTCAAATCTGACTGATTTGCACCAACATGGAAAGCAACTGAGACCAATTTCATGGGCATTTCTTTCTGTTTCTAAGACACCCTGGGTATCATGGAATGTCCACTCTAACAAAGCCACAGTCAGTATTAGTTCTGGAGCCTTAAACTCTTGCACTGTTCTCTGTGGGTCAGAAAAGTTCATTTATTAAAGTTGCTAGGACACAGTCTGCAAGCAAGAGCAAGATCTGGTAGGTGAACGTATGCAGAAAGTAGTTTATGGCATCCCATTTTATGTTGAGCAGCCTGTAGTTAGAGAGGCACCTGAGAGGGAAGATCTAAGTACTTTACTCCTCCACTGGCCTTGAAGGGTGTTACTAAAAGAGCACTCATGGGACTACACACTGAAAGAGGAAAATTTTACTGGACACAGCACATCATTTGTCAGCCTGTCAAAGATTTAAATGACACAGTCCTGCCCAATTCTATTTTCTCCCTCCTAATCTAATGCCCAGTTTGTGTTTTTCCAGCAGAAATGGACACTTGCACTGGACATAATTGCATGAAGCTGGTCTGAATTATATGAACGCTGAAGATGAAATAATCTTAGTTTGATTTCATATTTAAACTTAATTCACAGAGTCCCAAACACCTCCTTCACTTTTCTATGACAGAGACCATTTATGCCTTCAGATTACATCACATATCTAGATATATTTATACTCACCATAAGGTTTTTCTTCTGTTACTTTTCCTGTAGCATCTAACGTATCAGTAGCTTTGCCCAGCAGCCCAATAGCAGTGTATTTCTGAGAAAGAAAAAGGGAGATTAGCAAGTCAGGTCTTCAACGTTGGTTGTTTGTTGGTTTTTGTTATTTGTTGTGTTTTTTTTTTAATAAAGACTGCAACTGCCAAGTAATTCAAATTAGGACAGGCAGAATATTATCTGAATAGTCAATCCAGTGACTTTGGGTAAGCAATGAACTTATTCCCAACTGAGCTAATACAGATTTGAACCAAGTCATAAAATGATGTATCTTCTAGAAGTTAGTTGAGCAAGTTCTACGGGAACACATCCGAACAGGCATAAGCACTAATATTTTACCGCTTGATGGGATGCATCTTTTTTCATGTACTTGCAAAGTACAAACAAAATCAAGTAATAATAGTGTAGGCATATAAATCAAACCTACAAAATGGGACTAGGACATGCCTTGATTTTGTTCCATATGACAACTTGCCACTTCAAGGTAGCTCTTCGAGCAACTGCCATGATATGGAAGCTGCAGGAATAGTCAGACAAAAGGCGGTGGAGGGCAGGCTTTAAAATAAAAATAACTGTGTTCTTTGCTTACCACACTAGGCTACTTTTTTTCTGAAATACTGCAGATGTCTGAATTCCCTGATAACTCTGCAAAATTAGGCATTTAAAAGTAAAGCTTTTAAAGTTTTCCTACTTCTGGAATGCATGGAAAAGAAATGAAGGGAAGAACGAATGAAGGCTGCTCCACAACAAAGATTTAAATAAACTTTAAAGTATATTATCTGCTTTTAGGACCATAAAATTGCCTGCTCTCTGAGATATTTAATGATGTAGTTCTTAACATTTAATAGCCTAGCTAGAGAAAGCCACTATTCAGCAATTATTCTAGAGGTTAATAAAAACATGCAAGTAGATCACCATAATTCTAGCATGATGAATGATCTCAGCAGTTCTGTAAAACTCTAAATCTGAAAGTATGGAACCTCACACACCATCTTGAGACATTTCCAAATCAAAGTACTAGTATTACTTCAGTCTGAATTCTTTTATTTTTCTTAATTCTGGTTTTGGCTATCTTGCTTCAGGCTGTTTACAGTAACATGTCATATTTGACCTACCAGTAACAGAGAGATAGTATCTTCTGTTTATACCCAAACTGTATGAACAGTACAATCCAAATCTCAACACCTGACTTCCCCTTTAATTTCTGCAAAAAGGGCATAAAGCCATCCAATTTGTAAAAAGAACATCCTTAAAAATTAGTCCTCATTCCTTACAGGAGCCTTTAAGGAGTCACAAAAGACTCAAGCCAGCAATGCAATAATCCACTAAGAAGGCTCTAGCAGGTTGGGAATTTAAGAATTATAGTTGGTTTATGATCAGTCTCTGGAGTGCCCTTGGGTATCTACGATTATATATCATAATTCTTACTAGCCACTTAATAAGGTTTATTTCCCTTTTGTTAGTGTACAGGACCTGGAGCTTGTAGAAGAAAACATGAGAGTCCAGACTTAATCTATTGTTCGTCTTCTTTTGTGTCAAAATTCAGCTTTAACTCTCTTTAGGCTAACTCATGCTGACCTCAAATGCACCCAAAGGATTCTAACTCACTTAGTAAGTCTTTGGTGACCTTTTCTCACCTATGTGAGCAATCATTTCTTCCAGTTTTATAATATACATCTAGGGGCATTCCTCCTGTACTCTCAAATAACAAATCACTGCAGGAACACAGACAGCAACTGCTCGCAACCACGCTGCCTTCAACCCACTCAACCTGAAACAAAAAAAGCCAGGCAGTAGGTGTTGCAGGCAGTGGAAAAGCCTGGCAAATGCAGACTGTGACAGGAAACATTCCTGTATCAGCAGCTCATCAGAGAACACTCTGCCAATCAATCGCCCCTATGTCCTTGCCCACTACTCATCTCTAGAGACCAGGGCCCAAAGGATTAAAAGCTGCACCTCAGCTTCCCTGCGGGACTCCACAATATTCAAATGTAGCACATTAAGAGGTACGATCAAACATTCCCAGTCACAACTTGCAAGCACTGCAGTATCAGGCATTAATTCCAGTTTCTAATGGTGGTCTGCAAGGTCCCAAAGCAGAGCCTCACAATTGTACAACAGCCCTGAGGGCATACAGGCCTTCCCCAAACTATCCTGCATTAGAGAATGACTGCATCTCTTAGCCTTCTAGAAAACCATTTTTCTGATGTTATGACAATAGAAACAAAAGGCAGTAAAGTCATCAGGAGCCCTCGAGTAAAAGCAACTCTTTCATTCACACTAGTGTGGAGACAGCCTTACGAAAATCCTCTACATTGACAAACCACTGCACTGCATCAATGCTAATGCGAAAACTCTGTCACACAGACTGGGGGATGTGGCAGATGCAACCTCAACAAGACCAGAGAGAGAGTCAAGTGCTTTGGCAGTCATACATCTGCTACCATACTCAAGACTAGAAATAAAAATGCCACAAAAGCCAGGGCTGGAGAAAGAACACAATTACAGGAACCTGTAAGAAACAAATTAGAAACCCTCTATTAAACCTGACAGATCTTGGGAAGAGGTATTTTGTTTCAGAGTCACATTCACAGGGCAGTCAAAATTCTCACAAATAATAAACCACATGATGTTTCCAATAACATCTTTGTAAAAGAATAGCTATCATTTGGCTTTTTGATCTCATATCTAGTTTCAGAGAAATCCTTATGCTAACAGAGAAAGGGGAAGTATATCCATAAAAAGACAGCGAAAAAGGCAAGACTTTATCAGTATACATATTTAACTGTGAAAGGAGGAAGAGGAGGAGAAGGAAGAAGAATCCTCTCCCGTTGGAAGGGCTGTACAGCCAGCATAACTATGAGCTGCACAACCCACTCGAGGGAGCTCCTGGAGGCTGAAGGCCCTGGGCTGACTGCCAGGCATGTCTGCCCCACTTATCAGTGCAAATGCCAGGCAGAGCATGGAATGGAGCTTCTCAGTTTTAACTGCTAATATATCAAAGTTTCATTTGGAAATAAGCCAGATACTTGAAATTTTAAATTATACCATGTTTTAAAAGCTTTTTCAAACATGGAAAAGCAACGCTTTGGAAGAGCTAGACAGAAACACAAGTAATTATGAAATAAGGTCACTAGTAGCTGTCAGGAAGAGTTGAAGATGGCTCCCACTGCAAGAATTTCCCAGGCAAGCAAGCTCTCTGGAAAAGGCAGTTCATAAAGGCTCATCCAAGGATGACCCATTTTCTAATCACATCTAAACGCAGAAGTATAAAAGGAAAATAAAGAAATAAATAAAGGCTACTGTCCCCCGTGCAAGAGACTGAAAGCTGGGAAAAGGAAGCCGTATTTGATAGAAAGTCCATCCACGTCAACAGATGTCTCCAACAAAATTGAGGGAACATAAAACAAAGCAAACAAACAGAACAAAAAACCAAGTGGTCGAGAGAACCTGAAGGAAATAAAGACTGAGCACAGAGCAGGCAAGTACTGATCAGAATTAGTGCTCCTGAGCCAAACCCGCTTGGTCTGCGTGCTTGGTGTAAGCACTTACCTTTTGTAGACTTAGGTCACTAAGATACTGAAATGGCCTTAAACTCTCAGTTTTACAGTAACATCCAGTTCGTGTGTAATGATTTCTAAAGCACAACTAATGTGCTCTGGATTTAATATTTACATAACTTATATTTGCTGTTTGTATAACATCAGCAGCTACCAGTGGTTTCCAGTATACTAATCATCCGGCAAACCAGAAAAGTACATGAGGTAGGTAGACTAATAAGCTGGAAAAAACCCAAGCGTTGCCATAGTTTCAATTATTTTCCAAAACAAAGCACTCTCACTAAGAAGATTCCAATATATTAAAAGCACATAGCCCTAATCTCTTAAAAGCAGGTTGCACAGAGGCAAAATAAAGACTGCGGGATGAGAGAGAAGTTCCACATTTTACGATAGAGCAAATCCAAAATTATCAAATACCAAACATGTAAACATGTCCTCTTAATGTACACAAACATTACATTCTTTTTTTCTCCTAAAAGAAAAAGCTGACTTTGTGCTAAGCCTGCACTAAAATTTATTTACTGCTAGAGGCTGTAATTGTACTGTCATTGCTGAGGAACTACCTGATCTTTACTCTTGGATTAACAGGATTTTCTGACCTCTTATGTCAGCTTATTTAAAAGGTTCAAACCTACGGGGTGACCAGATTTTCAATGCAAAGGACAAGAACCACCTGTAATAGGGAAATCCACAGAAGATACTTTACCCAGAGTTCGGAGAAGCCTTAAGGAGGTAGCTAAAAACTGCAGCAAGTTTAAATTTTGGTGTTAGAGGGAAGGCAAAACAAAGATTACCTTCAGCTTCTATCTGAGAAAGAGAATTCTAAGGAAATACTTAATTCTCTGCCCAGAAATACAAGACAGTCTTTCCAGAGGGGTAAGACTTTATAGGTACATACAAATTAACAGATAAAATTGAATGCATTAAAGCCTTCAGGTGAATTTAAAGACATTGCTAAGGCCAAGATGCAGTAAATTCCAAAAGACAGTGCTAAGAGCACCTCAAAATTACTAGAAAGGAACACTACAGAAAACAGTGGAGAATGGCTAGTTTAAATGTTCACATTTTTTTTCCTGTGGTTTTTATCGAAAAAGATAAAAAACCTTGCGATGTTGCAGCCCTGTTTTTTTAATGAATGCAAGCAAGAACTGTGCAAGTAGCACAGACATACACACAATTATAGAAAGGTCAAGAGGAAAGAAGGCAACACTGACCTCATGAATGGAAGAACAGAAAAACCACTAGAGCATGTTCTTAAAATATTCTGCATTTTTGGAGGAAAGAGCTTCTGCAGCACAATAGGTGCAGTCTCCTCAAGATTCTCAACAGTTTAAAAAAAAGTGTGAATATTAATAGAGCATGAAGCTGAGCTATTAATAGATTAGCCCTCTGTGGTAAGCATAAGAGAGACTCAAGCAATACAAAGCACGTTAAGCCAGCTTACTAATGGTACCACTGCAGGAAATTGTGTATCTATACTATTTAATAGCTGCTGCTTCTTCTTCTATAATTTTGTTTCAGGGATACTCAGCAGGGCAGGAAAGAGCAGATACTCAAATCAGCCTCCTCTTTTTTTGATTTGTTATCAAAAATGCAAGTTAAAAAATGTATCATATGTTTTTCAGTAACAGGTAATAAAAGGTGTTGACAGCATGTAACATGTAAGGGACACATTTAAGGCCATTTTATCCAGCTAACACATTACCCCTTCCCAATTCCTACATCCTCCACTACGCAAGCTTAACATTCTCTCAGTGCATCTTGTTTTGTACAAACAGTACTTCAAGTTTTGGTAACACCTTCTACACGTTCTCAAAACACATCAACACCAACATCATTCTTGCATTTTCCCAGCCTTCCTTTTATATAAGCATCCTCCTTGAGACAAAATAAGGAAGACAACCATACTTCTACAAACTGACAGACTCTAGTCAGTATCTTGAGGCATTGAGGGAATAAGAAATTCTTTGTCAGTAATGTAAAATAATACACACAGCATAGAAACCAATCCTAAATTTGCATAAACAACGATGGGTCTCTCAAGCAACCTCCCCTGCTCTGGAAAGAGCTTGTGGAATTATAATAGAAAGTTCTCGTTCTGCAAAAAACTTTTTCAGGTGTCACTAGTGACAACTATTATACACTTAATATACAACTATTATAGCGGTACTCGGATATAGCTGTTACTGACTACAGACATAAGTAGGACAAGTTTTATTAATAGACATGACATCTTTTCACTGTATTGTGCAAACATACAAGGAAGTATTCCTTGTAACGTTACAAATACATTAACAGAAATGTCAAGACCTCTCTGTCCTATACCTATATTTCAGGAATGTAATACACTTCATCTAATGCACAAAATGGTAACTAAATGGGTGAAATTAAGCAACCACTACATGTCAGGAAGAATTCACCTAGTCAATCTAAAAGGGTTGAAACACACCTATCTGCCCATGGGTTAACGTCTCTCACAAAAAATCCCTCCAAGTCCTATCTGCCAGTCCTGTTCCGCAAGGGAAACCTATAAAGCACCTTTCAAAACAAGCCTGGGAACGAAAATTAATAACTCCACTGGGTCTAGGAAAAAAAAAAAACCCAACATAGGCTCAACAGAGATATTGGATTTATGGCACACTGTAACATTACCTCACACTAACCCCCTCACATGCCACAATGTGTAATCTACCAGGCTCTCTCTTCCCCTAGGAGATAACCTTATCATCTCCTTCTTTCCTCTCCTACCTCCCTTGTCAGGAAACAATAATTTCTTTGGGCTTGAACAGAGGCAAAGTAATGACATTTTGTGCAGCTACAATCCATTTTGCTTAAATGAGCAGGTCACAAACTGCACTCTGTTTTTGTTACCTCTCCCATCTCACTACAAATAGAAACTCATTCAAAGCCTTGGTTACTATGGGTGGGATACCATAAACAAAGAGGTGTGAGAATGTAAAAGGGCATGAACCACAGAGAGAAAAATGAGAAGGTGTTGCAGATGAAAAATTTCCTAGGGAAAGAGCTAAAGAGCAAACAAACCATTTTTACTTGGATTCCTCTAAGATAAATACAGTTGGATATGATAATACTGCAACTTGGAAGCAAAAGCCCAACTAAAACCACAGATGAACATAAGCAAGATGGGATCTGAAGAATCATCAGCAACCAGTAACAGCCCCCTTCACCTTGTGACTGGAAGCTTGGCTGACTGGTTATGAACAAAACCTGGCTACCCCACACAGGAAACAAACTGTTTTCTTAGTCTTTTTTATTAAAGCAGGTAATAAAATGTAGCCCTACTGCATGGAACAGTCTTGGGGTCTTACCTACAACTGCTTGCCCACACAGAATTTTTGGTATACTACACACACAAACATTAACTACTTTTTCTTTCAGAAATGATCTACAAGATACCAACTTCACTAAACTCTAAACAAGCCTAAAATACACTTAAAAGCCCGTGGCTTCTATTTTAGATCTGAGAAAGGGATTTCATATCCCAACACCTAGTTTTCCATACTATACCAATTAGTCTAATAAAAAGTATTACCACTACCCACAAACCTTGCCTTTCCAAGAGAATGTGAAAAATAGCAGAATACGAAAAGATAGCTAAACACATCACTATGCACTGTATGAATAAGTAGTTTTGATTTTACTAGCTCCAAAAGAAAGCAGGATGAAGCAACGAGCTCACCTGGTGACACCATTGAGAGGTTGTTAAGATTAAAAGTAATAGTACACACTACCAAGAGGATCCTTCAAAAGCAAAGTCAACTCAATTTTCTTGCACTCATAACTCAAATATATGAACTGGAGCACAAACTGTTTTTTAAAAAAAAAAACCAAACAAAAAACCCAAACCAAAACCTAGAGCCAGGCTCTTGAAAAAGAAAAGTAGGATTTCCAAAGAAAGAGCACTTACACCACCGTGGTGTGAACGTTAATGTGCTAATATACAAATGCTGGCAGAAGAATAAAGGTCTCAGAGATGCTGAGCTCTTAGAAGCCTCTTGAAAATAGACAAAGGAAATAAATCTATTGCACTTCCACTAAGAGAAGGACTCCAAAGGGAGCCCCCCATATTAGTGGATACCAAAGAGTCCACGTGGGACTTTGGTGTCTAACGAGCTGTAAAGAAATGAAGTCACAAGAAAAGGCTTCATTAGTTCTGCTCCTTATAGAACTTCTAGATGTGCTTTTGAATGCATTACTAATTCACTGATCTCATAGTAAAAGATGGAAGCTAAAGACTAAATTAGGAAAAAAGGAATTAATGGAGAAAGCTGGCAACCTTTCTTTTTGAGAAGTTATGGTATACAAATTAAAGCCTAATTTTTAAGACAGTAAGATAATCACAGGAGGTAAAGAAACAACCTTTTTTATGGACACTGTTCCACAGCATCTGGTACCAACCCTCTAGAGAATGGATTTTGCAAAATACAAACTCTGATCCCAGAATCACGCTGCAAGTAACTTACCTGTCTGTCAGAAAAACTCCTGCATGATTTGCACCAGTTCCTGCTCAGGCAAGCCCTCTCCCATAGCATACAAGCATGACTGGCACGTTTTGAGACCTGAATGCTGAATTAGCACTCGTTTTTCATCCAGGATTCATAAGAACTCAAATTCTAACAATTATAACAAATCAGAGTTGTCACATATGAGGTCACTGATGTATCTTCATTCTGCCCATAACCCCTTTTTCTCTTTCTAGTCCTTATGATCACTTGGAGTTTGGGTTTTACTCTATACAATGATTTTATTTTTTTTTATCGTGGTTTTTTTTTTCTCCATAATGCTTCATAGCATGAAGTACTTGGGCAGTTCCCCTCACACCACTGAGCACTTGGGGTTTCCGACTGTATGTGGACCATGACAAGAAGTTGCATCCTCAGACAGAACCAATACGCCTGTGCTTTCTGCTCATCGAGAGGCAGTCATTTCAAGCACAGTTTGATGGATGGGCGAGTTCTGGCTTCATTCACGCTAGTATGACTTAAATGCTCTTAGGGTGAACAAGATGTTATCTCACTGAAAAACAGGCAAATTAAGCGTGGAACTGAAATCTGAAAACTTCAAGTGTCCTGTTTTATCCCACCTAAAAATAAAGGCTGTATGTGTCAAAAGACATCTTCTCCCAATGGAAAGTATTAAAATAATGAGAATTTAATTGGTCATTGTTCTTTCTTTTTTTTTTTTCTTCTCTGACGAGTCCCTGATCATTTCCCTTATTGTGTCTATGTAACAGCACGTTCTGGTACATGAGAGGTTTTTATCCAGGATTATTACTTTGGAAACTGTGCTGCTAGCCAGCATTTTCTAA
>VZZY01015246.1:830609-894220 GCA_013400335.1 Eurystomus gularis | reverse complement strand
GCCCGGCTGTCCTTCAGCCCAGCCCGGCATCCCCCAGCCCGGCCCGGCATCCCCCAGCCCAGCCCGGCTGTCCTTCAGCCCGAACGAGGTGGCTCCACCAGACACGGGGGCTTGCTGCAGGAGTTGCTTGGGAGGTTCTCTAACCCAAGCCTGTCCCCTCACGCACATCGTTGGTCACCATGACTAGGTTGCCCAACTCAAACCAGTTATAGTGTGCTGACCAGTTACTGAGCCCATTAATCTTCCTGCGTTCATATGTGGCACATAAGAGCGTTCTGGGAAGGCAGGCTTCCCTCGGATCTCCCACGTCTGTACGGTAGTACAGTGTACCAGTTCTGCTCCTCAGCCCACATTTGTACAGACTCATTTCTGACAGCACTCCCAAGGTATTTATGAAAGCTGTGCTTGAGCAAGGCACCAAGAGCTTGGATGTTTCATTCATGCTTTTGATTATTCATTTGTAACAGCCTGCAGATGAAGCCATGAAGAGACACTGTTGTGGGGAAACAAACACATGGTTAGCTCAGGGATATGCATGTTCCGGATCCTTCCCAGAGCAGGATCAAGGTCCCTGGGTGGTTTTTCAGCCCATAGCAGAGTCAGCAGCTCACTCCATGTCTTCTCATGCCTTCCACAGCAGCTGCACGGTGCTCAAGAGCTTCCAGCTGCAAGATGCCACCACCACATCCATGAGATGGGCTTCTAGCCACCTGCACACTCCTTGTGCATATTATTAATCAGGCACCTTATTTGTTTAGGTCTCATCTACATTGCTGCAATCTGGCTGTGAAAGTATTTGCTGTTACCATAAGCTGCAAGGGTGGATTCCCTGGTGAGTGGTATGAGTGGCTGTATTTGCAGGACATGGAAGTGAGGTGTCAGGGAGATATCTCCAGAAGACAAAATGGCAAAGCTATGCTTGGGTAGAAGGTCAGCAGGAAAATTGGTGCTAATTTACATGGAGTTAAAATTTAAGTGGAGTTGTGGAAGGCATTTTGTAAACTGTGATGGAGTTTTTGTTGCAGACATGGTTTAGTCAGGCTAACCACGTGAAAACTATTCTCACCAGTTCCCTGCTAAAAAGAGATTAAACATAGAGTGCTCTGTAAGTGGGCTCAAGCAAAACTATTTAAACATGACTATTAAGAACTTGCTTCCAAGCAAGGAGATTGCAGTCCAAGGACTGAAATGCAGACCTGTCAGACCATCACGGTCAACAGTATCGTTGGGTCAGTGAGGGTCCTGAAAGCATCGCAACGGATCAGAGGTAGATTATGAGAGATCCACTCCTGGCACAAAGACATCCTTAACGCAAAGAACACTTCAGCTTTCCAATGATGCAGGGGCAGATGAGGCCTGTGAAAAAACTGCCCGTACTTCCTTCTCAGGACTGACCTAAACTGAGAATTGCCTAAAATGAGGTAATTAACCTGACACAGACACAGGGCATGAGCTATAAGTCAGTGTCTGACAACCAATACTGTTCCACAAATTGCAAAAAGCTTTTTTTTCTTGGGTGGGTTTTTGGGTTTTTTTTTGGTGAGGGCAGAGTTTCAGGTGTCTGAAGAAACTACCCCCTACTCTCATTTTTAGTACTGAGTGGGAAGCTCTTGTAGGTCTCCCAAACTTCTGCATAGGCAATTAAAACACAACACCTTGTTATTGCAGCAGATGGAGTCTTTGAAGGCTTAGAAAGAAAAGGTTTCCTTTGACTTCAGTGGGCGTTGGGTAAGGACCCAAAAGAAGAATTGTGAAAAACTATTAACGACTGTCAGTATTTTACTTAGCTGGAAGTATACGTGTACATAAATCACACTCGGCTCTCTTCATGGAGCAGGTTATTCAGCGTTCAAAATGGTGGGAATGATGTACCGAACCATTCATCTCAAGGGCTTTATTGCGGATTTGCCTCGTGCTTATGATTAAAAGTCATTACCATCTGCTCAGTAGCCTATTTGAAATTAGATGTTTATCTCCAATGATTCCTAGCCAAGCCAGGATCCACAACAACCAAAAGCATGATTAGAGTTACTGACTTTATTTGCAACCCTAATAAAGGGGCTCAGTAAATGGCTGAAAAGATGATGTTGCTTTATGCATGGAACATGACAGGTCTAGTAGAGGCAGGCCAAATCCTCCACTCAGGTCACTGGAATTGCACAGCATAATGCCTGGAGGATCTGGTGCAATTATGCTTTATAGAGAAGACATAATGGATAGTAGTTGTGCAAACAGACATCCCGTGCTATTGCAGAAGAGGAGAAATCTGCGACTCGCTTGTGCAGAACAGGGACGCAACATTTCCTTCTGCCTTCTCCAGAAAGATCCTCATTTTTTTTTCGGTGTGCTTTAATGCTGGCTTTTTCTGAGGTAACACTCACAGACCACAATGCAGAAAAAAATGATGCTGCATTATAGCTTTTAGAGTAGATTGAGTAGCAACAGGCCAATTCTGTATTTGTGTTCACTTTATGTTTCCAGCTTTATCATCTCTATCCAGATCAGAGCATATAATTGCAAGGAGGTCAGTCACAGCTCATGTTCTTCCTGTAAAAACAAAGAGTTGCAGCTGTTTGAAAGTTTACACCCTAGATGTGTAAACTGCTCCCCTGTCAGCTAGTGGAATTTTGTCTGTAATAGGAACTATGAAAGCCTGACATACTTAGAATTCTTTTCCTCTAACTGTTCCATGTTTGGATAATAAGGCGCAGATAAATAACTCTTCAACTTCTTAGTTCACTCGGCCCTATTCAGATGGGCACAAAGCACATAATTCATCATATGTGAGTGGTTCTTCTGAACAAAAGTAGGTTCTTCAGTTTCTTATTGAACTGCAGCAATTTTGAAAAAAGAATGTCAATTATTGCATGCAAGGGAAAGATATAACTACCCATGACATCCACTAATCCTAGGCCTGCCAACTGTTGTTAGTCATTCTCCCCATGAGAAAAGGTTCCTAAACTGCAAGTATTTCATGAACAGATTTTTGTATTTTGTTCAGAACAGGATCGGTAGTTAAGGTTTACACCAATTTGGATTTTATGTTTAGGTATGTGTTAATTTTTAGGAATATTTTCTTTCCCCCTGTATTCTGGTTTATCTGATACTAGAGGGATTATTTTTAATTGAGATTAGTTTAGAAAAGAAGAAATTTTGGTTAGCTGATTTAATGAAGATTTATAGTGTCAATTTGAGTGGAGCTGGATAGAATATAGTAGGATCCAAATGTTTTTAGCTGTTTCTTCTTTATGTGAAATGCAGTTCTGACAGTCAGCTAAACAGGAGAACAGCAATTTTACCTGATCATTGGTAGGTCCCACATGGTCTTGAGCTATGGAGAAATGTGATACAAGTATTATTTCAATTGCTCCTTATGGACCTTTTCTAAACATAGTGAGTGAGGACAGATCTGTTATGGACTGGGGAATTATTTTTAATCTCTGATACACAACCAGGTGTGTCTGTAACGACAGAGGACTAAGCATGGTCTGGAATCAGAAGATTCAGTGATGCTGAGGGGAAGAATAATGAAATACATTTTGCAGATCTTTGATTTTGTTGCTAATAAAAATCTCGGTGGGGTTCTCGGTTCTTGTTTAAATTTGCACAGTTTCTTGTTACAGTTGCTGTCAAAGAACTAATTTTCCAAGAAGCTGCATCCTAATTAGACAACAAAGAACACACCAGATGTGCATATGAAAGAAGGCATCACATGAGGGATTGTTTATATGGACAATTCAAATCCAACCTGCCCATCTCTAAATTCAGAACATAAGGTTAAAAGGACCTGGATGCTATTAAATCTGAGAAGCTGCTAAATGCCATGGCTAGAAAATAAATTCAGTAGTATGAGTTGAACAGGATGTGTTTTCATAAAAAAACATTCAATCTTGATTTTAAGATACTGGGAGAAGGAAAAGTTAAAAAAGACCTGTAGCTTCACTAGAAATTCAGATTTATACCTGTTTTCTCAACTGGCTTTGTACAATTTCAACATTCAGATAAATGTGTTCATATTCAACCCTTAGGCGACTCGTTCACAGCTTGTGGGCCAACATATAGACTCTGTTTAACAGTTTGTGAGACAGATGCCCAGCAAAGAGAATACCTGAGCTGCAACACTTCAAATGACCTCCTTTCCTCACCTCATTTGAGTGAAGGAACAGATTGTACCTTCAGAAAAAGGCCGCCTTCAACATCTAACATTAAAGTCACATCAAAGTTAAATAAATATTGTGGCATTTTCTTGACACAAAAAAGGTAAAGCCTATGAAGCCTCCATCTGTGGAGAGTTAAAAACTTCTCTTCCAAAACATTCCTGCACTTCCAGATTCAATGCGCGCTGGCTGCAGCAGTGGCAGGGACATCATGGCCTCTGCACAGACAACTGGGTCCTTTCAGGTCCCCAGTCCACTACTGGAAGCCTGTAGCAAATGCTTAGGGAAAGCGTAAGAATGAAGACTGCAATGAGTTTCCTTCTTCCCTTACATACCCAGCTTCTTATTGTCAGCAATTTGAAACATTTTTAGCCAAAGCTTCAGTGTGGACTATGTTATTTAACCATTATCAATGAATTTTCCATCTATTGCCTAATCTGTCTAATTGCTTTGAAGCCATTCGTACATCAGCTTTTACTCTCTGGCAATGACTTTCCCAAATTGGAAGCTGTATGAAGGTGTCCTATTTATTTTGGCTTTATTTTGAGCTATCTTGACTAGCACTAGTTATCTCCTGATTCTAGTACAATGAAAAATGAAAAATTCACTCATCTATTTCCTCCCTCTCTCTCATGATTGAAAGGCCTTAAATCTTATCTTGTTCTCCCCTTGTCCATCTCTTCTCAATTTAGACAATCCTGTAAAGTCTTTCTGAAGCTTTCTATTCAGTCACTTCTCAGACAGAGGCCATTGGTTGGCTGTAATCTTCATTATGATTGCAACTATCTTCTCCATCTATTTTTAGATTTTACATCATCCTTCTTGATACAGGGTGAACGGTATTTTACTCAGCAGTTAAAATATGGCCATTTTATGGTTTTATAGCATGGCATGACAGGACCTTTCTGTTGTGCTCTTCGGTCCTTCTCAAAATTCTTAGCACCTGATTTACATTTTTGATCTCTTTACAAGGTACAAAGCTTGACCTGGCCACAGATTGAGAACCTCTTTATGCACCAGTAAGGTCGTGTAGTATCATTAACAGAGCTGCAGATAGATGGTAGCAGGAGTCTCAGGCCCTCACCACACTTTACTGACCGCCTGACACTTCATTTGTTGCAAGTGAAGCTGCTTAATGCCTGGTAGCTCTTCTCTTTCTCCCTGCACCCTCCGTCTTCCATTGCGTGGGTACTCTTAGAGGGTCTACTGGACAAGCACACAAGTTATATTATTGGAGAAAAGAATAATCCTCTGCAGAAGTAAGATAGCACATGTCATTATTTGCTTATTAGTCTTTCCTCTCAGTCTGCCAAGTATTCAGACCCTCCCAAGAATAGCCCACACTGGGTGACTCACGGCAAGAAAGTAAATAGCCAGCTGAAAAGCACTTCTGCAAAAGGCAGTTAGAAGCACAGAGATGAAGGTTCATTCTGCATTAGGGTCTTAGAGTTACAGCCCAAAATGTAGCAATTTCTTAAAAGGTCTGGTCTGCCTCATGCTCATAAGAAGAAAGAAATACCTCTCCTCACACTGAAGAAGGTCTTTCCAGAAGGCCTACAAAGAGCAAAGGCTAAACACCTCAGGGGTTTCATGCCAAAAAGAATGGAAACTTATGTAGATGACCTTCTCCCAGACATGACCTCAATCAATAAATCTCTTCTTTAACTAGAGGCATCCCCATGTCAGTCATCCCACACACAGGCAGAAACTGGCCTTTCTCAACCTAACTCTAACCTGATAGTTTTCTCCAAGCCATCTTCTTTCTTTTGTTCCCTAGAAAGATTTAGTCCTTTAACTCCTTTAAGGACAGACACGTTCTCTGTATTCATCCTCTACCTAATCATTCACCCCTTGCAACTGCTTCTTAATATCTGCCTAGCTTAACACCTTCTTTGCAGTGAGAGACTTGTAAACATCATCAGCCCAAGCAAACACCTATGATAAGAAGGTCAAAGCTGTGGATTTTCTATCTATTGTCCCCAGAATAAAAACTGGAGCTGAGGAGGTGTTTGCTGTGTTCCCTGGCCAGAGGTGTCAGTGGCCACTCTGGCAGGTTTTGCCTGGAAGAGAACCTCCTGGCGTGAGAACAACCATAGCACACCTCCTCCGTCCAGTTTTATTGGCAGACTCTCACCGTAAATAAGCACAAGTAACCATGGATTAGTTCCAATTAATTCAGAAGTGCAGACGAACAAAAGTAGCCATTGCCCACGGGCGGGGGCTGCCAATTGCATCACTAATGAGAACTTCAGAATCAATAATCGAGCACCTCCAGGCAGTGAAGTATATCTCTAATGCATGTTATAACACTGTTGACAGAAACTGTTCCATTTGCCATAAATTATTCAACTTTTAATTGTTTAGGCTTTGGAGTCTATAAAGATGCTAATTGCCAACTGTAAGATTAAATTGATAATGTCTGCTTTTTATTTTCGTAAAGTTGGACTTAAAATTGCAGGGAGAAGAAAGACTGTGAATTTGTGGATACCATGTTAAAAATAAGGAGGTCAAAAGGTGATGAGGTTTTGCTTTTTCATTCTAGGTTGTGATCCTTAAAATGATGTTCCATATTTATTGTGTCTGTGTAAATAAAGTAGTAAATATTTTGACCAGCACACATACCTAGATCAATATTCCGCTCCATCTGGATTATCCCATCCCATATCTTGATCACAGACAATGAACAACCCTAAGATGAGAGTATGTCTTTGCCTGTCACATCTGAAGCCCTACACTTTTCTTTGAAATAAGAAAGTGAAATGAAGTCAAGTATTTGTCATTTCTTTGACATTTCTTCCACATTTTCATGTATTTGTATCATTATTTCATTGGCTGTTTTATCTTGCAAGATTTGTAAGGATATTTTCTAGACAGACGGGCAAAGAGAAAGTTTGTGTTTTGTATTAATCACTATGGGGAAATGATAATGAGAAGTTTATTCAGAAATATTTTTGCTTAGAAAAAAGACTCTATTTGTTATAACTCTAAATCCAATATTATCTAGAAAGTATAGTCTGGATTTTTCCACTTTAAACTGATTTAGTTTAATTTGAACCTCTGTTTAAAGTGTTTGATGGGGAGAGGAATTGCTATTCATGGTATCCTGATTCACATTTCACTTCTGAAAGGAACATCAGTGCCCCCAATCTCGAATGTAAAAAAAAACCTAACCTAAAATAAAGAATGTTTTCCTCTGTTAGATGTTGAAAACTCCTTCCTGGAAAGCTGAAAGAAGGCCAAAGTATTTTTTTCTTTTAGCTCAGAAGGGCACTTTGAAGCAGTATTCACTTACACAGCTGAAGAGCTTGATCCCAGGAGTGCTATCTGTTTAAGTCAGTGAGAGGTAAAGGATGCTCAAAATCATGCCCTAATTGCTAACTTGGCTTGAAGATACGTTCTGTGTCCTAGTAAGAAGCCAGTTTACAGCAACCATCCTGTGCTGTAATAAAATAATTGTAGGCTGTGGTGGCTGAGACTACCAGTACATAAATGCAGCATCAAAAAGAGGCACTAAATGGATATACCTGTGGCAAGGATATTTCGGCAAATGACAATCAAGAGGTGAACAGAGATGTGCAAAAAATTATCTACTTGAGTTACTGCTTCAATAAGGACACTCTGCCTGCGTATCCTTTTGGTTTAAGCCCTCTTGTTCATAAGAAGGTCATTAAGTTACTTTGTTTCTGGAGTATATTTATTACTTTTAAATCCAGTGTAGTCTATTTAGTCTTTCTTGATGCTTCTTTGTGAAACATTAATGAGAAGCTTGTGCACACAGTCATAGAATTTGTCTGATTACTCCATTCATATTTAATAAGCTTGCTGCTTACACTTCAGAGTAACAACAGAAATTAGATAATGCAATGCTTTAGTCATGGACTGCCCCTACATTTGGCTCTAAATTATTCATTATACTAGCTGAGGGCAAGAGAGCTGTCATAACCCTATATTTATCTGAATCCTACATTGTCTAATTTGCGCCTCTTTGTTGTTATTCCCCACTTTAAAAAAGAACTAATTTTTATTGAAACTGAAAACTTCTAGTTTTTATCTGTTGCAGATATGTAATCATTCTCCGCAGAAATACTGCAGTCAGCTAAAAGCGAAAATAATTTAGTTTGACTTCAACTATATATACAAAATGGGAGCCCTGCAATCAAGTAAGACTGGGAAGATCTCTTTTGTTAGAGTAGTGATTGTATTTTCTAGCTAAGACAGTATTTTTTTAAAACTGTCAATTCGACAAGAACACAGATACTAACCAGCTGCACTCTCTTGTTTTTAGATTTTTATGGTTTCGTTCTATAAACTAAATGTCTCTTTCATATGGGTTATATCCTGAAACACACTATCAATGTAATATTTTTAGAGTCTTTAAAGTAAATAAACCTTCTAAGGTAAAAGGTCTAATCTAAGCCTAGGTGGCCCCTCAAGCAGAGTCTAAAATCACATCTTAAATGTTGGTGGGCTCATGATCTATTTGCCAAAACAGATAGAATCTGTCAGACCTTCAGATTCACTGCTAAGAATGTCCATTCTTAAAAGTCATATCTGAAAACAGACCACAAAAACCAGCTCAGTTCAGATATATCTCAAGTTTCACAAAGGCAGAAATTTCATAAGAACAGCTCGCTTAAGGAGACTTGTGCCCTCTGATCCTATCTTCTAGTAGAAATTTCCTGTTCTCACGGGAAAGGTTCATAAACCACTTCTGAGTTTAAACCTTTAACAAAGCATGTACATATACCCAGCCTCAAAATGGGTCAGGTACGTAGGGCACTGGCTCAGAGGTTCATCTCTAGGCGGTGGTATAGACCAGCTGGCTGTCTAACAAGATGGGGCAAACCCAGGCTCATGGCAAGGGGTAATGGAGCATCAGTGCAACACCGTCTCCTTCCAAAACATCTCAGGGGAAAATAAACAAACATAAAGTGAGGTGTAACTACGTTACACACAAGCAAGAGGACCCCAGAAGTAGTGCAGCTACCCCCACTTTTTCCTCGTTGCCCGCACTGCTGAGTGACATGGCCCCACACTGTGGAAAGCCCTCGTCCAGAGGAGTGGCAGCACAAAAACTGGTCACTCATTCCCACACCTCAGCTTGACCAAACAACCTGGTCAAGGCCAAAATGAGGAAATAGCATAGAAAACATTGTGACACTGTTCCTAAAACACAGTAAGTCCCCATTAAATGCTTGGAAACCCTTTGTACTCACTGCCTGTCAGGTGACATGCGTGGTACTGCATCAATAGCATCGCCTGTTATTAAGAAATAAAGTAACACGTGTAAGAGTTGGAGGCATTTTATCGCATCTCGAGTGCTGTCTCACTGGAACACTCACAGAGACAGATTGCATATCCTGACAGCAGTCCAAGGGGGAAAAAACAACTTTGGGAAGGCAACACAATCTAAATTTCTTCGAGTTGAGCCAACAGACAGATGGCAGGAACTAAACGTCCTTAAAAAAAAATCCCATGGCCGTGGCCGTCCTGGCATCAGTCTGATACTCTGCCAAACTGAGAGCCCCAGTGAATGAACTGCAAGGAGCTTAGAGTCGTTTCGGTCCAAAATAGCTTAAGGGGGAAAGAGTTGGAATAAATGAACTGCTGCGAATGACAACTCAGGAAGTTAATACAGGAACCTGCCCGTTCAATACTGGCAATGAGAGAAAGGGACTCTCAAAGAAATCTGTGATTTGATTGTCATAGAATCATAGAATGTTCTAGGCTGGAAGGGATCTCTAGAGGTCATCTGGTCCAGCCTCCCTACTCGAGTAGGAACATCTCTACCTAGGTCAGGTTGCTAGAGCCCCACCAAGCCTGACCTTGAATGACTCCAGGGATGGGGCCTCCACCACCTCTCTGGGCAGCCCATTCCAGTGATCTGTGACCCTTACGTTAAAGAACTTCTTTCTAATATCCAGCCTAAATCTATCTTTTCCTAGCTTAAAACCATTGCTCCTTGTCTTGTCATTACAAACCCTCTTAGATAGACCTTCCCCTGCCTTCCTGTAGGCCCCCTTCAGGTACTGGAAGGTCACTATAAGGTCTCCCCGGAGCCTTCTCTTCTCCAGGCTGAACAGCCCCAACTCTCTCGGCCTGTCTTCATACAAGAGATGCTCCATTCCACTGATAATTTTGGTGGCTCTCCTCTGGACACGCTCCAATATGTCCACAGCCTTCTTGTGCTGCGGGCTCCAGAACTGGACGCAATACTCCAGGTGAGGTCTCACCAGGGCAGAGTAGAGGGGCAGAATCACCTCTCTTGATCTGCTGGCCACAGTTCTCTTGATGCAGCCCAGGATGTGATTGGCCTTCTGGGCTGCCTTTGCACACTGATGGCTCATATCCAGTTTTTCATCCACCAGCACTCCCAAGTCCCTTTGCACAGGGCTGCTCTCCAGTATGTCCTCTCCCAGCCTATACTGATAATGCTGGTTGCCCCAGCCCAGGTGCAGGACCTTGCACTTGGCCTTGTTGAACCTCATAAAGTCAAATAAATAAGTTTGTTTTCAGCAACAGTGGAACAGTTATTGTAACTGCTCCATGGCCAGCAGATCCAGCTGCTAGAAACTTACCTCTTACACAGGAAACAAGGCAAGGCTTTTCCCCACAGAAATTCTCAAAAATAAAGCTTAAATTAGATTGGTCTTGGACATGGCAGAGACAGATTTGTGGAATATCAGCCTCTCTGCTCTTCCCTCAGCGGGGCTGTCTGCCCAGCACACTGCTGGGCAGGTACCCGCTGTGCAGCTCCTCCAGCCACCCACGCTTCTTGTGCCAGAGCAGAGTTTAAGGATTCCTCTTTCAGATAAAATGCCATTAAACAACGTCTTAGCTTTTGCCTGCATTTTGCAAAGCAGGAAATACCAGCTGGGGGGAGGAATGAAACTTAGAATAGCAGCTTGTATTAAACAAGACTTGTGAGACTTTTTCCTCATTCTTTAAAGTGCTGCTTAATGGTTCAGACAACTAAAAGAGGATCCACTTTCCTTTTCAGAAGCATGCATCCAGATTTAGCTTCAAAGCCCAACTGTTTTAACACTGAAAACTGTGGGGTTTGTGGGATTCAGCAACACAGTACACTTGTTTTTCTCCAGAAAGCTTTATGTTGTCTGACCAGTATAAAATGATAGCGGAGCCAGACCTAGAGGTTCACAGGAAGGTGCTTGTGTGCCAGAGAAGCACCAGCATGTTCCCAGAATCAGCTGTGCTTTGTGCTTGGCGTCAGCAGCTGAAGCAACAGCCTCGTTTGATGCTGGAAGGCCAAGCTTCAGTTCACAAGCACATGCTCCTAAATGTTTCTGAAAATCTCCCGAGCTCATTTCAGAGGTTTCATAGGGCAAGGAAGAGCTAGAAAGGATGACCTTCCCTCAGAAGCCCTTCCCTCAGTGGGTAGAGTTGGTAACATCTCCCACTCCTAATTCATAGAATCATAGAATCATTCAGGTTGGAAAAGACCTCTAGGATCATCTAGTCCAACCTTCTTCGAACAGCCCCCTATCCCCTAGACCATGTCTTGAAGTGCCACATTTACCTGTTTTTTGAAAACCCTCCAGGCATGATGACTCCACCACCTCCCTGGGCAGCCTGTTCCAATGGCTAATCACTCTTTCAGTGAAGAAGTTCGTATTTCCATCTGTCCTCTCATTGAAGGATGAGGGTGAAAACATGCCTGGGGGAAGGCTGGCCGCAGAGCTATTACTGATTTTCCCTGCATCATTGCTGTCCAAAGTGAAGGCAACATCCTGGGCAGTTACAGGCAGGCAGAAGAGGCTCAAACACTTCGAAACCACTGAGCTGATTAAACTTGCTTTGATCATCACAGTAATTCTGCATCAAAGATGCTGTGTGGCACATCACTGCATCACACAAATCACTGCGCTGGAGCCATTCCTGGATGAATGTTTTTCTCCCCAAAGCCTGCAGAGGGGTTCTTTATTCCACAGTAAAATGTGAGAGATTGAGGCAAACTATCGGAGGAGTGAGCAAGCTGCAGGGTCTTCTCATTTCCCCCAGGGCCAGCCTCATGCAGCCAGTCCAGGCTCAGGGACCAAAGTGGCTACTTAAAGCCACTTTTCTGCTTTCTGTTTTTGATTGCTTTGTGCTTCTCGCCCATGGATCCAGGCCTTCGCTGTTCTATTTACTTTTCCCAGAAGTGCACTTAGCGATAAATGGACGATTCGAATTCAGGCATTCACTCTGGGGAAAAAGTAGGCTACCATAAATAATGGTCACAGGTTAAGTCATCCAGGTACCGTGTATGCTCTCAATGGGTATCAAAGAAAAAACATGCCACAGTGCTTGCAAATATCTTTTTTATTTTTCCCCAACAACGTCCATTTTAAATTATATCTCATGAGAGATTTCAGCTATTTTCTTTGCTTTCAAACACAGCTTCCCTCTTTGTCTCTGACTCTGAAGTAGCTGAATTCAAACTGCAGAGAAATCTGTTAGAAGATGCCTGGAGGTATATGTGGCACAAAGACACAGAACTTTATCTTCTTTTCTGGCTGCTCTGAACTAATTGTGGGAATTAATGATTTATGTCTCTCTAAAGAACTCCTTGGAGCTACACAGTCTCAAATCAGATAAAGTATGTACCATCCCCTGACCAGGCACCTGCCAATTTAGGTTTAGCCTTTAATCTGGGCACTTTTGGTTTACAAAGATTTGACTTAAAGAAAAGTTTCTTGAGAGATATCATCAGCGTTCATCAGCTGTCCAAAACTTGTATTGTAATTCTTCAGAGAGCCCTGCTAGCCTGGAATTCCTTTGAGAAGAAAGGAGAAGTAGCAGAAAATTACCTTTCTGTGGAGAACAATCCAATACCACACCTCTGTCCTGGGTAAATCCCTTGAACAGTGTGTGGGGCTTGAGCTGGCTTCTGACACAAGGACAAGTTTGCCTTGGAGAGTATCCCAGACTTATTTCATCTTGCCCTTGGGGCCGATGTAGGTTATCAGCAGGCACAGAGAAAGCAGGCAGCTTCCTCATCGAACTAACATCTGTTCGAGTTTGCTGCAGACTTACGTATCTGTGCAAAAAGACAGGAAGGGATTGCTCAGAAGCAGAAATACGCAACACTGGTCCATAGACAAGTCTTTAAGAGGTCAATAGGGATGTTTCTGGAAATGCACCAGAGATTATGTGGCTCTTTGACATTAAATCTGATTATTGACTCCCTTGTAATAAAGTCAGTGCGAGTCATCTTGTTGAAAGCATGTTTGGACTACGTACTTGTCCGATTCATGTCCTTATTTATATGAATCCAAAGTGGGATTTGTTATTTGGGGTAACAAAGAAACCAAGCACTTTATTCACATATCAAGTAAAAAGGAATTCATACACAGTCAGGAGTCTGCCAAATGCAAGGAAGCTCCAGAGAAAAATGGCATTGTAAACCACTTCACAGCTTAAAAGAAAATAAGCTGGGCGTACAACAAGGTAGGAACCATCTGCTTGGCTTCAGTGGGAATTTCCCCGGAGTAATCATTGCAGGGGTGGAGAGATCATGAAATAGAGGATTTTTTTTCCTTCTCTTGTAATTAAATTTACTGGATTTCTGCAGAACAATTCCTGGCACAGAGTGAGACATGTATATGCAATACCTTATCATTGTAAGGCTACATAATTACAGTGATAAACAAGCCCATTTAGTTTAGCAGAGGCTGACATTTCATCTGATTGACAGACCTTCATTTGCTACAGATTCCAAGTCCATTTTTTTGTAGTCATGTCAGATTTGCTGTTCTGCCACTGCTCCATGCACCAAAATGCCTTTCCCTTCCCACAGCATCCAAGATAAATATCTCTTCAATCTAGTACCGGATTTTTCTAGGAAGCTAAAATTTGAAGGGGTGACCATATTTGCTTCATCCTTCTTCATGACATTCAGACTAAGCCGTTGGCCTTTACACAGGTCTTCTGTAAAGCTGGGAGCAGAGAACATGAATCGAGGAGGTAGAGGTCTGTATGACCTTGTAATAAATTGATATTGTCCTTTGACTCGATGCTTTTGGGCCTGCACCATAAATTCCTGATCAGGATGTAAATTCAGACCTACTCCTAGTTTGCCTGTGCTGTGGTATCTGGAATTAATATTGCAGGTAGTGATTCAGTTCTAATGCAATTGCAGTTAAATATTGCTGTCGATCCTAGTACATTTAATTAAGCAATATTTACAGAGCAACTGGATGTTCTGAGAACTACAATATAGTGACCTGGAAGTCTTCAAGGCTTCTTTTTCTTTCTTATTTCAGGACTTTCTTTTGTGTTTCAGCTTCTTTTGCACTGATAATCTAACAGTGTCACATCCTCAGAGCTGACCTTCAGAGGACGAGAGGCTGTGACCACTGTGTTTGTTCTATGCTTTTTTCCTTACAGTTTCAAATAATACTTATTAGATTTACTTTTATTTTCTATGTGAAATAAATCCAAACTTGACAGTCACACAGTGTCAGAGGGAACATTTTGTTGAACCTTTTGAATATGCTAAGCTTTATTTTTCCCTTTCCCATGCTAAGGGGAAAAGGCCAAAAGAAGAAACAATAATTGTCCAGTATTGTCTGTACTATTGATTAAAAATTAATAAATTACATGTAAAGCCAAAAATGAATAATTTATCTTCAAGCAGTGGGCCTGACAAGTAAATTCTATATTCCGGATATATTTTCTCAAGGCACATCAAGTAAAGAAACTAACTCCCGCAAAGGAGTATAAAATTATGTTGATTATGTATCTTGAATGTATCAGGTGAGTTTACGGAGAGAGACATACAGATAGAGAAAAAAAGAGAAATAAATAAAGTAAGATTTTTACAATAAGCCTTTGTTGTAGCTTTTGCATTGTTTGATTGACTTTTTAGTGTTCTCTTTAGGAGTATCATCTGCATAATCAGAACTAGGAGGAAAAACTATCAATGAGCATGGCAAGCTAATCAGCATGTTCCTCCATACAATGGTTAAAGAAACTAAATAACCCAAGACAAGGGTTAGTAGTGTTCACTGTCAGATCCAGCTTAGAGACACTGCTCAGTCAGTGAAACCAAGCTCTTTCAGGGAAGAGCAGTAGCTCATTTAGTTGTATATGGACTCAAATTTTGCTCATACCGTCTGCTGGACAGCTGGATGTTTCCTAATCTCTAAAGTTTTACACTAAACATGCTACCAAACTTTTCTAAAATGCCCCACACTTCACTGGCAAAGTCTCTGAACCTCCAGACTCTGATGGCATGTTCCCTTCCAGGAGCACAATGAGGATTTTTTGCCTTGTGGCAAATGCACCAAGGCTGGCTGAGGTCTCCAGGGCACATGAGGAACCCATGAGCCCTCAGACAAACCCAGAACTTGAGATTTTGCTCCTTTTCACCTCGCAACCTGATTGTTATACATTTAGAAAGCATCAATATTAGATAAAGTTGAACTGTGAGCAACCTTCTTACTTACAGAGTAGTCGCACTGCTTGAATCCATCCCTAGGAAGATTCCCAAGCTGGCATGTACCCTAACTCACATAGCTCAAGTGGTTTAAAGATAATTCTGTGCACTTAATATTTGGGCCCTATGTGACTTTCAGAGAGCGCATAGCTGCACGGTACAGCCCACAATCTTCAGCAATTTTACAAGTTCTTTATTAATCTTTACAAACCAAATATTTTGCACTAGCAGGCTGCTTAAGAGGACTCAGATTTGAGCTTCCAATAAAATTACGCAGAGCAAAGATGTTCCCACCTTCTCAAGAAAGCTGAAAGCTCAGGCTGTCTGTCTTGCAGTGCAACAGGGTTGTGCTATGGTTCTGCAGGATATGGCAGATGTGTAGAGGGCAGTAACTGGCCTGAGAACCAGGTTAGGTGAGGAGCAGATGCACCATCCCCGTCTGCTGCCTCTGCCTGGGGACAGATGAGCTGGGGGCGGTGCGGGGAGAGCAACGTCTTGAACCAGTGCAGCAGAAATCCCCAGCGGACACCGAATCTGTGTTTTGGATCATTAGGGTAAAGTGTTACTGATTTTTTTCTATAATGCATGTTTTGAGATAAATACCAGTTCCAGTGAAGCGTCTTCCATGAAATAGTCCGTTAGAAAAGGATCAAACTGCTGATGTGCCTCTTACCATTAGATACCACTGCTGGCGAATGTCCACGCAACCATGTGGAACGTGGCTCACACAAACCAGTTCAATTACAATAAAACAGTCAGATATACATCAGGCTGGATTTAATGGCTTCAAAACTGCCTGGCAATGAACAGGGTTTGCAGCCTTTGACTGATGATGAACTGGCCGTGTAAGCTTTAATTAGCCAGTGACAGGGCAGAATTATAGGAACTGTTTTACTAGCGCAAAGTAAATTCTTGCTATCTTGCTTCCCTGAAATTTATTACGCACTTGGATGTGTCCCTGAGAGCCAGGGAGGCAGGCCCTGGGGCAGTGAGGAAGAGGTTTTTGCAACCTGACCCCTCAGGAGGAATAGCTGCAGCTGAGCCTTTTATGCTGACACATTTTTCTGAAATATTTATGCCCGATCATCCATTGTTGTTTACCTCCTGGTATCCTCTCCTTGCTCACCCCGAGCTGCCTTATCAGAACAGCCTCCACTATTTAGGGAGCACAGAATAGAAGTTAGGAGTCTGAAATTACAGAAAAATCTTTTTGGCATGCATTGAAGCTTCCACTAAGAGAGCTGTGGAGAAATAATTGGGCAGGCAGAAAGAGCTGGGAGTGGAGATTGGTGGATGCACCAGCAATGTCATGCAAGCATGTGAAGGGCAAAGCTCTCCTCACCTTGGCAGGCCTGACCGCTGTGGATTTTACATGGGAACTGCTTTTCAGGACCAGTTATTAACCACAGAGTGGTCTGGTCGGCTGTTTCACCCAGTCCATGCTGGATGCTTTCCCCTTGCCTGCTTGCAGAAAGGGGCAGCTGCAGCCTTGGTAGCAGCCACACCAGCTGCCCGCAGCAGGGACAAAGGGAAAAGCCTCAGAGCAGGTGGCAGAAGGTAGATTAGCGCTGAAAGGTGTCAGTGGAAGCAGTGTTCTTTTAGACAGCTTCTGTATATTCACTTACTAATGGCTCAGAAGCAGATGACATTCCTTCGCATCATTTTCAATGAGGAGGGAGCTGAACTCCCACCCTTCATGCTCTCCCCTCTGACCTGTCTAATTACCGCAGGAGAAGGGGAGCACAAAGAAAGTCAATATGGAAAAAAACCTGTTGGATCCTGATGTCGGTCACACTGCTGGTGGAAGGGTACAGCCTCCCTGAGGTCACAGATTTAGCTGAGAACAGCAGATTTGTCCCTGAGGTCACAGATTTAGCTGAGAACAGCAGATTTGTCCTTCTCAACAGTGTTGCAAGATGAGGTGTTTATGTTTTGGGATTTTTGGTTTGCTTTGGTCGGTTGTGGTTTTTTTACTGTGTCTAGACCCAGGCTGCCTGAAGATAACCATGGTTTGCCAGTGATTTTAGTGTAATAAGAATTTGATCTTGAAATACGCTGAGTTCATAGGCCATAATATTTTGTGCATCTGCTCTAAAGCCAGATAGCCAGAGGGCTGAAGGTACATTTCCCCGCTGTGAACAGATCTGCTAAAAAGCAGATCTTGATTTAAAGGAGAGCTACCATTGCTGATTGTGTTTTGTATCTTAGATGGGGAATGGAAGGAGAATCATGATCAAACACACTTTATTGACTTTATTCTCTCCTTAACTAACAGGCAGACTTCTGAAAATGTGCGTAGTAGCCATTTTAGGAAATATGAAAGTGAGCACTAAATTACAATTCTCAAAACACCAGTCCAGACCCCTCAGAAATATGGGTTTTTTCCATTTCTTCCACTATAATTTCCGGGCTGGAGCTCTAGCCATTAATAGCAGCCACATCATTACACTGCTGTGACACTTCAGCAGCACCCTCATCCATTTCAGTCATTGATCCACTAATGTGTGCTGGATGAAAAAGGAAAAGGTCCAGCTCATTCATCCTCCCCCTCCTTTCTCCTCCTTTCACCAGGTGGCAACCACTCACCCTTTGCTTTAAATCCCTATCAGATTTCAGATGCTCAGTGTTAATTGTCTCAGCACAAGGACTGACCCCAGACAGCGAAACTAAAATTAAAGTAACAACAGGGCCATAGAAGTGGGTGAAAAGCTACAGAAGTGAATGGATCTGCAGCTGCTTGTCTTGGCCCATGATCTGCTGACAGCACTGGAAACAACAAGCTAGAGCTGGAGCTATAAAGCACGCTGGTCGGTATGGGATTCTTCCCGGAATATGAAGCCAAACCAGGAAGAGAGTAGGAGAAAGGCTAAAGAAATTAGCCAATAAGATCAAAGATGGGCAACATACTGCTGGAGAAATGGTACTTTAAGTAGCATCCAGAGTGGTCTGGTCGGCTGAATTCCAGTTGCATATAGAGAATTTTTTTTTTTTTTCCTCTGGACATGCATGGGTAATCCATATTGCCACTCTTGTGTTCTTGTGTTTAGGTGATTTTTCTGAGTTACAAGGACACTGAGCTGAAAGATACATTGCTTATGCCTGTACCTGGTTGAGGTTTCCTCAGCAGCCTGACTTTATTTTTTAAAAAATCTATCCAACTTACCTATAGGCACATTCTTGCTTTCCCTTTTCACTTTGCTTTGTACATCTGTTCTTTTGTTCTGCTTTTCCTTATCTTTATATTGCTCATTTTGGGGATCAAAGGATAAAGGAAATAAAAAATCCTGTTAGTTTTCAAAGGTCCACACAGCAGTAGATAATTGGTTTCCAATCAAGCCCAGACTGCCTTTGATCTCCAAAGCCTTGCAAAGAACATTCTGCTGAGACACAAGCACATGTGTTCGGTAGCAGTACCAGGAGATCTAATTTTGAAAGTCTGCAATTACCTGTTCAGTGACACTTATAAAGATGAGAGGGACTGATAACAATGCTGTGGTTTTATACTATCTGCCATTAAACTTGCATTAATGAGATGTAACCGCACCCTTCTGCAGAGATACTTTCAGTACTATTTCTCTCATGCTATAGTAACAGAGGTGATGGGTCACATAGCAGGGTCAGGGACAGAAACCAGTTTCTTCCACCTCCCCAGACCATAGTTCAGCCATGCAGCCATCCTTCCTTGCCGGAGGTTCTTCTTCCTGAGGCCAAACAGAAATTTGCTGCTCATTCCCACCCTGGCTCATGTTTCCACCTCCAAGAGACAGTTTATAACCTTTGGCTATGCTGGTTGAACTTGTTGCACTGTGTTGCAATGATGAGTGAAATGTTCTTGTTTACATGTATCTTTCAACAAGAACAAAACATAATGCCTGGCAGCTAAGGATACAAACTTTTTAAAGGTAGCTTTGCTACCAGAAGAACCGTAATGTGGAATTGCACTCTTGTACATCTTTGGAAGCGGTTAATCTATTCTGGCACTTTGAACCTTAATGCCTTTCACTTTACCTTCCCTTGTTCAATACATGTTCTACTTTTCTCTCTTCAGCCATGCTTAAACCCACTGAAACCTATGGATGGGTATGTCAGTGTCTTCTCCCAAGTAGCACATGATGGGGCAAGAGGAAACGGCCTCAAGTTGCACCAGGGGAAGTTTAGGTTGGATATTAGGAAAAATTTATTCCCCAAAAGGGTTGTCAAGCCCTGGAACAGGCTGCTCAGAGAAGTGGTGGAGTTCCCATCCCTGAAGATACTGAAAAGATGCATAGATGTGGTGCTGAAGGACATGGTTTAGTGGCGGACTTGACAGTGCTGAGTTAATGGTTGGACTCAATGACCTTAAGGGTCTTTTCCAACCTCAGCGACTCTCTGATTCTATATGAAGAAGCAAAGTCTGTTCACGCTAGGAAAACATGAGATACCCAGGGTGGAGTGACTGATCTTGGGTTTGTAGGAATCTCTCTTTTCCTTTCCTTTTCTTCTTCTTTTATCCTTTTCTCTTTTTTTCTTTTCCTTTTCTCTTTCTTTTTCCTTTCTTACTCTTCATGCCAGGGCTGGCCAGAAACAGCACTTTTTTTTTTTTCTCATGTATCAAGGCGTAATTATTTTGTGCAATCTGAAGGGGCAGAGCGTACAAGGCACACAGGTAGATACTTGTGCATGCATACCAAAATCTGTAACTGACTGTGCTTCTTTAAATAAACTGCATACATTCGTTTAGCTTAAAATAGGACTCGTGTCAAGCTCCTACCCTAGAGCAGCTACCAACTGCACTGTCAAAATCACTCTCTGTGGTTCTGAATAGGTTTCTTAATGAAAGAGCAACATTAGCTCTTTAGAACATTTTGTCCCTGAAGGATGCAGCAGCAACAGCCACTGAATGATTTCTGGCTCAGACATGCTTGTAAATGGTAGGAAACATAATGGTTTAAAACACGAGTATCAGCTCCCAGGAAATGCTTCGTAACAGTGATTCAGGGAACCAAGAGGCAAATGGATACTAAGAATGGTACCCGCTGATGAGCGCTTTGTTTCCCACATACCTACTGACCCCCTTAAGAATAATTATGGTGTGGGCACGTTGTCACTGAAACAATGAAATAACCCAGGAATGAAATTATTTGGGACTCAATCCAAAGAAAAATATGTCCTGGTAAAATGAAATTTTAATGTCCGCTGGTTGCTGGATTAAATAATGATGAGCATCCAAATGAAATTCTGTGTTTCTATTTTTGCAGTCTGGTCATACTGTCATAGTAGTCATTTTTTTATTCTGGTTAAATCTGGAGACAGTAGCAGAGTAGAATTTGACTCGAGTAGGGATGTCTAGATTCAAACTAATGGAAAAGAGGTTTTGTTATAAAATGATTGGTTGGAGGCAGGATTTGGGTGTTCTCTTGTTTCTTTAATAGGGATGATGTTGCTGCACTTAGCTAAAGTCTCCAAGTTTGGGCTTCACCACTATTTAAATGTTGAAGAATTATATTTACCAACAGCCTTATGCATATCCCCAGTCTCAGTTCCAGACGGATTTCAGAACAAATGTCACTTATTCAGGAAAAGCCCACAAGCAGCTTTTCCACAGCATGGAGGGTATCAGGATCAAAACCAACAACAAAATAGATGACATTTTCCATCAGAAGACAGAAGCATCTGTCCCTGCTTTGCCAGAATCTCCCTAGCAGCAGGAGAGTGAACTTTTCCTTGTGCGTTCAATCCTCTTAACTAGCTTTTTTTAAAAAAAAAAATTTTTTTAGTTCTAAAATGTGTTTGTTACTCTTATGCCCAAAAATTTGTTTATAGGCAAGGAGGAAATACACCTTATATATGAAGCCAAGAACTTATTATAAGTATAGTTGAAATCCTTGCAATCTGTTCCAAGAGCCACTACCAGCCCATATCTAATTATTACGGAAAGAAGCAGCTTTGTCTACGCACAAAAAATTTCAGTGCTAATAATAAACCACTTAAAATTGCTCTTCACACATTCTGCCCCATTTCCTGATGTTGGGGTCCCCTTCCCCTGCTCCTTGTGGTACCATGGTCAGTGCTGTCATACTTATGGTGGTGGGGCTGCTGCAGCAAGTCATGAGCATTTGGAGTCCTTCAACAGGAGGACTACAATGTTTATGTTGATAGTTTTACCTTCCTCACTCTAAGATCCACTTGGGTTCATTTGAATATGTTTGCCAACCTGTTTTACACCTTTCCTCTTTCTTCATTGTTCTGCAGCTCTGCATCACATCTGAATTTGCTGTGTACAGCATGTTTTATGTCTGCTGGATACTCTTTCTTTGTTGTCTTTGTTATCCCTAACACCAGTTTTATCCAGCTCCAGGTCTGTGTTTCTTTCACTGACTGTGGGTGAGTTGATCACTGTGGGGTATCCAGCACTCGCCCCATGCAAGTATCCCTCTGCTCTAATGCTCTCAAAGCCTCACCCATTGTACCAGCCCTGTATTTCTCTACGCTGTCTTGTATCGTTAGAGTGTAGAACTTCAGCAGCACCATTGCAATGATAAACAAAGTAAAAGAATTTAGCCACAGCCACCTGGTCAGAGGAAAACTTGCTGTTACAGCTAAATCAAATTAAAACAAAGCTGCAGGCAGGTCAATAGAAGTTCAGACAAAGCAAGCCTGATGCACCTCAGCCCTGAGGCCTTGCAAGCTCAGCACAAAACCTGTGGCCCCTTACTAGCAATGGCAATACGACAGAACAGGGTTACGCAGCTGCATTATTTTGCTGTTCTTAAGTTTCTCATTTGCCTCCCATCCATCGCAGACACTGCTAGTGCCCAGCTTCCTCACCCAAGGCAGGGAGCTGCCAACACCAGGAGTTCACTGATCACTTGCCTTAATGAAAAAGAACTCATTAAATTCTGCATGTGAGATTGGTGCTTTCTTAGCTGTGTTTTTAAAATCTCATAGAGCCTCTGGATTAAATGGTACCGAATTAATATCAAGCTATAAATAGGTTAATCAGGTGGAATCTTCAGCTGCTAAAATAGTTGAGTTACACAATTATACTGATCTTGGCTCATGATGGTGCAAGTTTTCTTTACCAAATTTCAGTTTCAACCTGGAGAAGATCTTTATCTGCATCTGGGACAGCTTGCTCTTTCCACTGAAGTAACAGACAATGGGGCCAACGTTGGAGACATTTCTTAGGGGCTTCTGATAATTGTTCATATAGCTGCTGAGCATAAAAAGTTTCTGTAGAAAACTGAGTCAAGACTAAGAAGTCAGGCCCCTTCCACCACAGAGTTTAATACCTGAAGAGCCAAGAAGGTGAATTGCACCTATATAGCTTGTACTTTAAAAAGCTAAATTAGGTCTATATATGTAATTCCTCTGTGACAGCTTCCTCTATTAATAGACTAAGTCATCCAGCTGCTGCAGAAAAAAATCTGTTTGTCGCTCAAAACCACAAATTCAACAAAATTGCTCAGATTACTCAGCATCACCTCAGCATGTGGATAGTAAGGAAACTGCTTAAAAATAACTAAACGTTTAGCAGAACAAGGCAGCGATCAGGGGTAAAAAGTAAGATGTTCCTTGAAATGGCACCAGCTGCTGCATATGCTGGCTGGCGTGATGAGCATCACATTGTTGACAGCTCCCACATCTTTGCTTCTTTCTGAAATAAAAAATGATTTATAGGGTAAGTATAATCCCAACCTATCCATCATACTCTACTTCCACTTTCCACCCCAGAAGTGAAAGGTGGAAACATTTCATGTTGAAGCTTTCCCCTCTTAGACAAAACCAGCCAGAATGCTCCTTGTCAGCATCTCACTTGAGAGACATAAAGCGGAGAGAATGGTTTTGAAGCTGTGGTAATATCCTGCTGGTTGAAGAGATCACATTTAATCACATCAAGGCATTTATTTTTTCATTATTATGTTTGGTTGATATTTAGGAACAAAAAGGCAACCCTATTTTAGAAATTTGGCAATTAGAATCATATTAGTAGATCAAATTGACATTTTGAATTAATTATAAAAGGGGAAAAAAAGGGTTTGTGCTCATTCTTGATCTTTTAGAACATAAAAATAATGTCTGATAAATCTAGTTTCCGGCGTATTTGCCATCTTGGAAACATCAAGGTTTATTGTGATTTGTTGGTTGATATTAAACCAACTTCTTATTTAATGATCCAGGCTGAGATCATGGCTCTAGAGAAGCAGACATTTAATATATATAGCATGAAACCGCTCACACAGTTTTTTTACATGATTTACCTAGTATTGCTTTTCCTAAATTTCAGCAAAAAAGTCAGGGAATGGCACTATTCTAAGCTTTTAATGTAAGGCCTTATTTACCAACAGCAAAGCTGTCTGCTGGCTATGGGAGGGTAATACTTCAGTTACCACCAGCTTCAATGTGTATCGTACGTGATCCTGACATGTTTTTGCCTATGTAAGCAAGGCCAAGAGATTTGGGTGACTGAATTTTGATCCCAAATTCTTCAGGCTTCAGTTCCTTAGGAATTTGTGTTTGATTATTTGAACAAAGAAGCATCATGAAAATTTTGAGCAATCAGATATATGAAATACATGAAGTACACATTTCATATATGTATGAAATATGATTCTTCTGTCCTTGGCTTACGCTTTACTTCTGTGGTAAAGCTGTTAAGATGCCCTCTGAGGGTTGCAAACTATTGCATTTCTCTTGGTCCAAGACACCCGTTGTCCCACACCTGCCCGAGCAGATGTGGGTCCTCTGGCCCTGCACTCCTGGTATCAAATACGGCTGTTGGTGAGCTCAGAGCTGTTGCCAGGCCACTACTTGTGCAGACATGTTCTTTAAATCAGTAGAAGGTGTCTACTTAAATGTCTGTCTTTTAAACACAACCAAGCTATGAAGTTTTCTTCAAGCATCATAGACAACTCATAAACACCATTTTTTCTTCTCTAATAATATTCATTAGCGTTTAAAAGATTATCAGAAATGCCAAAATGAGTTTGCAAAGCAGAGAGTGAAGACTTTGCATCATTTCTACTCATGGCAATATTCCCACTGATTCCGAAGTATTCAGGTTTTCCTTCTTGATCCCCCCAGCCATGTTTGCTACGTAGATAGGATTTCCCTTGCAGATCCTGCAGCTGGACTTGGGTGGACAGAAGCAGCTTGGCTTTGGTCTGTATTGTCCTTAACACTCCCCACCTGCCGAGCTGCACAAAGTGCTGACTGCTGATTCCCCAGGGTGAAGGACAAGATGAGAAACGTCCGGGGGGATTTGAAAGGATGGAATTAACAAGGCAGGAGAATGAGAGTCTCAACAGGCAGGCCAAACAATGCAAAGATTTCTTTCCTTCACAGGACGCTGAAAGGAAAATTGTCTGGAAATATGCAGAGTGTCGATGGACATTCTGTTAACAGCAAAAACAAGAGTCTCTGACAACCTTAGGAAATAAAAATTCATGACCCAAATTAAGAAATATGAACTTGACAGGAGCTTCCTGTGAATGCGGAGATGAGGGAAGTAGAAGTGGGTCTCTCAAGTAAAGGATAATGACGACTCAGAGCACAGGTAATTTGTTTCTTCTCTCCCCGGCAGCTCAGCACGGGGGGGACCCTGGCCCCGCTAATCAAGCTGTGCTCCCGCTGCGTCTGATGGGTGCCGCTTCAGCAGGGAGGTTATGCTGTAAGGGAGTTGCTTTTTGGAAGGTTGAAAATTGCTTTTCTCAGATTGCAGAAACTTTCCTTGTTTACAGGGGACGCTGAAGTGGATCAGTCCATCTCACTGCTTTCTAGCAGAACAAATACAGGAGCTGTTAATTAGCTGGGAGTCTGAGGATGTAAACGCATGTCTGCTTCATCTCCTCACTGACGCAGGCTGCCTTCCGCTTGAAACATTCAATGTTCTGTCCAGTCTGGTTTTAAAAGTGTGAGGTTACAGGCCCCTAGACTTCTGTTGAGCAGCATTCACGGTCAGGAAGTTTTCATGGACAACGAGTATCCGTTTTCCTCAATGACATGACTTCATTCTTAATTGCATTCTCATAAATTAGGCTCTGTAATTTCTCCAGTCTCAGTGCTTAAGACTTTCAAATCTTTTCATTGGGGTGTAATGGTCCTCTAACCCAAAGCCATAATTTCACTATGCTAAACTTAATTACCTCTGTTGCCCTCCTCTCTTCAATCAGTTTGATATCTTTTGCTGTTTCCTGCAGAACTTCCTGTAGTCTTGTTATATATGTTATTACTCAGCACAAGGACGTACATTTTTGACTGCTTCACCTCTCCGAACTGGAGATGGGATACTATACACCTTGACACATACAATGCAAATGTCTCATTTCTGCTGTCCTCAGTGCAAACTCCAAAGCAGGTTTATACCTATTGCCTCAGGCTCCCTGTGGATGATACCTTCCCTCTTCTCAACAGTTGTTATTTCAGAAAAGTGTTCACGTCAGAATATAATGAGGTTCACCTTTTTTGAAAACGGAAGTTATAATGAAGAATATGCTTTTCTTCATGTTCCTACAGCCTAGCACTGTAACAGGGCCCTTCCTTTCATGTGTTTCCGTATTTTTCAGTACATAAAATGTTTTACCAGAGGGAGGGGACACCCTGCAAACCCCTACTGAATTGAGATGCTGAGGCAAAGCCAGCAACTCGTATCTGTTTCATCAGATACCAGACACTGACAAAGTCATCAGTTCCACAGTGTTCTAGCAGATTTTCTACCACCAGGAGCATTTATTGTAATAACCAGCAGGGATTTAAGGAAACACAGAACAGAATATATCTACCATCCTAGCAAGGGCAATTTACATAGCCTGGTTAGGTACCTTGTTCCAAGATGCATCTTCTTATCCTCACAGATCTGACTCCAAAGGCAATGCCAGCAACCAGTCCAAACTTGTAAAATTTAACTTTTCACACTTTCCTCCTTTTTTGGCATTCCCAAGAAGCTTATGACACCTGAAAACTTTCATCTGCCATATGCTTCACTTGATTCCTAAATTGCTCTTCAGTTCTCTTTCTCATCCTTCAAAGGGAACCTCGGCTGATAAAGGGTGCACAAGGAACATATAGGTTTAGGCTGAAAGGGCTCATACAAGTTGTGACAGATTCACTTCTCTGAGCATTAATCCACTTTAATCCAATTGGATCACATACCAAACTAGCAAAATCCTTGAGGCTTTGACAGCACCAGTTGTGTTAACATTTAAAGGTTAACAAATTCAGTAGATCCTGCACTACTTGCACCTACATTGAGAGCTTCGACTGAGAATCTGTAAAATGAGTTAATGAATACGAAGTAGAGACCACACACTGATAATACTCTGGGTTTTTTCCATGAGGATGTAGACCCCAAAAGCTTGCATCAGAATGCAAGTGCCATAAAATCATCATGCTTCAATAATCCAGTCATTTCAAGGATATCAAAGTAAGAGAAAAATACAAGAAGATATAAAATGTGCAATTTGGATACAACTTCCTCACTGCTTGAAGAAGCAAAGTGCCCCTAATCTCTAAATGCCTCATGCAGGCACAGCAAATAAATGATCTGGGGTGGGAGATGACAATCTCTGAGACCCAAGAGGATGGGGGGAAGATGCTGAGAGCTCTAAAAAAGCTGTCAAGTGTATCATCTTGCTGTAGCGCTCTTCTTGTTAAAGATGCAAGAGCACTTGCAGCTGTTAAATACTAAGAAGGAGAAACAGCTTAACATCCAAGTGTTGCCCTCAGAGGGGATCTTACAGAGCAAGGAGATTTTGAAAAAGCTGATGAAAACTTGAAGAACAACAAAACTAGATGAGATACCAAGAAAAAATACCCAACAAATACAATTCTAAGATACATAAAAATATACATAAAAACCTACGTATAAAAGCCTTCCTCAAAGGCCCTGAAGGAAGAAACGGTGCTTACTCATGTACACGACATTTGTACACAATTCAATAAACTAATGTTGGGACTGATGCACCCTGCACTCAAATGCAATAGAAAGCCGAGGTCTTGACCAGCTTCAGTCTTGACAGGTATTAGGGCTCTCAGGAAGAGCAGACGTTAATCTGTGCTCAGGATGACTCCACCCTGGACATTTTTCTTAGCTTCCAGTTTTCATGGGTATGAGATTTCATGGTTATGCTGATTCACTCTGAGTCCTACAGAGTCTAGTGAGGTTCAGCACAGGAAACAGGTTTATCCAGAAGATGCTGCAGTGACAGACTCAAAATAAATGAAAGGACTTCAGGATCAAAGGCATGATATAAAAGTTGAAACATTTTCTGTCTCAAGGTCATCCGTACAAAACCTATTATGGATTCTGTAATAATAGAATAGTCGCTCGATGGAATTAATTTATTTTGAGAATATCCCTTTTAATCCTCCATGCATTTTTTTAGCACAAAAAGTTGGAATTTATCATAAAACTTCATATTGTAAGTCTGGTAATGTGGCTGTTTCAACAATTCCTCATTGGAAATCCCATGCTTTTGAAACCTTGGCAACACTCTCAGTAAGGGACCTACACAAAGTTTAATAGAAAAACTTTACTGAATATCCTCTGTTTAATGTAAACAAGGCAGGAGGCAAAACAAGGAGCATGTATTTTTTTATAGTTACACTATTTTACAGGGCACAGAAAGCATCGAGGATCATGGTTTGAAAACCCAGTATGATAGGCATGTAGCCCCAGGTCTGCTACGTAATCCTTTGCTTTTACCCAGCACTTCAGTTCAGTATTTCTTTTAGCAAGACAAATAGCTCTAATAAAATGTCATCTGTGAAATTAGACAGCGAGTTATGGTAGAAATTACCATGCATTTACAAAGCCATTCCATGATTACTTGTGCCCTGTAAAATCAAGTGCCACAATCTTTACACTAATCGTAGTGTAAGCAAGCTCGGGATTCTGGTCCTTATATATATATATATATATATATGTATATATATACACATAGGTGATGTACAACCAGACTCAAGCTGTGTATCAAGTCACAGCTTTTATATTGCACAGGCAAATACATAGTAAGAACATGACACAGACAGGATCTGAATACCAGGAATATTACAATCATATGAGAAACTAAAGACAAACTTGTTCTACCAGAGCTAGCACATGGCTTAGTACAAAATTTTCTATATTGGAATCTAAATCAAATACATACTATAAATGGAAAAAAAACGTAAAAAATGTGTCTATTTACACACATGTGCATCAGGATTAAAACGTGGTTTGGATCTGCTTTTTGAAACAGAAAGTTATTCTAGTATTACCTCTCAAGTATTTCAATCTAATACAAGCGGCTGTATTTTCTAAGGTGATAAGCACTTGCATTTCCCACAGACATCTGGAGGATCTGCATATGCTGTGAACTTCAGGCCATTTATTTTCTCCGGTGTCCATCTCTGGGTAATAAATAACCACATACAAACACGTGCACACAGGAACAAAACGGGCACTTCAATGACATGCATAGATCGGAAAGGGGAAAACGTGGACCTGAACTAACTTCTAACCCCTTCTTTAAAAAAAAGTGCATGAAAAATATCACCACAAAAAATAATTAAACGAGTTCCATCTCTTAAGGAAGAGTAAATCACTTTTACAAAAATAAAGGTCATTGCCATCATGTATGGTAGTTAAGGGTTTGTAGGCAGCACCCACAAAAGCAGTTTGGGCTAAAGCAACTTTAAGGATTGCTTCAATTCTATCAGTATGGATCAATGTCTTACAAATTTATCAACTAAATAACGCTTGGTTTGCAAGAACATCACCAGTGTCGCTGGAGACTGAACAAGTATATCCTGAATTTAAGGGTGCTTATAGTTGTATCTTCTAATTTTTCACATGGACAAGCTTGAAGGAATTGTTTGCAGCTTGGCAGACTGTTTTGCATTGAAAAGCCATAGAGGTTGCAGGAGTCCTTCCAGAAGCTGACTGACACAATTCCTTACAGTGTAATGAGCTCAGGTATCAGTGAAAACATCAACAGCAACAACAACAACAACAACAACAGAAGAGGTGATGTTAATGCTTCATTTCAGATCAGGCATCTCTTAAATGGCTTTATAAATTGTTATATTACTTGGAATGCTCTTATAAGTTTTGTTTAACATTTCTCTCCCCTTCATTTAGCATAGTATTATAACTTCAAGTTTCCACTGAAATCGAGACATCAGAAGTATTCTGGAATGTACAGTTTAAAAAAAAAAAAAAAGAAAATTGGAAGGAAAAGCAATTAAGCTCAAGCAAAACCAACGAAGACCCAAGTTCAGTAAAGCATCAGCACTTGTGCTCAACAGCTTAACTTTGTCCCTGAAAAAGATGGTGATTTAGGAATAAAATCCTTTAAATTAAGCTTATGTTTAACTGCTTTGCTGAATTGGGACCTTATTTATAACAGGTGTATGTATAAACATCAGTCTTCATAGACACTGACATGTTCTAAACTATGTGCCAGGTATGTCACATTAACGAAGCTTCTAATACGGACTGACAGCAAGACATCGCTAAAAATTATTTGCTGCTTTCAAGGTATGTTTCTAAAGAACAAAAATTTTAAAAATGACATTTAAAAAAATCTTTATCCTACTATGCTACTTTGACCTGAAAACACTCTGGGGCTAAATTCAGGGGAAAAAAAAAAAAAAAAAAAAGGTGAGGAAGTAAAACATGCTTTTGTTTGCCAGATAAATGCAACGCTTTGTACAGAAGCCTCCCAGGATAGGGAGCCGCTGAATACAGGTTTTACCTGCCAAAATGTTTCCCTGGTTCCAGAACTGCTCTCTCCAGCTGAACCTCTACTGGAAGCTTTTACAGCAGGACCCTCTTCACTGTTGTGACAAGAATAAATTTAGCCCATTAACTGTGACACTGTTCTACTTAACCTGCTAACTTAAAAGGCCTCTCAACATCCGCGTTCCATAAATATTAAAAAACAAGACCTCAAAGGCATGGAGCAGAATCTGATTCCAGGTATAGTCATGTAAATCCAGAAAAATTCTAGTGACTGAGTAAATTAGTCCATATTTGCGTATGAGCAATCACATCTGAAACGGGCATTAGCTGTGCAAACAGGATAGCAGAGAAGACAAACAAAGACAGACAACACAAACACAAGGAGCTAAACTCTACCTTGCCTGCCTATGCTGTCACGCTCCCAGGAGGGGAAGGAGGTACCACACGCCTAAGTGGAGAGCAGGACCGGCCGCTCCTCCAAGTCGCTCCCTGCAACTTGAAGTTTGTTAAAGCCCGGCCAGCTGAACCCACCAGTGTGTATGTGGCAGTGAGGAGCGAGCCCTGCCTGAAACGCAGGCTGCTGTCGCTTTCTGCTAGAGAAACAGAGGCAAAGCACGCTGAAGTCCAAACGGCCCTCCACTTGCAGGGCAATGCCTGCCCCGGCTGGTAGCATTCGTATCGAATCAGATTCACTGAGCGACAGTTCTGCATCCCAGCACTGTGACAAGCAGGTGTAAATTTTGGTCCTACATACGGATCAACACTTTAACTGAACTGGCATCAGTCAATCTTTTGCTGGGTACTACTACAACGATAACATGAGCAAAAAAAAGAACATTTCAAAAAATTTCAGAATGTTTATGCTGCCAATTTTCAAGGCACAAGAGATTTTTAAACCAATTCAGACTAAATAGGAATTTAAAAGAAATTAAAAATACTGTTTCAGCAACAACTACTGATGACCTATAATTAACTTCCCTGTAAAGCTGACAAGAGTCAAGCAACTGGAGTCTGCAAGGAAAAACCTAATTTCACAGATGAGACTTGGAATGACAGAGACAAACATGCTAGAGACATGTACACTTCAGATGTATTTGTTATGGATGTGATGCTGAATCAGGATTAATTCCATTAATGTTGATTTTATACCAATACATCTCCTGGAGTAATCCATAGGGGAATCAAGCTCAAAGAGTTGTCTTCAAGATTCACCAAATCAAAAATGATCCCTCCATGATACATGCCATTGTATATGGATTCATGGATTTTTTTAACCTTTTGTAATAATAATACACACAGCAACTATAGTTGTGATTTTTTTTTCATATATCCAACTGAAAAGAAAAAGAATTAAGACATAAAAATGTTACAAAATTAATTTGCTTTTTAAAAGTAATATGGTCACAAAAAAGCGAATTGGCGCATGTGAGCCCCAGAACATACAAAAGACCCAACTCTCTAAACGTTGTCATTATAACAGAATAACCAAGGTCTCATGTCTGTGGTTCCTCATGCAGCTTTTGCAGCTCTTCACACAGTGGCTAGAAATGCTATGTACTGGTTTCTCCCAAACGCCTTCAATCATATTCCAGGTCCATTTGAATCCCCTTCTCTCCCAATGTCAACATCTGGTGAAAGTAACTTGGCTTTCAACTCTGCCAAACGTCAACTGACACTTTGCCAGGAGGCACCACCTCTTCTTATCCAGGTGTTGTCAGGTCTTCTCCACTGAAACAAGCTAGGTGGTCTTACAGCCTGGCTACTCATCAAGGCTGCTTATGGTGTAGATGAGGCATGATACTTCACAAATGCAATCGCTGCCAGCTCTTTGCAAAATTCTTCCAGCACAATCACGCCCTCTAGTAACGTCATGTGGTCAATGCTGAGGAAGAAAAAAAAAATCGGCAGAGAATCAGGATAGGAACATACAGAAAGCAGCCACGGGTCTTGTAGAACATGCAATGTATTTACTCACATGGGTCCTTCTGGCTCTAAGCCCAGCAGGCGTTTTCTGACCAGCAGAAGTTTGGGAGTGAAATCTGGGATGCGCTGGATTCTAACCATGAGATCCCCAACGACCTGTAAAGCACAAAATTAACACCTTTGCAGAGTGCCTGGCAGCAAGCTGAAGTGACAGCTTTCAGAGCCCAGGACGCAGGCCCACCTCGGCATTCTCACAGCCTCACAGGACAACACGCAGAGTACCTGCTCTGACCCAAAAAAAGGGTGAGTGGGTGTGGAAAGTAAATGGATAGAAAGCCAGGATACCTGAGCCTTACTAGCTGTTGCCACAAATGGTATTGCTTATTTTAAATATGCCAACGATTAATTTGTCTTAGTAAATGTTGATGCAGGCAACTGACCAGTAAATTCCTGGGTTTAGGGAAAGCGCAAGGAGAGAGAGGGGGGATTATATTTTGAAATGGGGAGGGCTGCTGGGAAAAAGGGAGCTAAGCCCTCTGCTAGTATTGGGCAAGCATCACTAATAGGCTCCTGACCAGCTTAATAACAGCTGGTGCGTGGGGTAGGTGAGGGATCTCTGACTGAGAAGACTGCAGTGAGACAGGCAGCCAGCCAGCGCTCCTAGGATGCAGGTCTGGCAGGAAGAGATGGAATCAGAGAGGGAAAGGAAGGAGACTTTTGATAAACCCAGGACTTTGTTGTCAAGAACAGCCTTCGTCAGAAAAAAGAGGATGAGCAGAGATACTGATCCAGGCACGGGGGATTCAGGAGTGTCCTCTGCCTGTGTGTGAATCGAAGCCATCTCCGTGCTTGGCCTGTTCTTACAGCACTACCTGACATTGCCTGCAAGTGACAACAACGTGACCTAGTCCGGTTTAAAACAACATCACTGCCAGAGGGGATATTTTGCATCTACACACTGAAACTAAGCAAACAGTTCTGAAGATATGAGGATACAGAAATAATTTTTCCAATGTTTTTGGTAGAAAATCCAAAATCTTGATTCAAATAAAGAGCATAAACACATTCTTTCAGCGAGAAGCCGTTTGCCCACTTAAACTACCCAGCAACTACCACCACAAGTACAAAGTTACTAAATATATCACTGTGTGTTTACTCACCCTGACAATAACAGAGAAGAGAGACCTGCAGCCAGAAGCTAGGTTTACATAAGGATCCAAAAGGTATTCATGTATATGAGGATGGGGAAACAAGGACAGTTTGGACAACACTGACGTAACTTGTAAATTTACATCATAGGGCTGCAAAAAAAGGAAAACACAGCGCTTAGTTATTTTTGTGCTGGCTTCTTTTCATCCAGCCAGTGTTTATTTAATTATTGGAACCTTAGGGTTAGGAATAAATAAAGGTAAAAAATTAGATTAGAAGACAGGCCCAAAGCTTCCGCTTTCTACTGCAGCGGTGATGTGAGTACGACAGTCAGGTATTAGATGTTACTATCTGTATAACTGCTACAACCACCTGAAACTTTTGCACACTTGTTTATTGTAGGGTAAGTACTCTTCCTGTAAAACATTTCTTCATCCCAGTAGTTAAATGAATAGCACAAAATCAGCCTAGATTAAATATCTGCTTGCTTCTTCTGGATAACTGTGAAGTATGAGTTCAGGAAATGGAGAGAAACAAATCCATGCTTACAGCTAATATGGTATTTCTCTTCTTTTTTTCTTCTTGGACAGAACCATTGCAGAAGGCCTGGCCATCTTGTGGCAGCATGCTATGGGCAATAAGACAATTCTAGGCTGGGAAAGCATCATGAAATGCTGAGCTGCTTCTCCATCTCCTTTCCCCAAATCAACTAAATGGGAGAGGCTACACTGTCAGATGCTGGAAGGCGTTCATCCGTCATAAGGGAAGAAACAGTACCTAACTTTCTAATAAAAAAATAGTGCCTTGCTTCAAGGATTTTACCAAGCCAGTGAGAAATTCATTCCCATAAAAGCAACTATTTTCACCATGGCTTCTTTGTGTTCCAAATACTTCTTTTTCCATCTTTGATTTTCTCATCACAGTGAAAACAAGTTGACATTTTAACTCAGCCCAAGATTTGCAAACTAGTGGAATTTCCTTCCATCTATTCAGTGGCGGAACAGACTATGTTGACAGGAGATGAACAGATATTCCCTTGGTACATCCCTATGCCACTCTGGAGATGTTACTAACACCCAGGTGGTTTAACTTAACCTTGTTGATGTCACCTGAAGTGGATCACAGGGCCCTCATTCAATCTCTTTGACAGCATATCGGCAATAACATCCTCAGTGGCATAATCGCATCTAGAAAAGGATGATTTCATGGCCTCAAATTATCATCTTTATGCTCCCAAGTTAGCATCCCACTTAAGAATCAGAGAACAGATTCTTCCCTTTTCCAGACTGCAAGATTTGGAAGAATTCAGCTTCAGATTAGGATGGATATATTTAGGTATGTCTACATGTCTATGCTCGCATTAGCCTACTCAACAGAGATCTGACACTTGATACACAGCCTACACACAAACATCTCATGCCATCTCAGGTACTCAAGAGTATCTGCTGATCTCTTGACAGTTCCACAGAGGATGGATCCTGCAAGATCTATGTTGTAACCGCAAGCTTGTGGGAATACCTTGGGCATCACAAAAATGGTAACAGACACCTCAGTTCAGGCAACTGAGTCGAGCTTTCAGTCAGTATAGTCAAGGAAGCTGAGATGGCGATGTGCTTCGTACTAAGAGACACCTACTTGTTTGCAGTCGAACAGCTACAGAGACTACTGCGGCTGTTCTGACAAACTTCTAAAAAAGGAACCTTCAGGCTCTGGACCAGAGAAATTTTAGGTAGAAGAGAACACTACATTCTGAGTTACTGTGGAAAAGTTACTCTGCAGACACAGACATGTATTCTTTCCATAAATCCATTCCACTTTCTAACTAGCTGAACTGTAGGAGAAGGTCTTTAGAGTTGTCTGAGTCAGTCAATTCATTAGGAAGCTTTGAAATCATGAGCATTATCTGGTGTTCACAAGAAAAGGAGGAAATAAAGAAGCAACATGTGCTACACTGTTCAGACAGATTGTTGTTGTGATTTGAAATAATTGAGAGAATTAAGGAAAGCTGCTTCTTCATACAGAGCTTTTATTTCTGTCCATACATCAGCAGACTCAGTAAGACAGCCTTGTATCAGATAACATCCTAAAAAATGTCTCCATAACTAAAATGGTTAAAACCAGCAAAATCTGCAGTTCAGGAAATTCTTACAAAACTGCCAGTTCCACAGAAATGTGTAATATTAATAGGAGGAAGGAGGTACTGTCTAGCAGATGAGCTACTGGAATTGAAGAGCCTTGGAACAGGTTACTTCACTTGTGTGCCTCAGCTATCTTCTGTCAGAAACTAGGTTAATGATACCTATCACCTCTGCAAGGTTTTCTGATATCTGCTGACAAAACCACAAGAACCACAGGTAGAACTATACCTACAGTATCGTGACAAAGCAAAAAAGACACTGAACACAATCTGTAAGCAGCTCTGTGTCCCCACTAAAGGCTTTTCAACATTTTTCACTTTGTCTGGACATTAGCACCCATTATGTGAAGTTTGGCATTGATAGGACCCAGGTTTTGGTGTTTTGCCTTTTTTTCTATGCGATTCATGTGTTTCACTGTGAATAACCCCTAGGAATTTCAGTTTGGTTTGTAGGACAGGCTTTTGGTATCATATAATAAGAAATTACCCCTTCTGTCTGATTCAGGCAGTTAATTCTTCTCGAGCCAAGAACCATTTCTGACACCCCAGATCATTAACACCTTGCTTCACTAACCCAAATGTACGTCATGTCGACAGGTAGTACATCGACATGGACACTGTGCTTCCGTGTCAGATGCTACTTTTGGGGTAACCGTACATGTCTGACACTCAGGTACTTCTCAGAGGATGTAGCTCAGGTTCTTTACTTTTTGTAATTTATGTGTCTTTGCTCAGACAAGGTTTTCATACACATGAGGCTTGTTTTTCCTAAGAGCTGATGATGCCCAGGTTTCTTCAAACTCAATAACCATTTCAGCTTGTGAAGTGTGCAGAACATGCTTAGTGGAAGCAAACACCTGAGAATACACAATATAGCAATGGAAGAACTTGGCTTTCTTTTCTGACTTCTGAATTATAAAAGTGGGCACTTTAAAACATCCTTCTCCCCTGAACAGTCACAAAGCTGACCTAGAGGCTACTACTGCCTTCCTGATGTGTTTCCCATGCACTTTTATGTTCAAATGGCTCTTGTTCTGTTTAGGACCGGAACTCTGGCACTACCATAGCTAAGTGTTTATTCTGTAGATGGTTCCACAGGCAAAACAGAAAATAATTGTACAAACTTCTGAAACTGGTACTACTGCACCTGCAGCAATTCCAGCTAGTATTACAGGAGAGTAATCTAGACTTTCAGGGCTTGTCTTCATGGGCAAGAAAAGTTATCTTCTTGATCTAAGGCAGCAACATTGACCTGACTAACTTCAGTCCAGAGTTTAGAGAAGGCAAAGAAACATTAAGTTTTCACACAGGGCAACCCCGTTTTCACTTCCCTGAGCCTTCAGTTCACTTCCTCCCAGAAAGACTAGGTCATGCAGGCTGGCTAAACACAGAACCAGACATCAGGAAAATTCACTTCCTTTGAATTCCTTTGGGAATCTGGGTCTGACATGTCACACTGCCTTTCACAACAAGGAGCCGGTCAGATCACATCTCATTTGTTTGCCCTTGGCAGCTATACTTTTATTATTTGGAGATAATCACATTGGAAAAAAACTACTTAACACTGCAGATGGAAAGGATACCTTCTAGAAACTTTCCATGCTCTGATAACAGTTCTTTATAACTATGAACAAATGAGGAAAATGTTAACAATGATACATAAGTTATTTTCATTTTACACAGTGACATAAACTGCTTCCAGAACACAACTTCAGATTGAAGTGCACTGAAATGTGGCAAAGAACCGTATAGTATTTTATTTACTGAAAAATGTATATGCTTTTATTTTCTAGCATTTACGCTTAGAAAACAGAATCACTGATGCTAGTACTGAAGGATTCCTAAGACATTCTTACCCTCTTCTTTTGCTTAAAGGATATTCTTGTCTTGCTCATTGATTTAGATTATATTTCTGGACAAGAAAACATTTGGTACACAAAGAAGTCGGTAAAAAAGATAAGAGTTTTTGTTCTCTACTTTTGTTAAGTTTAGAATACTGATCATTATAATATCCTGCAATCTAGAGCTCTGCACCAGGAACATGGGACATTACACGACAATATGATGCTATAATAGACAGCTCTTTAGTAGTCATGAAAGTATCAGAAATGGAATTTATAACCTGCTTTTCCTTACCTGATCAAGAATCCTGCCCATTCTTTCAAACAGGACTTTCAAGAAGTGTCCTTCAAAAAATGATGCTTCTAAATTGCACTTTTCCAAAGATCTGGGAGATCCGGGCCACTCCCACCGTAAGCAGATGACACAATAATCCCGGAACTAGGAAAAAGTAGTGAGGGAAACAGATTCAAACCTCCATGGAAACAGTTTATTTCCTTTTAATAGTCCATACACCTTAAAACCATAATCTGTAGCTACATGAAAAATCTAAACCCAAAAAGAACAGTCATTCTAAAATAAATATGATCAATTTCTATGCAGGCAACTCATTTTCTTCTTGACATTCATATTATTAGGGTAGCTTCAAAAACATGAGTAGAGAATAGAGCTCCCAAAACGCAGCTGGGGTCAAAATACAGAGCAAAGCCAACAATACACATCCTGATGACAGTTCTTTTAAAGCAGGAATTGCGTTCATATACGTTCTTGTTGTCAGTACATTACCACACTTTCATATAATGTATGTAATTTATCTTCCTATCCAATCTATATTGCTGCCTAATTCCCAGTACAGGAAAGGCACGTGTATATGCTGGAAATACCAATGAAAAATGTACTTCAGAGCTTCCTCTTCCCTCTCTTTGTTTCCTATCACCCATAACGGTCCTTCTCAACCTCTGATTTGCTGTGGGCTGCCTGATGTCTCACTTTCAAGGAATTATACCTTGAATTATATTCCTTTTCAAGGAATTATACCTTCACTTTTAAGGAATTGTACCTTGAAAGTTGCACAGGTTATAGCAGTGAAAATAGGGAACACAGGAATAAACAGTAGCAAAAGGGGGACAAAATAGATTCAGAAATTCTTCACTGCATGTGGCTTACCTACTTGTGTAGGCTTTCAGGAACAGAAATGCGGAAGTGGAACAGCTATTTGGATGTAATAACAGCAATAGGCAGGCCTATTCTTTGGGGGGAAATATTTTAAGAGTAGCCGTATCATTGCCAGGAAGTGACAGAAAGCAATTGTGTTCTCTAATAACTCCCAGAACACTCTTTTCCCCAAGGCATGAAAGAAATACAATGATGATATGTGTTTTCTGGCCCCCAAGAACAGAACATAGGGGAATTTCACATCAACCTTTGTTTCCTTATTCTCTAGTCCCTTTCTTTTCAGGAGAGACTACAGATAAAACAATATAATAAATACAGAAATCCAAGCTTCCCCTTTTAAACTGCTGATATAATAATTCAGAGGTTATGGAATTTTTGAAGTACCTACTAAATATAGCTCTCTCAGTTACTCTACTCCTTTGCATAAATTTTTGTTCCAGAAGATGCAGAGCACTTGAATAAGAAAGCTGCAAATAAACAGTGATTGTCCTCTGAGCAAGGAAACTTTAGATTATGTTTGTAAAAGCAAAACTCGCATTTATTTCAGAACAGTAAATCATAAAGCTTTCCCTACCTACCAAAACTCCCAACTTCAAACACGAATGCCTTAGGCTGCGCATTCCCTGTGATGAGCCTTTATTTTTAAAGTCCCAGATTGCGTAACTCCTATGCAGCATTTTAATTTCCCTTTAGCCCTTTCAAACAGCTTGGCAGGCAATTCTCCAAGAGAATGCAGATAAATGCAAAAGCAAATTAAGAATCTATCTGCAGTTCAGATCTCCTCTCAGTGTATCTGTTATGTGAATATTAATGCATTTAATGTCACCTGTTATTCCCACTAGGGTAATACAAGGTGGATTCACCGTCAAAAGATCTCCAAAGGTAAGTTTTCATTAGAAAATTAAAATTGAATTTTCCCATCTTCCATTACCAAAAGATGCATTTAGTAGGACTATTTATAGAACCATTTGTATGTTCTCATAAGGATTTCAAATTCTACATGACCAAGGAGGACTTCACTGACTTACTTGTCTGTGGGCATCTCTGAGGTAAGTATCATAGCCTGTACCCTCCACGTGGTATGATGACTTAGCTTCATCAGGTACAAGACACAGAAAACTAAAGACAAAAAAAAGTACAGTAATGAACATCTACAAACCCCAGAGCACCAGATCAATACTTTCTCACGATCTATAACTGCACACAATACTGAATTGTCTGGCCAATTAATCCACAGACTGAACCATAACTTCATGGGAAGAACAACTAATACAAAATCTATTTAAGCACGTCTATTCTAACTACTGTTCATCATAGCAAGATATATACTTCAGAACTTTTGTATCTAGCACTAGAGGTAAAAACCTCAGTGGAAGCATCTTCCAAGAATTAGCAGACAGAATGGAGATGAAAAGGAATTTTCATAACCAGGTCTGACCATTTGCTAAAGGTCAGACTCCATCTTACCAGAGCGTATAGAAAATGTACTGGGGAATAAATGAGACACAAGAGAAGGAGAATTACAGTTAAAATTCTTCTTAACCTACTGCAGAGGCAGTTTTATTTACCATAGTTTGTCGTGGCAAAAAATGAACATCTAAGAAGATACAGCAATATTTGCGTATAAACGTCCCAGTTACAAATACCATTGCCTTTGCTCAGGTGTGTAGTACAAATACTGCATGTCCTTATCGCTTCACAAATAGATGACCTAAAAAGCATTAGGAAATTCTGAAGCTTACTAGAATGTAACTGTCTTTAAAACATAAACACCTAAAATATCTGGACAGCAAAATACAACTCAGTCTTTGGGCTTTGTTTCCGAATTTCAGCTTTCTCCACATCCCAAGAACTGCTGGAGGCTCCTGTAAGATTTATATGCAGAAATAAAGAGTGGCTGACTTTCTGTATAGAGCTCATCTTACCTGAAAAAATACAGATCTGCAAAACACTGCTAAACCTGGAAATATTTTTATTCACTGATGGAGATTACATGAGGTGAATTTAGGAGAGTGTTCTTTGCGTCTTTGCTCCAAACCATGTCCACCATAAACTATATATAGCAGTACTGGGGGGAAGGAGGGCAAGAAGCGACTGTGCCATTCTATGTTAACTGTCCTTGGGCTGTTTGCTTCCTTTGGCTAACACCTTTGATTATCTCTGGGTAAGCAGATAGGTCAGCACTGAAATACCAGTGCTGCTTTGCTACTGTCTATTAACAGAGCAAACAGCATTTGTCCTAATATTAGTTGCTAAGAGAATTACCATCACTAAGTTGCTTAGAGCAGAGCGTGTCCTCTTTGTGATATCCAATTTGCAGTACATCTAACGTGCACAAAGGTATCCTACAGGTGACAGAGGTGCCCCTTGATTTTCAGGGGACAGAAGGTTACCTCTGGCATGGCAATTATGTACTTGTATATATGTATTTAAGGAATGATAGGAAGTTTGAGGGCTAAAACGTTTATTGCAAGACTCCCAGACTTCTGCAGGAAGGTCAAGCTCTGTAACAGCGGTTTAAGTACAGCAAATACTTTTGAAAAAAGAAAATTTTGTAATCAATGAGGCTTTCATCTTTCATTACAAGTATTCACCTAGACTATTAGCTGTCAGGTTCTTCTATTTTGCTCATTCCAGTTGAATTATTTTTACTTATTGCAAGCTCTAATCTTTCAGGAGTAGCTTTCTGATAAAATGCCACATAATTTCCTTCTGTGGAGTCATTTTACCAGCTGGCATCAAATAGCATCCATTACAGAGTACATTCAATTTGCACAGTGTGTGCAGACTCCCACACATTCAGAGCTTTCTCTAAGTGTTTGTTTCAACTTACCTATTTACAATTTTATGAACTTCAGTCTTCCCATCATTTTTTTGATGTTCTGGACTGACAGGTGGAGAAGCACTGAGCCACTCTTGAGTTGACAATGTGTTATCTGGAGACAGGTCAGTAAATAACGGATCTTCCTCTAGGTCTCTGTGAGATTATATTAGATAAAAACATAACCATTCACAGAATGTTATGGAAAGCAGGAAAATCTCTGGGTCAAAAGGCATGCTTTCTATTTCTCATCTCTGAACAACTAGAATGTTTTCCAGAACATCGTATGCCCATCTTTTAACCAAATTAATATGCAGAAATACCAACCTTTACAAATACCCAACGAGCTTTGTTTTGAAGAAAAAACATTACTTCTTGATCTGAACAACGGAGTAGACATTTCTAACTTGTACAAAATCACTGCGTTAAATCACTTATACTCTTCAGCCATATTTTTTACATGAGAGAGAGTTATACTCCAGGAAATCATTAAATTATTTTAGATGACTCAGAAATATATAAAGTTGGTAAAATAGCTGACGTGACTAGTCCTTACCCCTCCATCAGTAAAAAATGGAGTTACAAGTTATGTGGGGTATTTAAAAGGATTTTACGTAAAGTGTCCCAGACAAATTCTTCCATCAAAAAACGATTCAAGAACATAAATGTAAGCAGGACATAAATGTAAGCAAGTGACTGACTTCATGAATAATCTTACTGAAAATAACACATAAATGTATAGACTTAAGCTAAGTAGATGCACAAGTAAATTGATATAGGCAGACCTTTGAATGCCTGTTGTTCTGGAAAGAGGTTTTCGATAATTTTAGCTTTTCTGCTACCTTTCTAAAAATTTTCTTAAGTTGCTGATATAATAATTTCTGTATCACTTGAGGGATATGGATTAATACACAGAGCATTCAAAGTGTTACCTACTCTCACTTTTCTTTCAATTACTGAAAAAAAGCCACTGCTTTGTTCTAAAAATAAGGATCCAAGTTAGCTGTTGTGAAAACTTCCCTTAAAGAAGAAACTTACACTGCTCCTGCGATCTGTCCATTCTCTACCACATCTTTATCTTCTTGACAGAAAGGCTTGTATTCCATATAGTTTCTTTCTTCTAAATTTCTCAGAACCAAATTATAAAGAATGTGCTCATTGGGTTTTTGCAAAAGATGCTCAAACATTCGTAAAGTCATTATGCTGATCTGCAACATAAAAAGTAAAAATTCAATAAGCTGGCACGCTGCTGCCTTACGCTTTTTGCCTTATATCTGGTTTGCACATCCTAGAACACTGCAATTACTTATACGCATCATGGAAGGAAGCAAAAAATCCTAAGAAAAATTAGGAAATTGTTATGCTGAATGTAGTATAAACATGGATGAAGATTTCACACACACATGAAAATCAGTATGTGGACGTATTTTTTTCATGTAAAACAAAAACTGTTGTACAATCTGTGAAAAGAACACCCAAAGAATTTACAACTTTGCTTTCCGTATCACAATCAACTCCATGCTGGAAGATGGTTATTATTGTACAAGTCAGACACAGCAGGACTTAAAGTTAGCAATAAATATGCAGAATAAAACAAAGGAATTCTAGGATATTTTGACTAGAACTATAGGCTAAGATTTTTACATGGAGATACTAGATAGGCTTTTAAAAGGAGACAGACTTTAAGCAATACAGAGACAGTTTTTAAAGACAGATTTAGAGTGCTCAGATTTGCAAAGATCAACTAAGTTACACAAATAACTCATTCTGACAGGGTGGGCAGGAAAGCATACTGAAAAAAATGGGTATGTGAAGGCACAGACCTGTATTTCAGGTAAGCTTGGTTTTTATTTGAAAAACTAGAGGGTAGAGGTTGTTTCATGAAAAAAATGAAACACGCAGCTCTGGAGGAACGATTTTGCTGAAGTAAATTATTTTAAGACTGTTTACTGTGTGAAGTCCTTTACAGTTATTACATCATCCATTAATGAGCATTGTGTAGATTCTCTGATCACACTCACCTTGTATAAAAAATAGTAAGTTTTTAACTATAGCATATATGATAACACGACAAGAATTAACACAACAGGGAAAATAGCAGCAATGCAACATATAACAATGCATGAATTAATTACAGAAATGGATTTTGCCCTATCTTACAGATGAGCAAGCCTAACTAGCTATGCATAGGGGGCATGCAAATTTAGTAAAGAATCTTTATTAACAGGAACAATGTGCTAGCTGCAGAAAACAGCTTGACTTTCATTTTCTAAAGGGAATTTGTAGGGCTGGCAGCCAGAACTCTTTTCCTTGCCAAAAAAAGTTAGCTGACAAAAAAACCCCAACACCGCACAGTGATGTTTTCACAGACTCTACTCAAAACAGAACCGTTGAGCAGACGTTATGATGTCATTATCACTTCTCACCTCATCAGAAATATGATCACAGTGTTCGATTAACCTGTGTCGCAATGGATGTTTGTTGATGTCTGTCAAAGTTTCTGGCTCTCTGTGTTCTCCAAGTATAAAATAAACTATTTCCTGCAGCAGGACATCCGAATTCACCTGGCGAACAATGCGATGCAATAGTGCAGTTGATGTGAGGATTCCGATCTCTGAACTGAACAAAAAATTTCATGTCAGATATGTAGCAGATTGCAGCTGAAAAAAATCAGCTTGATTCAGATTATGCTCTGCTGCGTTTTATAGGATGCTACTCACGTTTGCATCAGCTGGGGTTCCATAACATCAATGAAAAATCGTTCCCGCACAGCTTTTGCCATAGCAACAGCCGCAGTCTGAAACAAAAGTACAAAATGGTATGTCTCAAACGCAAAAGCTAAGAATCAACTGGAACTACTTATTTGCTGAATATATTTGTATCCTCTGTAAACATTTCAAACCTTTTGTGCTTCTTTGATGAGTTGATCACAGTAGTCAAACCATGAAAGAAACGAAATCAATGCTCTTTTCCCTGGAAAAGCAGATGCATCTTCTTTGTGGCTATAGGAATCCAAACTAGAGAACACAGGGAAAAATACTTATTTAGTCTACAATTAACTGAAGAATCTTGGACTTTTTCTAACAGAATCTTGGACTATTTCTAACAGAATAATTAATGATCTACCTGCAATGAAGTGAACATTAGAATAACTTTTCTGCTGGACTCTACTAATGTGGCAGTGCTATCATTACACAGGTTTTCAGTGGCATGCTAAAGGACACACAGTATATACAGCAGAAAAACTCTGTTTGGTTAAGTATTTCTTCAGTCAGAAGGGAAAACTGATCACCTGGTCTGTTCTCCCAGAAAACACTGACCACAGAAATGGAATCAATAACTCCTGTAGTCGGAGAACCAGAAAATGAAGGCAATCTCTACTTGGTAAGCAGCCTCAATCGAGTCCACCAAAGCCACACAGTGGACATCTGAACTAGATTGTATCTTTCAGAAAAACACATGTATCTCTATTTAAAGGCTCTAAGGAATAAGAAATTCACCATTTTCTTTGGTAAGGCAGTCCAATAATTATATATCCCGCTATTTAAAGTTGTGTTTTTTTCCCTTCTAACTTCACACTCCAACCACCAGAAATTTTGGTAGGCATTTTGCAAATACCTACTTTTTGTCCCAGTACTAACAGATCACAAGTGATTCATAATAATGAAAGCGAAGTGGGGAAGAGAAATGTTTTGAGAATCTAACATGCAAGCAATTAGAATAACAGGCATGTATCTTTTGCTTCATCCTGGTAAGTTATGCAATAACTCTTTCCTTCTTCTTTTTTACTGCAAAAATTTTGCAGCAGCCTGTTATCAAAGGCCCCCTTCCTGCCTCTTGCAGCAGCTTACAGTGCTCACTGTGCACAGTGAAAATTTTGTTCATGTTTCCTAAATCCTTGACATCTGAATGAGAAAGTAACCTGTACCTGACGCTACAGCTACATCACCACACACTGCTAACATAATTCAGTGGAAAAACTTGACCCCTAAGGAATCTCTGCAAGGGACTGGCAGCCAGACCTGGCCCCATGTCAGAAGGCACACGTACACTGGATGCCCGAAGCCGCACCGCTCTGCTGCGGCCGGCACCTCAGCTCTGCTCTTGAGACGTTAGCACGGGGGTGTGAATATTTTATGGAGCTTATCTACCTATAGAAAATGAGTTTCAGGGAGGGGTGTAAAATCACCTTGGGTATTAAATACAAAAATAAAATTCTTACCCCCAGTTAATTGCCTCCACTGTTTCAATGTCTAAGGGATCCAGTGACTGAGGCAGGGCTTTGTAGAGGGTGGCCAGCCTGTCTGTCAACAATTCACATAAACAAGTGCTTTGAGTCAGGCACTTGGCAGCTGCTGGTTCTGGCAAACTCACCAAAAGCATGAGGCCTTCACAGGCCTTCACTGCTATCCGGCCGTCCTGGCAGAAGGGCATGGAAGAATTAATCAGAGGGTGAATGAACCTCGCTTGAAACCAAGAAGCAAACACCTCCCCAGTAAAACCTCTCCATTCCCCCACAGTGAGTGAATACATTTATTTTTGTGGCCTTTTCGGTCATTAAAACCTAATTCCAGTGAATTTGGATGGTACAAAATAAAGGATCTCACCTGAATCCATGTCAAATACTAAGAATACAACTGCAACCTTCAGGTTGACAGAACTAGTGCTGTGGGTCAGCTTAAGATCAGGATCTTGGACAATGTAAACTATGATTTAACAATAACAAGGTACATCAGTTGATTCAGTTTTCTGCTCTCAACACTGCTGTGGCAATTGTAGGCTTACCCAACCCTCCCTGAAGTTTTCTGAAAGAATCTGAGCATGAATTCCAGGATGGAGCTGGGTAAGTCATTCAGTAGTTGTTTTTAAAAGAAACAAACCTCTAGAGATAGCCCCGCACCTTTACAAAAAAGTGGGTTTGGTTAAGTCAGTATAATTGACAGTAGTTTTAAAAATATTATCTTTTGGTATATTTAACCTGATTATCCTATGTAGCTTGTCTGTGAGACATGAAGCATCCTATGCAAATTGCTAAAAATTTCAATACCATCAATAAATGTAATTTTAATCTAAAAAAAAAAAAAGTTTACTTTAATCTGAATTGGCAAAGCAAATTGCCAATTTACAAAAACTGCCTGCAAAATAAACCTTGTTTTACTTTTTATAGTTAAAATACTGCGTGTACATGCGTGTATATTCACTCCCTGTGCCTACTTCATACAACATCCAAACTATTTAATCACATTAAATAGAACAAAATAAACAACTCACAGGACTTTTAGTGAGGTTTAGAAGAGAATTCACTAAATTATAGTCTTGATTTGGACAAACAGTGGAGGACTCGGGTGATGACGTGACATTTAGTTCATCCAGACTGAAAGAGAGATCATCTGCCTGTTGTGGGAGGTCATCTTCCTTCTCCATTTGCCCTGCTCCCGCAGCACCAGGTATTTCTTCAGGCTGAAGGGACTGTCCCGTGTCTGTTGCCAAAAGGTCTTGGCCTTTTAGCATGTCTTCTGTGATTACACTTGCTGATCCTTTGGTAGCCATTCCTTTTAACTTGCTCTGCAAAGCATTTTTTGGAATTACATGGTTGAAATTACTGTTCATCCTGAAGCACAAATTTACTAAGAGCAAGTTTTTTATATCAGCATTTAAAGTAGTTCTCTGCAAAGCTGGATACAGTAACCGTATAGAATGTAACGGGTTGTGGGAGCATGGGAGTTCTTAAACCTAGAATATTTTTAAATCTGCTTAAATTTCTTTTAAGCCCTGTATCATTTTACTTCAAGGCTAAATATGCCATTTACAAAGAGATGACATCTTTTTCTCTCCACCACTGAAGGCACATGTTCACTTGATTTACCAATATTTGATAGAAGTTTTTCATTTACCTTACTAGTGCACTTTCAGACCTTAGCACACACTATAAAACATCCCCTTCTAGGTCAAGGCCCAACATTCACCTAATGTCTGAAACACTATTTCCAGTTGGAATCATACTATTAAACTCATTCTATCCGCAACAGGAAAGGAAAAGAAAAGTCTTGTATGACAGCAGAGTACTCTCAAGTCATGTTTCTTGTGAAGAAAAAGTTGAGTAGATTGAATGGAGAGAAGATGCTAGAAGTTAGCATTATTGGGCACTGGATACTATAACAGATCACAGAGAACCTTATTGGAAGCTACGAAGCATCTCTACTTAGCCTGAGAAAAAGCAACCCATCTGTCTTCCCATAAATCTGTCTCTAGCACATAAAAAGAGATATAAATTTGTGCTCTGTGATATCAAGAAGAGACTCACAGCCAGGCAAGAATTCAGTGTTCTTCTGGCAAGAGCACAGGTGAATAATACTTTATTAGAACCATAAATTAGACTTCAGTACAAGACATTTTTTCAAGTGAGTACAGTAGTGAGATTATAAATCCAAACGGTTCCCTTTCTCTATGATAACACCAAAATTATTACAAGTACATCTCAAGCATTAATAATTTAAAAGAGTAACCATTTGGGGTTAATGGCGTTTAGTGTATACAAACCAGGAGGGACTAACTACGTGACAGTCTCAGGCAGCAAACTAGAGAACTGCTGTGAATGCTCTGCTTGACTGATGTGCATTCATTGTGGAGAATTTGTACTGAATGCTGTGATGCACTCATGTAACCAGTTCCCTGGAGAGGCTGCCCAGTGGTAAAAGCACTACATGGTATAAAATAAGTATGATTTTTTACTATAGTAGAAAAATTACTCCTTCAAGATATATATATATATATTTTTTTTTACAGTGCGAAATGGATAAGGCTGCAAAGCAAACAAAATGTGTCTGTCTGAACCACGTATGCCTATCCCTAAATCTTCTGAAGTCCTCCAGTGTCCTCCCATTTATTTTACCAATACACAGGAATATCTGAATCACAACGATGAGCCTTGCACACAAAGCAGAAGCAAAGGCTGGAACTGCACTTCAGCCCTAGATTATACACGGTTGCTGGTAGCAGGCAGGGTTGCCAAAGAGAAAAGCCACTCTTTTCAAAAATCAGATAATATTTTGTAAAATACTTATTTTATTTTACACCGGCCTATTATCTCATGTCTGGACTCTTCTGTCATTGGAAAAGCCATAGTTTGTTCAGCTAAGGCACTGATGAGCAGACTTAACATATATCAATGCCTGTAGACATCTGTCCATACTGGCAGGTGACACAAAGCAGTCTGTGCATCGAACAACACATAGGCAGAGTTTTTGCATGTAATTAAGCTTCGCATTGTCTAATCATGCAATTCTGCAGCTTAGCTGCTCACCTGCCTCCTGTAAAGGTGCAAAACAGGATCCTGAATGACCTAATAGAAAAGGTTACATAAAACACATATTCAATGCTTTCTAGACGAAGCACCGCTCTAAGTGAATTCAGCGTCAACAGAGAGCAGACATTATAAAAATACATTTTTATATTTTTGTGATATGTTACCTATCAGAGTTTCAAAATCTATGGTGGATGATGCTGTGTCTAAGTTCCGACAGATTTAGAAACAATTCTGTGAAAAAATCAAGTGATGTCACAGCTAATGAGAATCTCTACTTAATTCACGGTGAGAATTAGAAAGCTGGTAATTTGTAGCAATGAAAGTAGAAATGAATAGTGAAACTATTGTTATTTCATACAATGAAGATACAACTCTTTAACCGACACTATATTAGAACTTGTTTAAGGTCTCGAGAGCAGAAATTGAAACAGAGAATCAACTGTCCCTTTGCACAGAACAATCAGTTGCAAGGAGTATCTTGTGTAAGATGGGATGAGATGGGGCAACTAAGGAATAAATGAGTAAAGCAAAACATGAAATAACAAGATTAACATAAAATAATGACTGAGATAGAGGTGCTAAGTCAAACATTCCTATGTAAGTTCTTTCACTCTACAAAAGAACCAGGAAATAGTAGAGAAATAAAATCATTCTATGCATTTTAAAGGTTTAAAAGAGTAGAATGCAGTTCTCCTACTTCTTACATCCACAACAAAAGTAACTTGCCTGAGAGATACAGTTATGCCGTACAATCTTATTGGTATAAGAAATGTAGGTGAAAGAGTCTACTAAAATATAAACAGCATTCTGTCAACAAACAATCTGATATGGAATCTTACAAAAGAAATCCTGGGTTTGTACACACTCAGTTATTTACGTTCATAAAGTACTGTAGAAACTGATCAGGAAAGCCAAAGAGGAGGCAAAACTAACAGAAACAAACAGGCTGCTTTGGACAGATGTATCTGCCTTTCAATTTATAAGGGCGGGGGAACTAAGAGATAAATGCCACACCAAATTCTGCAAATTTACCCTTTCATGCATTTGAAGGTCAGAAATAGCTATCAAGTCACAACAACAGCACCTCTAAGAGGCATAGATGTGAACAACCACAACGTTCTATTCTAATAAAGGGCAATTCCACGCTCTAAAATATCTTACCTGGAAACAACTATCAGAAATCGTGAAGACATATGCCTTAGGCTACAACATTTAGAATAAGCTTGTGAAGGGAACAGGAGCTACGAGAAATGTTCTTCATCTTGCCTGAACTCTACAGCCAATATAAAGATCTCTCTGAAATTTGGAATCATCTGGTTTTCTAAGTCTGATTTTTATTATTGTAATCTTGCTATTTTGGGGACAACATTAATGTCTGACAAAATACTTGTGATTGGGGTTCTCAGGTTTGATTTCAAGGGCATTAATGGAGTATAAGAGTCATTCAGAGGGTTCTTTTCAAATCATAGAACTTACACAAATGATTTTAAAAGTAATCCTGGTTTGGACTTCTATACTCTGCACGTAATATATCTAGTAGTTTGATTCTGAGTGCTTCTAATGTTTAAACACTAACTTTTCAATCCGTACACCAGTTCTATTGCTTATACAACTACAGTGGCAATCAGGGTGGTATTTAATTAAGGTAAAAATAAACTCAAGATGGATTCTTTACTACCGGCTTGTAAGTGATAATCATATACTCAATGGGAAATAACGTATTTTTGCAGTTTAGCAGCATCTGCTGTTTCAGATCTTGTTTGCAGAAAGCTTGTAAAATATTCCTGGAGAACACTCTATCTACATCTTTTTTACATATCAGATGCATAATAGATACTGTGTCACCATAGGAAACATCAAAGTGGGAGCAAGAGGCATTTCTAAATGGACTTTTATAAATTAAGCTTTTATATGCTCCTAAATGGGAACAGAAAGTCAGTCTAGAAATTTTCTCCTCCCACTCTGATCTCATCAATGCCACATGTTAACTTTGAAGAGTGAGTAAAGATACTTGGCTTTCCTACAGATACAAAATAATGTCATATAGTAGATTGTGAGCTGGCAATGCAGCTAGACCATATGTGCCACCACCAAATAAGGGCCCAATCCTGCAGAACACTTAGCAACTTGCAAGGTTTCAATGCCCCATGCAATCTGTCCCTTAGTCTTTATCAAGCTGAAGACAAAACAACATAAGAAATCCAATGTCTCCCTCACACAGTGTTCTGCGTTACAATTTGTACCCCTACTTTAAAGGCACTTTCGCTACAGAGGGTAAGGACCTCAGACAAGTATATTTCAAGCTCTGAATGAAATTCTAGTAAAAATAATCAGACATATCAGGTCTCTGGAAGCTAAAAAAAACCCCAACAACCTTCTAATATCACAGAAAAAAAAATCACCGAGTGAATGAAAATAAGCTGTGTAGCATGATATGACACCTCCAGTTCTCTACTAGATTTTGTCTGTGACACAGTAAATAAACCCGTAAAACTTTGATTTTATTTACTCACCTCGAGGAAGAAGTTGACCAGGTATGGATCCTGTTTCAGCTTTGCACATACTATACAGAGAAACTGAATTTCTTCATTTTCTGTTGGTGTTGCCAGAACTTCACCACACAGCCTGATTAATTTCTGTCACATAAAAAAAAAGTGAACAATTAAGACAGAGAGTAAGTTACAGGTTTTTCTAGGAATGATGAACTACATTCTCTGTCTATTTGCATACTACAATGATGTATGATTATTGACCTGAACATCTGCTCTACATTTAAATCGCTATCAACAAGATTTCTGTATTACTTATGACTTGCATTGCAGTGGCAGCTCAAGGCTCTGATCATCAACACATTAAAACTGATATTGCACTTAAGTGGTTTCTTTAACTCTCCCGACAATGGAAGAATTAAAGATAACCTTAGCTACAGCAGAGTAAGAGAAACTTGCCATGCAAAAATATAGTTTACTTAAAATGTGAACAGTACCTGCACTGGCCTATGCACATTTATGTGAGGAAGAAGAGGTTGCCGTATTCTTCCAAGAAGTTTTGTATAAAAAGCCAAAACTTGCTGTTTCATTCCTGGAGGACACTGAAACAAAAACAGATTAACGATAATGAAAATATAACAAAGACTGAGAGAAACATAGATGCAAATCTGTCATTCAAAATGGCTAAATAAACAGCAACTATTTATCCAGAAGTACTTTTAAAAAACCCATTGTCGTTAACACATTACTTTTATCGATATTAACAGAGATCAACAAAAAATGTTGCATTTCATTACTGTTTTCTTTTTCAAATTATTCATACTTTCAGTTAATTGCTCTAGTGCAGCCTTCTACTGATCTTTCCAAGAAATATTCCCTATCAATACAGTCATAAGGGGAAATTAACTCTGAATTAATTGGCTACAGTTCAGTTGTCTTTTATAGTACTGTGCCACAAAATCCAGCAATTAAGTGAGTCAGTACATACAAATATACGATGATAAATTAAAAACATCTTAATACCTACAAAAGGTTTATTAAATTCACAAGCAATTAACCTTAGACAGATAAAGCATTTACAAATGCACAGATGTTCCAGGACAAGAGAAAGCTGCTGTTTTCCCTGTAATTCCACAGAACACAAATCACAAATATCTGTGGAACATCCACACTCTTGTCCTACTGTCCCTCACATACCATGTCACATGGAAGTATTTTCCTATCTCCATGAGATCTGACGGCTCAGTGTCCTTTATGTGCCTTTGTTTCTAGCTAAATCTTCCCTGACTTGAATGTGTTCGACCATGTTAGTAAAGGCTGCTTTCCACAGGTTAATTTTAACCCACACGATTTCCTTAATCTGATTCAGTGCACAGGTGAATGGAACGCTGGTGGCAACAGCCAGGAGTCACAACTGCCTATCTCGGTTCTCCTTCCAAGGTAATTATCCCTAGATTATTAATCCCTAATTATCACTGAGTTGTCAAGCAATCTGTTGAAAAGAATGGCAAAAGAATGGTAAAATGTGTACATCTGCAATAATGCAAAAAGTCTAAGGGATTGCTGAGAAAGGATATTATTCTTTTTTGTAACATCTTGCAAGTGTTGAACTGCGTGTTTACTTCAGATGTATCAACTCACAAGTGGCAAAGTATAAAGACCAGCTGTACAGGAATTGCTTGTACAGGTGTATTTGCATGAGTGCCAGATGACTTCTCTCAACTCTTAGAAACATACTACTAATTACCCACTTCACTTTTCATCTCGATTTCTTGACAAAGTTTACAGATTACTGAGCGACCTGTATTTCTGCGCAAGTATTTTCAATAGATCAGGTATCTTAGCCTCCTCGTAGGACAGCTGGTATAGTAACAGAAATTATAGAGCTCTGGTCCTTCCAGAGCAAGGAACATCCCAGGCTCAGACAGCTAGTACCCTACGTTGCCTATAGATGTAAAATCGAGTAGATTATAAACTCATGACAAAATGTAGAAGACTGACTGAGAATGAAACCATGGAGAGCTCCATTTACCCTTGGACAGGATACATCATGCTTTTCTAACTGCATCTGCATCATGATACAACAGCTCTAGTGCAAAAGCTGCCAAGTTAATTCACGCCACGATCCATCCAACCTCACACATTTCAGCTCGTAAGTCCACCAAGAAAGATAGCAACAAGAATACACCAAGACCATGAAGCTAATGTCACACGTGCTACGAAGAAGAGGCACCAGAGGAGAACCAGACAACGTTGTCAAGGGCTGCATTCATCCCCAAAATTCAGGTGGGAAAGCTGTCTGGGGATTAACGCTTCCTGACATCGAAGTCTTTCTGAGCAATAACTTAACACATTAAAAAAATTAAACAAAACTTGTATTTAATACTGCACTTTTCACCTAAGAATCTCCCAACGCTTAACAAAGGACAGAGAGGGGTAATACCATCTTGTAGAGGGCAGGAAAATTCTAGATTGAATAAAAATGTTTCTACCACTTCTAGTATCAATATTGTCAGAGTGGTGAGGAACAAATCTCAGGGTTCTGCCTTGGTCAGCATCTCACTGGTTGTCTCACTTAGGTCACACTTGGAAGAGACTGTTAGCTGTAATATGTTGGTAACATAAGCAAACAGCTATTTGCTAGAGTTCCACGTCCTACACTACCACCTACTGTAGAACTTCAGTCCCTATTAGAGTTAGGAGCTCACATAAAAGATGATCTGCTCTGTTGAGAAGTACATACATCAGCTTTTCCTAGCGTGTAGAGTGTCTCCAAGATCTTGTGATGTAGCAAATATTCCATACATGGTCCTGTTTCGCCCGATTCCCTCTCATTTTCTTCTTGAACTAGAATATCCAACATCTGTTCCAGGTGAGAAGGAATGTTGGTATCAGTCACAGGAGCTTTGTCATCTAAACAGAAGAGATGTGCAATTAAGAATGATTAAAATATTGTCCTCATTTTTCTTAAGTTCAGTTCCAAATTAAGATCTAAAAACATGACCACTCATATAAAGAATTTTTTATATATTAAGTGTTTTATTACGACAAATTGAATTTTCAGAACCACATCCAGACATGTAAACGGGAATATGCATGAGGCAGATATTGAACCTTGCAATGGGGAAAAGGTGAAATGCCAAATTTCAAAACGTGCACAACATTGTCAAAAAGGAAAACTTGTACAGCCAGAAACCAAGGAGAAACCAAGGAGAGAAAGGTTGCGCTCTCAATCTTCCAGTTAGTATCCATCCTGTCTTGGTAACTTCCTCTTTGACTCGTCACACAGTGTTCTGAAATCTATAAAAAGCCTCTAACATCGGCTTAGTCTGCAGCTGATCAGTTCCTTTACAAAACTAGACAACTAAATAAATGGTATTTTTCTAATGAGAACAACAAAGAAAATCCAAGCTTGATGTTGTTTATTCTTCAAAAGCTTTTACATTTGTCTTTTATACTGTCTGCATTAAGATAGCATTCTGTCAGACTTTATGAAGGAAAGGCTAAGAGTCTGATTTCATTATAAGGAATTCAAGAAACTGCTGTGGATTGATGCTCACGGCAGTGGGAGCTGGCATTAACATGTTGTAGAGCACGTCCACACGTGGGCATTTTCCTTCTTTTTTTCAGCGAAGTTCCACTTGAACAACTATCCCACTAGGAAAATGGTTACTACTACTTCTTATGCAATAATCTAAAAATAACTGTCACTTGCATGCAAATGGCAACAATATCACAACGGAAAACTGCCATGTCAGAGTGATTTTGGTCTCTACCACAACCTCCAGTTAGCCTACAGTGTTTTGCTTGAGTTTCCTAGGCATAATTCTGCTCCCACTGCAGAGGACAGAAATACACCCACTGAGTGGAAAATTGTTTTTCACAAGACTTTTTAAAGGCTGGGAGAGAGGCCAGCTTTTATTCTGCACCACATAATCGCAGGTATCAGTTTTCCCTTACCACCCTGTCATTTCTACCTTGGGAAACATCACATGCCGTTCCAAAAGATGGGTATTTAGAACCAAGGGTCGAGTTTCAGCTTCTAAGAGTAAATATTGATATAAACAAGATCACCAGTCCCAGACACAAACAGGGATTCAATAGCTACTCTAGCAGAAATACAGAACTAATAAGCTTGAAGAAAACATGGTAACACTTACTTTAAAAACTTTAATAACTAGGAACAAAAATTTAAAAATAAAATGTTGTGTAACTGTTGTAGGAAACAACCTTTCATGGAGACAAGACACTAAGGAAAAAAATACCTAATACTGAGCACAAAGAATTCATGTATGTCTGGTAAAATCTATGACCGCAGAATTACTTTTGTTAAAAACTTGGAAAGAAAAAGAAAATCCCTGATGCAAAACAATAAAAAGGTTAACAGAAGGGACTCTATTTCTGTAGCTGTCTATTTAAACAGAACATGTGAAGACAGAAATTAAGTCGGATGTGAAAAGGTACAACTCTCTACACGGTACTCAGGAAAGAAGACCTTCCCTCAATCATTTTTCATGACTGCTATATAAGAGATGAATGGAGGTACACAGTATTTTTAATTACTAATAATTATTGTCGGCATTTTGATAAAAATACATGACTCATTTTAGTATTTCTTAACCTTTAGTTTTTGTAACACTGAAATTGAGAATTCTAGTTTTCACAATAAAGAGACAAAAGCAGAACGTCTTCCTCTTTTACCTGATGTCTCTATGTAGTAATGGGTGATTGCTTTCCAGTGGTAAACAAAATCTTCTTGTAATGGTAGGGAAGGTGCGAGCTATGGGGGGGAAAAAAAAAAACAACAAACAAAAACCAGTTAGGAATGAAATAAACATATTTCCTCAGAGATTAAACAGAATTTTATCTTATTCTTGGAAGTAAACTGCTGCAGACTAGTGCTACAATTCTTACTCTGTGCTCTTTTACCTTTAACAAGGACTACATACATTATTCATGGCATGAGCCCCATGTCATACTGACTAGCTGTGAACATCAGTAATAATCTCTGTGATGTCTCTGTGACCAGACAATCTACTTGAAGCAACAAAAGCAACTGCACATACAGAAAAGCAACATTAGAAACACAGGTTTGAATTGTTTAGATCTCAGCTTTGTCCTGTAAGAAAAAAATCATGTTCTTTTACATCTGCTCTTGACACCATCCTCCCATTTTATATGCTCTGTTCTCCTCTCCCTCTGCTCCCTTAAAAATCCCAATTAGCTGTTTCATACAGTTTTTGCTGCCTTTTTTTTCCTCTTAACGACAACTTTTAAAAGATTTTTATTTTTTATTTTTATTTTTTTTTGTTTTGCACAACAGGCCCATCCCCAGAGCTTGACAGGTTGTTCTTTTTTTAACAAATACATTTCTTCTTTTATGTTTCTTCTTTTCTGGAGGAATTTGGGATGGCTGGTTGGGTGTGACTGGCATCCAGGAATAACACGCTACAAGAATGAAACACAGCCTCCCACCTAGTAAACATCAGTACTGCTCCTTCCTCACCAAGCTCGAGAACTGGGTGCCCTGGGGCCCATCACACCACAGACACAAACAACTGCTACACCACAGGCAGCATGTGAAAAAAGAAAGAGCACGATCATTTTAGCACTGTGCTTTCCGAAGTGAGAGCTGCAGCAAACGCTGAATTTGTGAGCACAATATAAAATGTTCAGAGCAGGTAAAATCAAGAATCCTACAGGGAAAACCCCCACCACTCAACAGATCACATGAGGGTCTGTTGTTACTGAGGCATAATCCTATTTAATTCAGGGTTTTTTTGACAACCAAGCCCTCAAATAATTCTTTTGAAGGCAATCCTGAAATAAGGGATTATCACTAGACATGATGATAGCAATGAAAACTGTGGGCAAACAGGAAGAATCCCATGTATAAATTGGCGTATCCATTTTGGAAGGATAAGGAGTGGAACCGTCGCCACAAGCTATGGAGTCCAGTCCTTCCGAGAATCACAGAGCGGCTGATCTCTGGAAGGGACCTCTCAAGGTCATCTGGTCCAACTCCCCTGCTCGCGGACGGCAACCTTGAGCCAGTTGCCAAGGATCATACCCAGATGGCTTTTGAATATCTCAAAGGATGGAGGTTCTACAACCTCTCTGGGAACCTGTGCCAGGGCTCAGTCACCTTCACAGTGAAAAAGTTCACCTTCCAGAAGCTACAGCTACCACACTGGAGAGTAATAACTCTGAATTCCTCAAGTGTATCCTCACAGAGTCTAAAAACTGCTGAGTTTGCTCAGTTCCTGGACAAACAGGAGCACAGGGCTCGAACATCTGTATACTCTTCACTGAGTAGTGTTGGTGTCTTTGAAAAAGCCTTGGAAGTTTTCTACATCAGTATTTTCTTTCCCTTGAATTCAGTGACACTTACATTTATCTTGGTAAAGACATAAAGCCCAGTAGATGAACAGCATGCCTTGCTGTGATAAGAAAGGGGAATGCTAATTGTTAATGACCCTTTGCATGCAGGACTTCGAAATGCAAGACTTTAAAAAAGTAGTGGTGCTTGGTAACCATCTATCTACACCTGCATCCTCTGTGGAAATGAGCCCTCACAAACGGCAACAAGGACATCAAACTGACATTGCTTACCCATGCCCTGACAGTCTGGGGACTCATTAAGTCGTCCCTATTTCCACAGCTGGGCACTGAGAGCAGCACTTCAGCACACCAGCTACCACAGAATAAATGTCAGGACACAGCACACTGGGCAAATCTAGTGTAATTTACTATGATGTCTACTAGGTGATTGAAATCCAGACGAATAAGTGAACAAACAGAAGATGGAGCGTATGATATTTTGCATCATGCTTCGGATGTCACACTTGCTGCTGCAGATGTGTATTCCAAGCAACATAATGATTCTTTTGCATCTTTCTGTAATAAAACTATACCGAAAACACAGCTCTGGCTAAGGAACAGCATAGAGACCACCTTTAAGGAATACCAGGCCTTTCAGACCACTCTATTTCCACAGTAACACAAGACAGATAACATTAAAGATTTATCCTTGACTGATGTGATTTTCCTCTCCAGTTCTTCTAGCCTCATCTGCCTCGAGATGAATTTAGTGCCTGTGAGCAGTGCCAGGAAAAGGATTTCACTTCTCAGCACTGTCAATAATTTATCTACAACGGGAGAGAACGGTGGATGGAGACATTTTCCCTCCCAACAAATGCCTCCAGGGACTCCTCTCAGAGGTGAAAAGGTAATTCAGGGACAGGTCCTGTACTTTTTAATTAAAATACTCTGTGATTTCAGAGTCCTCTCTGATCAAGGACTGCAAGACAGAGATACCAGAGATACCATTAGCATGTGTGTGCACCTGCACATGTGTCCATGAATGCCTATTGGGAATATACCATCAATCTTGCCACCAACTGGGCCTGGCGATACAGAGCTATGAGAGCTTCACCTGCACTGGGCTACCACACTTGGCAACTCCTAACAATAAAGAATTGTACTTCTTCACTTGTTCAGCTAACGTACCCCCACCGCCAAATTCCCCTTCCCTCTGTAGATGGACCTAGTATAAATCTGTTTTTCACAGCACAGCTATTCCAGGGAACATTTAACAGAGATGTAACTCCAGCAATGCTCTATATAATTCTGAGAGAAGTGGTTTACTGACAAAAAATGAAACCCCCTCCAACCCTCTTAAGTTATTCAGACACAAAATCAACGTAAAGACCAAGACTAAGATACCAGCTTATAGACAAAGCCTAGCACTGGAAAGCCCTAGAAAAATGTATGGTCCCAAACACTTGGTTGATACACTTTAACCCTACTAGGACAGGCAATTCTAGGAGGAAGTTGTAGTTTCTGTTTTAGGATTAATTATTAGCTACCAACTGAGATGAAATGTATGTTACAGTTGCCAATCTGAGTAATCACTCCTTTGTAAAAGTACACGTATTTGTATAAAGATTCTGAAGCAATACAAAATTCATTATGAAGTCCATTAATTCCTGCTATTTGCCTGATTTGAAGGCATTACCTTAAAAGTGCAGTTATTTCCCACAGTTATATTAATTCATTTTGACCTAATGACATACTTTCTTACTAATTTTAAGATATTGTTTCCTAATCTCAAAGTGAAGTTCTCCACCTTTGGGGAAAAAAAAAATCAACATCTTAAAAGATTGCAGCATAGATGTTGCTGTATCAAATAGCCAAAACTCCCTGAACACTACTAAAAACAAGCCTAGGGGAGGAGCAGATATTGATGAGGTCTTCCATCCAGTCCCCAGCTCCAGCAGTTGAGCTTCCTGGGAGGGAAGGAGGGAGTGAATTAATGAGTGTTCTCATTTAGGAGCTAAACTTAACACATGCTGCCTTATCATTCAGGTGACAACAGGTTACTAATGATCGAACCCCATTCCTTCTAGGAAAAGTGCTGTTCTAAGGAGAATTAGAGATCTTTGATCAGAACTGTGCTCTGCTCGTTATCAAATCTGTCCAAAATACAATTCCACGTAGTTTTCAAAAGTATATAATAGAGTTTGTGTTTAGGCAGGAAAAAACCATCAAGAACAAAGAAATCTATAAATATTCAGTATTTAACAGCATTTCCTTTGTGCATGTAAAAATAATTGTCGTATTTTTCATGTATGCTTTTCAGAAGTGCAATTCAATACTGAAAAGAATGGAAACAACGGAAACTGGGGATATCCCTCAGTATCTTTTGGACGAGTTCACAAAGTAAAGAAAACACTGTATAAAAGAATAACAGGTACTGTCTGGTCAGATGCCAGAGTAAAAAAAGCAGAAACTGGGTCAAAGCAAAAGGCAGGGGAAGTGCATGCACACTCCCGAGAACTACAGCAGTGGCTCAGTGTTTTTCTTACTGCTTTACTGGTGTGAATGTTTGCCCTGAGAGAAAATCTGAAAAAAGAACTAATGCTTGAAGGTTTACTTTATTTCTTCAGTCGATGAATGCACGGAGTTTATAATGGTCACTGCTTTCACATGTAAAATTAAGACTGTACAGGCTTGCAAGACATGCATTGTTGTCATCGTGATTTGTTAATGGCAGCACAACGTTAAAACAATCAGTGAGGTCGTTACATCACATAAAGTGGGTTCAAGAAGAATAAATCTTGTTCCGAGCAGTTAATGCAGTTAGTGATTTTGGAGCAGTACCTGGAGTAAGTGACTCAGTCTCTTTCAAAGCTGTTTCACCTCAAAACATGAACAGAAAAGAAGCTACTTAAAAGCATGTTAAGGTACTAGTGTAAGAGTACAGTGGAATAACAGGTTGTTAGATAGGGGTCCCAAAATGAGCAGCAGACACCAAAAACTAAGTTCCTTCCAGATACCAAGAGAGTGATATAAAAAAATCTTGTCTGACAGCAAATTGCAAAATTCAAACCAACCAAAATCGTATTTTCCTGCACAAGGTACACAGCTCAAAAAAATCCTTTTGGGTTTATTAAGATTAAATATCTCCTGCAAACCTAAACCAAACACAAACAAAAGTTCTTTGAACACCAGTGATCACTTTACAGACAAGCTATTTTGTCTAGGGAAACAGGAGTGAAGAACACAGGAGAAAAAGTAAGTGTAACTTGCTCCTTTGTTACCGCACACTACAACTTGTCTGTTACTGAGAAAGTAGCACTCCTGGAACACCTTTGGGATAAAAGTGTATCAGAAATGCATGGCAAAGAGGAAATATCTTGGGGACAAGCCTTTTATAAGCTGTCACTGATTAATTAATATTAACCCTATAAAGCAACATCATTTCTATTCTGCCCTTAAATAAGGTAAGAGAAAAAATACTGCACTCCCCTTCACCTTGGGTTGGAAGGGACCTTACAGATCATCTAGTTCCAGCAGGTTGGAACTAGATGATCTGTAAGGTCCCTTCCAACCCAAACCATTCTATGATTTTATGATCTTCACCATCGTACTCAACCCAGTTTAAGGATGCTCTGTTGGGACGATACCACAGTGGTGCTTGCTCACCGGAAAGCTGCACAGAAATCCAGAGAGAGCAAAAATATCTAAAATACTGGCAGGACTGATATACGATAAGAGGTGGCAAAAACTAGGATTCAGTTGTAATGAAAATCAGAAATATTACTTCACACACTTGGACAATTTAGGCAAAAAAGACTGAAAGTTTGCATTATTCAAGGTAAGAAAAAAGTTTCAATAAAAAGCAGCTGGTCCTTTATGTTTGCTTCATCACAGTCCTGTCCTGAAGGTGTTCAATTAAAGAGCGGTACGCTCGCAACAAGTGAAAGGCAAATACTCCTGTGTGTACTAGACTGTCAACCTTTGGAACTCCTCGTCATAGTTCAGAGAGATGGTGTATAGAGGGTATAATGATTATCTAATAACATAGGAGCTCTTACTATTTAAATGCATCTCTCTAAAGTCTACGGGCCCCGAGGCAGGACAGAAGCGTTATATAAGTGATGTGCAGGAGAAATGACAGGGGAGAAGGGCTGCCCAAACAATTGATTTAAAGTAGTTCTACTAATGAAAGCTAAGTCCAGCCATTTCAAGTATATTTAAGGGTCCAGCTCAGCTGAAAACTGTTCAGCTGCAACTGAATTCCTCCAGGAGGTAGGCACCCCAAACCTTTGAGAATGTATACCTCAGTTACCAGTTTTGTCGCTGAAACAGAGTCCACTTCAGGCTGCACAAGCTGTACCTGCTCTGCGGCGATAACAGCAAGTAAAAATGATGCTCTGAATTCTCTAGGTTCTGAAAATGGCTTCAAGGTGGACTTACCTAATATTTAGGAGTTACACCAGTTTTCATTCTGAGAGTAGCAAAGCTAAGTAGCCCATGTACTTTTATTAGAGAGACTGAAACAACTATTTAAAGCCATATACAGCCCCCAAACTGGTTTCTATTTCTCAGTTCTGTCTTTGAATTAGCGGGTACAACTTCCTAGATAAAGTAAGAAACATAGTTAATATCCTCTTGCTTTTGTGATTTCATGTTTCATTCCTCACACGTGGTACTCAGTAAGTGTCACAGCCCTGAAAATGCAATTTAGTGAGGTATTTATTATCAGGAGATCCACCACAGTGGTGCTACGAGGATGAGGCAATTCTAAAAGGGACACCAGTGTTGAGCAAGGATATATAGCATGTTCTTTGACAGCAATCACTTGCAGAATGATGTTATCAATGTTTCTGTTTGGGGGGGCTTTTTTTAATCAAAAAAGATCGTCTAGTTCCTACTATCTCTACTTTTCCCCTTTTCTATTAAACTCATTCATTTTTCCTATTTTTTATGGATCTCGAATAAATGCAATTCTTTTTTTAGTACACATCAACAATGTAAATGTTCTTGCAGAAGTAACTTTTATCAGATATCTTGAATCAGTAGGCCTGAAAGAATAACTTCTCCTCCACTCCTGCCTCTCTCAGTCATCTACTCTTATTCAAAATGTGGCACAGGTCACCAAAGAAGGATTTCTTTCATCAGGCAGCCACTAATTTCTGTTTCTCCTCCAATGAAAGCACCGTCTATGTCTGTGGCATTCATATGTGGTCATAGAGAATAATTCAAATAAGTTGTTTCATCATTATTTAAAACATTTCTTTCCAATTACCACTAAAAGAGCAAACTACAAACCTGCAATTAATTAATACATGCTTAACTTTAAAATCTCAATAGTCCTGCTAAAGAATGCAGAACTACAGGCACAGAAAGTGCCTTAAGCATATGTTAAGTATTTGCAGCATCGAGGCGCACGGTAATGCACAAAGGGGGCCCCTCACATGAAGCAGGATTTGGTGTGCAGGCTCTTTTTTCAACCATTTGAACCATTTTCCTTCAGCGCTTTCCGCCTTCACTTCCAGCAGTATTTCACTGCCAGTTTTTTGCACCAAACCAAAGACTCTTCAAACTCGCTCTCGTGGGTGTCTTGGCTTACTGAGAAAGGTGCTGAAAGAGGGGGGACGTTACAACCAGGACCCCACCTCACCGAAAAACGAACACAAGTCAATCCTGCAGGCAGCAAAGCAGTGCTGATGAGCAGGCAGCTCAACGCGGCCTGCAGAAATGGCAGCTTCAGAAACGGGCCCTGCTGCCTTCCTCTCTCTCCCTGCGCGGCGAGGGGCACAGACGTGCGAGTCTCCATGATGGAACCTCACTGAACACACGAACCCCAGGTGCCCTCGGCCTCCCGCTCCACTCTACCCAATTCAGAACGAAACCAGGGATGAAAACGTCCGTTTCGAAGTGACAACATCAACACAAAAGCGCCGGAGACGGCGACTGCTGTCTGCTGGCCACGGCAAGAAAATCCTGAGGAGTTTCCTGAATTCACCTCTTATTTGTTTCGCTGGAAGGGGCCGTGGCGCCCGGGCCGGGTAACGGCTGCCTTCACGCCCGGTGCGGGGCTCCGGGGCCTACCAGGAAGGCCCGTTGCCGGCGGTGACAGCCCGGAGGCTGCTCCCGCTGGCTGAGCGGGCTGTGCCGGGGCTGCCCGA
>VZZY01015246.1:815714-829929 GCA_013400335.1 Eurystomus gularis | reverse complement strand
CCCTTCCCGGGAGGTGGCCGCCGGCCGTGTCCCTCGCTTTGCCGATCGAACCGGGCCGCTTGTGCCGGGCCTGCCCAGGGCAGGGACCCTCCGCCGGCGCCCAGGGTGTGGGATGCAGCCGGGACTCGGGGTGCCCCGGGTCAGCCCCCGCGCCTCTGCGGCCCGCTCCCAGGCAGAAGGGCGAGGGGCAAGGGGCACCCCCCATCGCTGTCTCCGTGCCCAGAGGCCTGCTGTCAGGCTCCGACGAAGGTCTTTGGGTCTACGTGTGCTGCCCTGCTTCATGAGGGCTTGGAGACCACCACCACGAGAGACCACTGCCTCCGCTCACAGTAGGGCACAGATTAGGAGCAGCACTGGCACGGGTTGCCAGAGGCCCAACTTGGTGTCTGCTGGGACAGTTGGGATCAGTCACTGTCTGCAGGGACGGTGAGGTCCTCAAGGAAACATTGAAATGTGCGGCCCTCCACAAAGCAGCACAAGGGCGCTGAACCCAGGAAGTCCATATCATCTTGTTGCTGCTGGGTTGAGAGGCTGGTGCAGCTGGTGGCATGGTCATGGCTGACTGTGGTCCTTCTGGGGCTTGCAGCTTACACCACTGCATGAGAGAGCGTGAGAGAGCTCATGGCAGCGCACACGTTACCTGTTTCACTGCTGGTATTTTTTTTCCCAGAGCTCTGAAGGAGACAAAGAGGGCTTTATTTCACCTCCAAGGCAAACATTTCAGAGAAAAAAATCGTCCCTGCCATTTTTCCGTCCCACCAGAAAAGGAGAGGTAAGGTGGGATGAGCAAAAGTTATAGATGTAGCTGGTGGGCAGTGTGATGTTTTGGGAAGAGGTACGATTCGTGGGATAGTGTTGGGCAAACGGAAGTAGGGGAACAGCATTAATTTAGCATGGAGAGAGCAGAGTGACAGACCAGTATGAGAAAGGGAAGAGAACCTGTAGAACCAAATGGAGAAAAAATTTCTCGTTAATTTTTGGAGATGAATGAACACCAATGTCCTGGTATGCTAGGAGCAGAGACAAAAGAAACGCAGGACAAAACTACTATTTAACTGCTGTGTTTTAAATGGTGTCATTTGGGAAGTCTGACTAGGACAGTTGATCTTGTGATGATGTCTTACTAATGATTCTGCTGTATTGATTGTTGTAACTACCTCCATGCCTTGCAGGTATGTAGAGCTACAACCCAAGTACTGTATGGAAGCAAATACCAGCTGTATGTGGACACGGTTGCTGAAGTGGCTAAGGAGCAGAGCTAGCTATCTCCTCAAATTCCAGGGATAGCACATAACAGAAATTTAAAAGGTAATTGTGTTTTTTAAAAAGAATCTGCTTATTGTGGGTCTGCCAAGTTATGGATGTTCTTAGGAAATGTAGATTTTCTATGCGGGTAGTCATATGGTGAAACATATGTACCATCTCTGCATTTAGGTAATTATTAACTGGATGGATGCTGCATTTGGAAGGTGCCTGTCTTCTGTGTTTTAGTAGAAAAAGTTCTATTAGACTTTTAAAATGCGCTCCAAGAGGCAAACCCTCTTCAGATTAATTTGTGTCTGCTATAGTTTTGCAATACATCCAGATTTTTATTGATTTTAATGTGTATTTTATATGCAAATACTTACATTTGTTTTTATTTATATTAGTATTTTTACATTATAAGTACAATTCAGGAGCTACATCCAGTCTGCTTATATGGTTTGTATTACATGTTTATATTGCTTTTGTTACAAAAAGAAAAACAAATTATGAATGGTAGGTTTAAATGCAACATGTTGTCAGCAAGTGGGCTGAGTGGTGGTACAGCTTTTCTCCCATCAGTGTAAGGGTGTTAACTGGTAATGGGGACCTTGCCATTCTCTCACCAGAGATACAGTTTTGTTTCTGAAGAAAGTGTGGATTTAAGGCACATGCCCTTGATTAAGATGTCTTAAGAGAACACGGTAATTTAAAACACTCTTTGCAATCCATTTGTTTTTGCAAAGATGTCTTTTGGGTGTGCCTGGGCCTTCCCATCTCTGAGCAGCAGAATGAATAGAGGAACAGTAAGGTATCATGAAGATGTAAAAGGAGACAGTTTTATAACAGGGAGAGTATTCCTAAGCATACTTCACAATTTATGAAATCATAAGTCACGTCTTCACAGATGGTGAGGTAAAGCTTTTCTAGTGCTTGAGGGCCTCATTATTCTGAGAGTGCCTGATGTATATAAAAACATTTTTTTTAAAACAGAACATTTTATTCTGGTTGAAATTCAGGTTTCGGTTGTAAACGTGACTTCTTATTAGGACTACTCAGTATGAAATGCCTTGCAGTAAAGGATAGAGAGAAAATATCACAATTACGTGATTATCCCTAAGCCTATTAAACAAATTGAGTCTCTGCAATTAACCCTGCCTTTGCTTACCAATATATTGAGCTTGAATTTGTAGCTGTACTGCATCATCCAGTGTGGTGCATATACGAGTTGCAAACTGTAGAGAAGTTTTTTTATGCTCTTTCAAAGTAGTCTCAAATTTCTCAAGTATATGGAGGTATTTCTCACTGCTGGGAATATTAGATAAATACTGGCACACCAGTAGCAATGAAAATCACTGGAAACTAATGGAAAAATTATTTCATCAGTGCTAGTGCAAAAGAAAAGACCTCAGCTGAAGTTACACTCTGTTTGGATACTTCTCGTTCTCATTGGTGATGATTCAGTTGGAGATGACTTGGTTATGGACAGGCTACCAATGTCATGTCAGCTGCTATACCTCTTCACCTGCTCATGCTTGATGTTATTTCCACTGAAATAAACACAAGTATTACTACTCATTTTAATACTCTGGAAAGCAGAGCTCTGCTGGTTGTGCTTTTTTTTCTTTTTTGGCAAGGTAGTTCTTTTTTTGGGGTGTCACATGCAGTGAGTGTTTAGCTTGAATATTAATTAAGACATAGTTTGAAAATGAGGCTATTTTAATTGATTGAGCTTTTGGGAACTACCTTTTCTTCTTACAGATTAATGAAATTATCTAGATTAAATCAATTTAAATGGAGTGAGACAGTGGGATAATGTGCCAGCCTTTCTGTGTGAAAATCTATCTGCTATTTAGATTGGTGGCACCAGGCCAGTCTCTAATGCATTTGTCTGCATTACAGAAGAACTTCCTGCAGTCTGGACTTTTGCTTCAGAGAGGTTGAGGGTTTGGAAGGTACATTTTTGTACCCCAGAATGAAAACATGCTAGTAGAGCTATGCGTATCTGTTTATATTCTGCACAGGAATTTATTGTGTTTATAATAACCAGATTGACATCTGTGTTTTCAGTGGTGACTTGGATGAAATAAAGATTGAAGTATTAGCACCTCAGCATGATCTCTGCTTTTGAGGAGGGCTGAAGTGATGTTTAAAATCATCTTCATACCTTTCCGATTCTGTACTTCATTACAGAGAGCAAGCATTCTGTGCGTTGAATACCAAACAGCGTGCAGTGGGGTTGAAGTCCAAACTATGCTTCTCCCAAGTTTAATCAGTGTCTTACATGTATCATACACGCTTCTGTTTGCTGTCATTTTCCATCATGAGTTTTCTGGTTGTCTGTGCTCTCAGCTGCGTGCAACACCTCGCTCCTTGCTGATTCACCAGGAGCACCATGTAATCAGCTCGCACACCATTTCTTTAAATCTCATTTTCAGGCATTTCCTGGTCTGTGCATCCTGCTCCAGGTCTGTATGAGTTATACTGCCTGTACTGCCCTGCTTTAGCTTATGTAATGGGTTGTAAAGGAGACCACAAGGGCATCTCAAGTACCTGTTGTCAGTGAAATAAGACATTTATTTTCCAAACACATCATGTTTTCCTCAAATATTTCTATTCCACCAAAAGTTTTATAGTCCAAGCTTTCCACTCTAAGTAAATAAATGAAAGATCTGCCATATGGGATCTGCATATAGCATATAATGAATTACTGAAACCAGATAAAATACTCTCAAATATGATCAGTTAGAGCTTAGCCAATTTCACTGAATGTGCAGGTCAGCAGAACTATGAGTTTACTTCTTCTTGTGGTAGTGAAACTTGAAGATAAGAGATTAAGGATAAACTTCTGGGTTTACATTATATTGCAACTGTAATGAATGCAAGAGTCTGAGTGTGATATAAATAGACAGGATTTTGCCCCAAAATATCGGAAAAATATAATTGAGCAGTCCAGCTGCTGTATATTGGTTCCCTCAATCATTTGTCTGTGTACTTGCAGACAGGGAAGTCTAGCAACTAGAATCTGCATGTGTTTCTGGGGAGAATTCAGGTGCTTAGCCTTGAGCCTTCTAAGAGATTTCTTGAGTAATTTTCGGATCAGCCCTGACTGCATTGTTTGTTTTTTAATGCCTAGTAAGATTTCATTGTTACTTACATCTTTGGATTTAGGGCTGTAATATTTTCTTCCCCAAAATGTCATCAGATAATCTGTTTAATAATAAGCAAAAGCAGATCTTAATGTTAAGTCATTATGAGTTATGCAAAATAGTTCAGGTACGGTACTACTATGCAGGTATAGAAACTTTTAGCAGATGTCTTTTGTGTTAGCCCTCAATTAAAAGCAGGGTTTTTTTGAGTTTCATTTCAGATATCTTTATCCTGAGGCATAATTGAAATCTTTCACGGAGTCTGATATTAAATTTTGGTATTGTAAAATGTCTTCATTTTGACGGAAGTGTCTAAAATATTTATGATGTAAAGTACTCAGTAGTGGCTTAATGATTAGTTTTAAATTTTTGATAGCACAGTTATCTAGAAAGGCCCAAATACTAGTGTCACAACGCTCTCCAGTGTTCACTATCCATGACAAAAGTCCGGAGATATTCTTCAGTATTTTGTTACACCAAGAAGGTGGCCAGTAACTCGTGTTGGTGGCCTCTTGGTAGGAAGGGGCTCTCACCAGAAGAGGGCGCAGGTGACCTGGTTTCATCTCTGGGACACAAAGCAGCAGGATTCGGAGAGAATTCCTCGTGGCTGTTCTTTGGGGAAAGAAACAACTCAATGTATCCTGTGTAGGATTAATTAGTATATCAACTAATAATGTTACCTCTGGCCTTAACTGCTGCTTCCTACCTGGCTTGTAAAGGCTTTTGTTGCTACACATGACAGCCCATCATCTTAGCAGTTCGCTTGTCCCACTTAGTTCTCAAATGAAGTTATATGAAGCTACAGGACGGTTTGATTTTAAGAAGACACTGACTTGCTCCTGTGGCTATCACATCCCACGTGATATTTGCATCTTTGCAACAACTAAACCCTAAAGGAAGGGTCTTGTGTTCGAAGACTGACCCTTGTGACAACTAACTGAATTCTTCTGCAGTTCCTAAAGAGTTGAGAGTGACCATGTACATTGCATTATTTTACCCATAGGTGAGAGCAGAGGGAGCCATCTGAACACTTCCAGTTAGAATTTCCTGCTCAGAAGCTGTACCCTGAGCCAAACTGCATTTCCAGAAAAAGTATGTACAACTTGATCCTTTGTAATTCTGAGTCATCAGCCCTGTAGGAATGAGCGTCTACACTTGGATGAAGCCTTCAGGGAATGCAGCTGGAGGCACTACAGACAACATGCAAAGAAAATGAAGCCTGTAGTACACTCAGGGCCATCTAGAAATGTTTCTCTTGCTCATCCCTGTTCTTTTGCCTCAGGCTGCTTTGGACTAGTTTGACATTCCATCCTCAAGCTGTGAATGCTGAAGTAAGCAGCCCTGTATTTGTAACATGCCTAATATGATGGAACCTGTTCCTGATTAGATCTTGGAGTGGTGCTGTAGTGCACTGTCCTTGGTTCCTGCCTGGCAGCTCATGTGCAAAGTGAAGTATGTGGGTCCTGCACCTGGTTTGGGGCAATTCCAAGGACAAATACAGTCTGATTGATAAGCAGATTGAGAGCAGCACTGCAGAGATGGACCTGGGGGTGTTGGTGGATGAAAAACTGAATATGAGCCAGCGATGTGTGCTCACAGCCCAGAAAGCCAACCAGCTGCATCGAAATAAGTGTGGCCAGCAGATCGAGGGAGGTGATTCTGCCCCTCTATTCCACTCTTATGAGACCCCACCTGGGGTACTGCGTTCAGCTCTGGAGGCTCCAGTATGAGAAAGACATGGACCTGCTCCAGCACATCCAGAGAAGGACACAAAGATGGTCAGGGGACGGGAACACCTCCCCTGTGAAGAAAGGCTGAGAGAGCTGGGGTTGTCCAGCCTGGAGAAGGCTCCAGGAAGACCTTAAAGCGGCCTTTCAGTACTTAAAAGGGGCCTACAGGAAAGATGAGGAGGGACTCTATCAAGGAGTGTAGTGATAGGATGAGGACTAATGGTTTTATACTGAAAGAGGGTAGGTTTAGATTAGATACTAGGAAGAACTTTTTTACTATGAGGGTGGTGGGACACTGGAAGAGGTTGCCCAGGGAAGTTGTGGATGCCCCCTCCCTGCAAGTGTTCAGGACTAGGTTGGGTGGGCCTTTGAGCAACCTGGTCTAGTGGAAGGTGTCCCTGCCCATGCAGGGGGCTTGGAACTAGATGATCTTTATGGTGCCTCATTCTGTGATTCTATAATGAATATGATTCTACAGAATCATTCTATGATTCTATAAGTACTTCCGTCCATTTAGTTTCTCCAGTTTTATGTTCAGAAGTTGTTATCCCCAGTCTCTGTGTCTCCTGGGAATTCCGAGGTGATGTCATACTGAGCTGTTCTTTGTACCTGGGGTGCCTGACTGCCGCACCAGACGTGCAGGCTGCATTTCCTGCTTCCTCTCCAGCAGTGACAACCAGGCATCAGAAAACTAATTGTTATAGCTGGCATTACACGTACCACATACCTCGAAATTCTATGTTCAGATGTAGAAATCTTGTGCTGGCATTAATCAGTTTCCAGGAGCTTTGCAGAACAATTCCTCCCAGCTCTAGGTCGCAGCCCGCAGAGGGCAGCCTGGCCTCGCGTTCTGCTCCAGTGATGTGCTCAGCTGGAGAATTCCGTCATTTGCTGGCATCTCTGCCTGTCAGTGTGATTTGCTGTGAAATAAACAACGGAATGTTGTGGAGAATTAGCATCAGCCCTAAACTCAAACAGCTTTCAAGAGTGGACCCCCCCCAAAAAAAACCCCCAAATCCCACATGACTAAATTAAACCTATTGGGGTTTTTTTTGTATCAAACATATTTAAAGAAAAAAATGTGTGATAATATTAAACTAGGTCTGAACTAAATATCTCACATGTACAACAGATAAGTTTTCTGGTAGATGTCAATCAACAAGAGAAAGAAAAAACCCAAAATATGTGTGCCTGGATGTACTGGGCAAGACAAAGTGTTTTTCTTTTTTTTTTCCAAATCTCTTCAGGAATCTTTCAAGATGCAAGTCGCTGTTACCATGACTGTAAGACTGTGCCTTTGGCTGGCTGGCCCACGTTCTTTCTCAGGTGTGTCCTGAGTCCATGTGAAACAGCCATTGCAGTGTGAAGGAGATTTTGTCTAAGAGGATGTGTCTACACACAGGCATGTGCCTTAGCTGTAGAACTGATCAGCGCTGCGTTCGGGACGAGGGGTTGCTACGTTGACTTAGTATGACAAGGAACAAGGCATTCGGTTCCTGACAAAGAGCCAGTTCTTTGTGTCTCTCAGATCAAATTGTGTCCAGCAGCTAATTAAGGCGTGATCTTGATATGCTCTGAAGGGAGGCCTGTCCGTTTCTATTCTTCTCAGCCAGAGGGCCCTGCAGTACAGTGTTGAGAATAGAAAATGCGTATAAAGAAAATAGCATCTGAGAAATTAAGACAGCCTCAGCTATGTGTGAATTCCAGCAGCAGGGGAAGAAACCTAAATATCTCTTATGATCAGATGTCAAGTTACTCGCTGATGTACCTTCATATTGATTTAGATAATTATTTCTTTGGCCCCAAACTTTCTACCCCGCATAAGCACGGCTGTGCACAGCACAATTATGCGGTCCTCAGACCTTGGCTCGTTGTAATTGCAACTACAGGTGATTTTTTGCTTCTGATTCTGAAAACTTTCTCTGTGTATAGAAATGATGAGGTTTTTGCTCTGGATTATTCAGAATATTCTTTGCTATTCTTGCCATGTTATTCATAAAACATCTTTGCTAATGCGAACTTCGAGCAAGGAAGTACCTGTCATGCTTTACATTGATAGCATGATGTGAAAGTTACTCTGTGTAAAAATGCTTGCACATTTAACCAACCCTGATTGCATAATTTAATCCAGTTTGGCCACAGCAAATTATTTAGGGTAAAGGGTAAAGTAGGGCACACAATGAGATAATGCTCTTACTTGATGCAGATCTAAAAACTCTCATTTATAATTAACAACAAAGGCAGTTTATGGGATTGTCTCTGTATCTCCTCAAGGCATGTACTGAATATAGAATTAGAAGAAAAAATGATTTAGGAGTCAAGTTTCACAGCTCTTATTCATGGTGCATAGTTCATATGTGAGCCTGTGAGAACCTGATGCAAAACCTGATAAAGTTTCTGACTGAGCTCTTTGTTGGGATCTTCCTGATAAGGATACACATGTAGGGGTGATGCTGAAGCTCTTCAGCAGTAAATGCTGGCCAACATTTTGCTGATCTTTCCCATCCTGACTCTCAGAAATAGATTTGTCATTTTGGCCCTTGTGTCCTAAGTTCCCACAGGTATGTTAGTCATTTTGATGCAAGAGCAATATAGACTAGATAGTGACAAGCTTATTGGCCAGAATCACCAGCATTTCTATTAAAAACCTATAGCATTGATGTGACAGCATGATGTTACATAATCCGTGTAAAATTTTATGAGTTCTTGAATTCAGTAGTCAGTACTGACTTGGATAACAGAGGTTCAGTGTTACATTTTTTGCCATAAAAGTGCATATACCATTGAGGGTTGAACATGCAGAGGATTAAGAAAACTGGTTCTACGCAATGAAAAAAATAAGGAATATGACTTTGGGATGTGTCCCATTCAGGGGAATTCTCTAACTTTTAGATCTTTTTTCTTTTTTTTTTATGTCTCTATGTGTATGTGGAGTATTTGGGGAAAAAAACCTTTGGGAAAGCGTTTCTATAAATATTTGCTGTGAGTAATTTGGAGCTCAATTCTCTTTTGCAAGATACAAATGGGAACTTTTCTCAAAAGAGATTGGCGGGACCTGCCCTTGAAAGCACCGGCAAAGTCCCAGACTGGGCTCAGCAGCAAATGGGAACTGGGTTCAGGAACACATGAATTGGGATCAGAGATAGAAGAGACAGTGCCTTCCTCGGATACCAGCTCTTGATGAGAAGGGTGAAGAAGGCCTGAGAAGGACTGAGAAGGGCCAAGAAGAAAGAAGGCTGAAGGGAAGGGCCCAAGGGAAGGGTTGAGACCCTTGTGATCCCTCAGCTTTATACTGAATATGACGTATATGGGATGGAATCCCTCGTTGGTCAGTTTAGGGTCACCTGTCCTGGCTGCTCCTCCTCTCAGGTGCAGCCTTTCTGCACTCCCCGATGTGGTACACAGGAGTTAGCAGTGACCTTGGTCTGCACACCAAGCCTTGGTAGTAACTCTAAACATCAAGCGTTATCACTGCTAGAAGCAGACACTGTCTGCGAAAACATGCTGTTAGCTTCAGAAAGTGCAGTTAGTTAGAAAAGACTGAGCTGAAAAGTAAAATCACTGAAGAGAATTGGTTTGGTTCTAACTCAAACCAGGATGCTTGTAGAAAAATCCTGCAGTTTCCATCGTTCTTCAGCATCCCAATATCAGTTCAGTGAAATAAGTTACATAGATTATTTAGGCCAGTCCAGACCATCCTTGCCATTTGCCTTGCCCACAGAAATTTTCTTTGAAGCCTGCTTCTGTAAGAATTTGTCTTTTGTTCAAAAAAATCCCCTAAGTTTTGCCACAATCTGATTTCAAGAGGAAACATACTGTGTTGTGCAAGGTTGGGTATGTTCTGGCTATTGAGTTATCTGTATCACACAAAGATGTAATGCTGACTTCTAACTGCTTTTTCAACTGTGCTAAGTCATTCTCCCCTGATTTTCATTAAAAAAAGCCAAAAAACCTACAACTGATGGGATCTTAATTATTTTTAAAACTGGTATACTACTTGCGTATGTGACAAACAGGTTCAAAAGTGATGAGGGACAAACAATGAGATTATAAACCTCATTTTCCCAAGAGTCGATGTTAAAAATGTCAATAATTTTTTTCTTCTGTTGAGGAGGTGCAGAGAGAGTAGGGAGAAGAGCAGGGGCTGTAGGGTGCCAGTGCATTGTTGGACAGCCAAAGCACAAAACTTGCAGTGATGTATTACACAGATACAGTATATTACAAAGATGGTAGTGTCCGACTTTAGGTATCTTGAGTCTTGGCCCAAAAGCTACTGAAAAGCAACAGGAGAGATTCTCATCCACGTGGCTGTGCAGATCATGAGTGGGGCAATATATTGGCTGTAAAAGTTCAGTAACAGTGTTTGCACATTTCAGACTTACAGGTTAGCTGGACATTATCATTCTTTTTTTGTCTATTTGTCTAAACCAAATTTCCTTAATGGAAGGAAAACTGGATTTTCTTTTATATATTCACACTGTAGCTAGGTGACAGCAAGGCAGGCTGCACAGAGAATACAGTCCGATATTTAGGATAGTTTTCTTCAAAGATCCGGGTTCTATTCTTTGGTGACATAGATTTTCTCTGTGACCTTGGACAACATACTTAGCTCCTCAAGGGCATACCAATAGTGGATTTGAAAGCACCTATTCCTTGATAAAATATATTAATCTCTTTGAGCATCTCTGAAAACTCCCGAGGTGCCTGTTTGCATCTCTTAAAGCCCAAAAACCTTTAAAATAGGTTGGCCTTAGTGGATCTTTTAATGCTAACTTTAGTTAGAAGCCTAGGCTGTCTGTACAGTCCAGAGGAAAATGTAGAAGACAGGATCCCGCTTCCCAGCTGACTAATTCAGAAGCCTCAGGTAGATGCCTGAAATAAAACAATGTCAATCACTGCTCCTTAATGGACTTCTAAAGTAGTCAGGAAATGGCTTAGTCAATCAAACAGCTCAACAGCTTGCTGCTGCTCAAAAGGATCATCTCTTTTCCCTCTAATGGTTTCTCTTCACCCCTTCCTGCCTATGCAGTTCTGCACTCGCCTTCTGTCAGCCCCAGTGTTTATCGGAGCCTTTGGTTTCTTTGTCCTGTATCCTTACCTGGCAGAAAACTAACCCCATGCAAGAAAGTGAGCAATTCTTTGTTAGTTACTGAGCTGAAGTATTTCCCTGAGGATCAAGCTAGTGGCAGTGGTGCTGCAGTGAGAAAGCAGGAGCAGGTGGGTTGGAGTAAGTGAAAGGGGAGTGCGTAGGAGAGTGTGTGACCACCCCTTGCAGAAGCAGCGGTGAACTCTTGGATTGGCTGGTCCATCTTCTCTGACTCAACATCTCTTATCTAAGTATCTGAGGTCTTAATCTATAAAATAGTAACAATGGTGTCCCACTTCTTCCCTGTACCTCCCTTTTCCACCCTCTTCAGCGTCCTTCCACATTCTGCAGATAGTGGCAGGATCTGAGACAGCAACTACAGAGCTGATTCAGCTGCACACATGCAGATTGCCTGACTGGTACTTGTGGCTAATGAAGACGTGCCCTCCAGAACTGGTAACTGTTGAGTTCCCACTGCAGCTTTTTTCCTTCATTTTAATTTCTCTTCCTAAGCGCTAATTTCTACACAACTTGTAGTGATGTAGAACTTTTTCTGAATTATACCTCTTAGTCAATTTGAATTGAAATTTTCCAGATCCAAATCTGAGCATTCTTGGAGGTGACTTGATAGACCGGAAAATAAAACTTTATCAGCCTCAATTCCTCCAGAAATCCAGCTAAAAAGCTCTTTTTAATAAATGAGCGCTGCATCTGATCCATTTTAGTATTGTGACCAACATGTTTGTTGAACTTCTCAGCCTTAGAGGCTTTACTCAGTGAATGGAATAAACTCTTTGTGTTCTATAGAAACCCAAGTTACAACTGCCTTTCCCTTCCTACTTCCTAGCAGTATAAAGAAAGGAAGTTCTTAATTAAAAAGCTGATTTCTGCATGTTCCCGAACCTTCTTTTTAAAGCCGTTTATTAAGTATCACACTGGAGAACTCTTGATCCTGCTAGGCAGAAACTCACTGAAGGAAGTGCATAGGAAATGACTCAATTAAAAATACAAAATGTTATCGTACTACATTGACTGAGGAAAACCTTGGCTCTTTTGGACAAGATGGAAAACCTGAGTTGTTTGCAAGTGGAAAATTCTACAAATTTCAGGAAAGAAGACAGGGAAAGGAACTGCCTTTCAAGTGGATGTCATATCACCAACTAAAGATAATGCCATAGGAGTTTGGAAGAAGAACAACTTGAGATTCACTTCATTCCTGCTGCAGGATTCAGAAACATTTGCAATGGTCAAGAAAACAGAATGATATAAGAAGTATGGCTGAACTGAAGCATGGGGGACACTGGGGTGATCCACGGCAAATAGAGCTGGGTATGACTAAAAGTCATTGCTGGGTGTGAGCACGAACACAAATTCAGACAAACTGTTGATACATTTTTTGTGGGTTGGTCACCCAATGAGAAGGCATGTGTGTGCTGTCCATTCTGCTGCTGCTTCCATGCTTCCTTACACAGGAGCTCCCTGCTTGGTTGGTGTGATGGGGGTGAGAGGCATAATCCTGGCTTGTATCAGAAACAGTGTGGCCAGCAGGACTAGGGAAGTGATTATGCCCCTGAACTTGGTACTGGTGAGGCCACACCTCAAGTACTGCATTCGGTTTGGGGCCCCTCACTACAAGAAAGACATTGAGGTTCTGGGGTGTGTCCAAAGAAGGGCAATGAAGATGGGGAAGGGTCTAGAGAACAAGTCCTATGAGGAGCAGCTGAAGGAACTGGCATTGTTTAGCCTGGAGAAAAGGAGGCTGAGGGGAGACCTCTCTCTTTACAACTACCTGAAAGTAGGTTGTAGCGAGGTGGGGGTTGGTCTGTTCTCCCATATAACAAGTGATAGGACAAGAGGAAATGGCCTCAAGTTGTGCCAGGGGAGGTTTAGGTTGGATATTAGGAAAAATTTATTTACTGAAAGGGTGGTCAAGCGTTGGAACAGGCTGCCCAGGGAAGTGGTGGAGCCTCCATCCCTGGAGGGATTTTAAAGACTGTGCAGATGAGCTGCTGAGGGACATGGTTTAGTGGTGGGCTTGGCTGTGTTAGGTTAATGGTTGGACGCTGCAGTGGGACCCTATGGTACGTCTCTTACTAGCACCCGTTTCCGCTCTGCGGACACACTGTGATGCGCTCTTTGTCACCTCTCAAATTAAAAGATTTTGGTAATTGTTTGGGTTTTTTTAATGGAAAAACTGTGTAGGCTCCTTGCCAGTATGCAGATGTATAGTGTACGGTGGAGCGGAGTGGAGGAGTGTGATTCTGTCTCCTGTCATTCCGTTTGTGTGCTGGCTCCTCACTGAACATCACAGATTGCGCTTTCTGCTTCTCAGCTCGTAGTTTCCCATTCTGAAATTGATAAAAGTCTGCTCTAATGTTTCGATTTCACTATTCTGAAATGGCTAAGTCTGCTCTAATGTTTTGATTTCATTGTTCTGATGTGGTCTTCTAACCTGTTATTCCTGACATACGAGGCTGTTGTTTTGCTTAACTCTTGCCAGCATCTAATAAACCGGTGGCACAGGGGGTTTCTTCTTCGTGTGGCTTGGGAGTGTTGGGCTTTAGGAGAGCGGGGGCCAGGCCAGGCCAGGGAGGTGGCCACTAGATGCTAGATACACTAGATACTGATCGTGCTCTTCGGTGCCTGCAGCTGGTTGGAGCTTGCTGCTGTTATTAAGGTGCCAGGAGGAAGCCGAGTACTCTCTCCTGTTTGTTACTCCCAAGATGGTTTCGCAGGCAGCACTGCCGCGCGGTTTCTGTTCACGCACTGCTTCCCTACAGCCATGCAGGTGTATCGGTGCCACGCTCTGCAGCCGGCCGGTGGGCGAATTCCACGTTGTGCCACCGACTCCAGCCCCAGGCCGTAAAGGAGCGGGAATCGCTGTCGCAGGGCGGCTGGAGCGGCAGAGCCGAGCCCCCGGCACTGGCCGGAGCGGCCGGTCTGGCGGTGCCTTTCCTCCCGGGGCTCCCGCAGCCCTGCGGCGAGCCGCGCCCCGCACACCCATCGTG
>VZZY01015246.1:596421-815193 GCA_013400335.1 Eurystomus gularis | reverse complement strand
GCGCGGCGCGGATCGGGGGGTGGCGGGAGCGTGTGTGTGCAGAGAAAGGAATGCGGTGGTGAGGGGAGGTTCAGGGTCAGGAGCCGGTGGTTATTGCTGCTTAGGAGACGTGGAGCGCTCGGTGCTGGCGAGCCTGCGGAGCGCCAGGCGGGCTTCTGCTTGTCCGGCCATTGTAGAGCGAGTGCCGCTGCCGGCTGCGGGGTCAGTCCGCTCGGCAGGTTGTGCCGCCGGTGGACATCTGCGTCTGCCTTGGAATTAACGTTTTGAACTTTTACTTCAGATTGGCGTGTGTTTTAATGGTGGCCTGAACTTGAACGGCCTTTGTGCTTTTGCATGCGTTTGCGCGTAGGCTGTGACTGCGTGTCTGGTGATTCTGGGCTGGAGATGAGCAGACCAACCTCACAGGCTGCAGATCCTGTCTTGTCCCAAACTTCTGCTTCCAATACGAGAAATGATGCAGGCGTGGCCCGAAGACCGGTGCTTTTAGGTCTGACGATAGTCAGTACCAATTAAAGGACTGGAGGCATAAAGTTAAGCATTTTCTGAAGGTTGTGGTAACAAAGCAGAAATATTTGCAAGCATCTGAGGGAATTATCTGCGCAAGAATGACAAGTAAAAACACTCCCTGGTTATCTCTGAATTGAAAAAATGCTTTGTCAAAGTTATGTATTACAAATTAACAACCTCTTGAATGTAGCAATACATCTTACTTGTTCGTCTCTTTATTTCTCTGCATCTTCATCTGTTAAACACTGCTCAGCATGGACCAGCTCTTTCATTTGCATGGATTCCTCTTGACATCCAAATGAGCTTCCTGCACATAAGGCATTGTGTGACTGCTGAAAGGTTGTCAGCCTCTTGTGGTTAGGACCATATTCCTAAAGCATCACACCCATTTTTGATATAAATAATAAATGGTGTTAGTGCAGCATAATTCTTCGTGGCACAGTAGAATTCTTGCTTTAGGAGGAAATGGACTGTATCAGTCTCCAAAGAATCCATTTCTAGAAGAACACTAAGTATATTAGCGTCAGTGCTGTGCTAGGGCTGCATTAGTACTTGTGGGGGAAACCCAGCAAAGCCTTCTAACATGGATTAGATTTGTTATCCTCAAAGGGTACCTGGGTTTGAGGAAACGACAGCAGAACTTTGCAATTGCAGCTCTGCAGATGACTCACCAAAACTGAACCATACAGAGTGGGAAGCCAAGGAACATTTCCACTGGCCTTATTCCCTTTTCCTCCCCTCCCCATCCCTCTTTCCTATTCATCTGCACAACACATGATGTTTGGTGCCTGCTTGAGTCTGCTGGAGAGCTGCCTGGAGAAGAAGGGTGAACTCGTTCTTGGCCTCTCTCGTGCCATCTAGTCTTTTCAGAATAATTAATTGGAGAGAGAGAGAAAGTCCATAGGACTTTAGGGAAATCGTGAATAAGATTCATAAAAGAGATTAAGATGCTAATTCCTATCGATAACTGCTTTTCAGTTTTAACAAATGGACTTAGTTGGAAAACAAGTGTGGTTCTGTCGCTGGCGGCTGGATCTTGCCATCACCGCCCATGGAAAACTCACTGTCTAAAGCAGTATAGACCATTGTTATTATTAACCATTTTAAACACTACTTCTGTAACAATATTACAAATGAACTTACTTTTACACACTTATGTGGTGTGATGGGTCTTAGTGAGGTTACTCATGAGCATGTAGCTCAAATAAGAAGACAGTCTTTAAGGGATTAGGGTTTTGTTCAAATGTCAGATAAAGACCCTTTACTTCATGAAGGCAGATTACCTCCTGCATATGCAGTCTCATTAAAACCACTGTAGCATTAGGGTCTACATGTTCAGCAAATATTGATTGTTAATATTTTAAGTTGTGTTAGCTGTCAAAAAGGTGATCATTGTTATTCTGAATGCATCAAACACTTGGAGCTGTCTGTTGATTATATGCCAAGCATAACAAGAATAGCAGAAGAGTTAAACATTCACCTGTGCCTTTTTTTATTACCAAACTGCAGAAGATATTCAAGGGATATTGCAAAAAATAACAATGTTATCAGTGTTCAATCTGTGTGGCTCTCTATTCATCTCTTTTGCTCCAGGAGGCAGCATGGTCTAGTGAACTGACTGCAACAGATGACAAAAGAAACTCCTGAAATCCAGCGGTACCTTTCTACTTTTGGACCGTTCCTTTTAAGTCTTCTGCTCTAGTTCCCTGTTACTTAACCAAAACTAACCATATAGTCACTGACATTATGACAGGTTGTAAGCAAATACATAAAGTATAACTCATAATGGAAATTCCTGTAATTTTGCCTTAAATGGAACTCTGGATGAAGAGTTCCGTGCTTCCCGACTTGTGCAATGGAAATAATGGTAGCTAACTTTTTCTGAGGGGTTACTGTGAAGACTAATGTCTCACCCGTGCTTTAAGATGAATTTCCTGAAATTTTCCTGTGTTTTCTTCCACCCTTCACACCTGTCCCTCACCTCTTGCTGTTAGGAAGGTGTAAAGTCTCTAACATTCCTCTGCCACTCTCCTCATAGAGCAGCACTAGCGGATGTTTTGACCAAATGCCAGATGAAGCAGCGTAGATGTGTATTCTCAGAAGCTTGAACAAATACTCATTTTGGAAATCTGGTGACTGAACTGGGAGCTGAAACGAACTTTGAAAATCCCTTTTCGGTTCTCTGTCAAGTTGGAGTCCTTCCCAGGGCACTCTCACGACCTGTTCTGCAGCCTGTTGGGATCAGTGGAGAGCTGCCGTTGACGTCAGTCAGGCTTTTCAATTTTGCAGTTTGCAAAAGGCTTCATATTCTACTTTCAGCCATTGTTAACTAGCTGTTATTAGGAGTCATACATGACTGAATTTGGGTGTTGGAGTAAGCCTTATAGATTGTTGCTTACCTAAGGGCTTGTTTGCATAGAGCTGTAAATTCTCTGGATGAAAGACATTTTTCTAAAGCCAAGTATAACTGTGACCTACTTGTGCATGTTATCTCAAACTGCTTAAAAACTGTCAAAACTACTTGTTATCGTGAAGGTCTAAGTTAATGGAAAAATGGCTATTTTTAACTGTTATAATCTCCAGTTATGCTAAAGCAAACAGGAACAAATGTTAGTGTTTGGTATGGTGAAATACAAGATCTTCGCTAATTTTTTTTCTAAATGTTGAAAGCATGAGCTGCATTTAGTCCAGTGAGCAGTTTCGTCAGGAAAGCGAAGACATGTAAAATAGGAGGTTTATCAATAGCGATGTCTTTTCAGCCCTTTTTGTGCCATAACAAAAATCACTGAATTTTGACAGAAACCAGTGTTAAAGAAATAATATTGCTGTCTAATACTAACAGGTTGTATTGTGCCACTCTGATGCTGCAAGCGTGGGTGTTGTAGAGAAGGTAATTACATTTTTTAGCCTATTCAATAGTTGAAGTAGTAGAGTTGTTTAGCTTAAGAATTTAATTTATACTACAATCCCTGTCTTGTTCTATTTGGTTTTCTAACAAATGTAGATCGAACAGTTCTCATTTCAGACAAATAAATCGCCATTAATGCTGGTGTGAGGGAGGTTATGTCCTCGTTTTACAGGTGAGATAAGAACTGAAATGATCTTTTTCTTTTCCCTGAGTCTCAGAGCCAGGTCAGAACAGGGGATTTTCTGCCTTACGGGCATCTTCTCAGGCTCCTCATTTGTTCTTGCACAAGCCAATAATAAATTTCTAACAGAAGGTGATAAACTTCAGTTCATTATCTTTTGCTCTGGTAACAGTTCTTTCTCTGTCTGCGCTGTGCACATCACTTGATTGATCCGTCTCACAGTTTTGAACTTTTGTGTGAGGAAATCACAGATTTTTCTATAAGATATTTGCATACTAGATCTTGAGCTCCTACATATTCCACCAACAACCTTTATTTTTCTTTTCCAAATCTTACAGTCCTCCTCCAATAGCTGTATACATAGCTGCTGTTGCTGGCAAGTGATGGTTTCGACTGAGGTCTATGCTCACTGGTTTAAAAACTAGCTTCTAGAGCTTCTGGGCAACATTTTATTATGGTCTATAGTTCTCACAGTAACATTGCTCATACCTACAGGAACCAGGAACTTAAGAGGTGGCAATATTATCTGCCATATCCTTTTTGAAATCTGTTGCTACGTTTTTCCAGTTGTTGTCAGAGAGGTAGTTCTTTCAGGCACGTAACAGTCTGTTGTTGATTTAATTTGTGGCATGCCTAGTGCATGGCTGTCACCAAACGCTCTCAGACCTGGAGAGTGGGGGCAATGCAAGCTGGCCAGACGTTTCTATAATTTTAGAGTTGGGAAATTTTAACATTTTTTGAATAGTTAATGATTGCAGCTTTAAATGCTTCTAGGCCTAGTGATTTCCACCATTTTCCTTGGTATAATGCTCTGGGCTATGTATGCTGTCAGGCCAACGTGGCACTTTCCCGCTTTGGCTACCTGTGCAGTGTGGAATTCAGAGCTGGCTCTGAAGTTTTTTCTCCCCCCAGCTTTTGTCCAGAATTTCTTCTGTACTGATTTTATACTGTTATTTAATCCTATCTGTATTTTCTATTTATTTCTTCCGAATACATGTAATGACTTACTTTTTTTTCCCTCCAGTTACTCATTTTAGGGGTTGAACCTCAATTTAGTGCCTTAAATAGCTCAGGGTCAGCACCTGGATTGTCCCCGCAAGCTGTACTTGTCTGTACATGAGAGTCAGTAGCTGCAGCCAAATCATCAGGCCTTTTGTTTTGATAGGGAGGAAGAATATTTTACTGAGGTATCTGAGTTAAACAGTAGTATCTCTTTTGAGCTGCCTTTTTTTGCCTCTTTTTGCCTTTTTTTGCCTTTTTTTCCCCCTCGACAAAGCTCAGTCTGTGCTGTTTAACTTTTGTGATGAATGAAAATTAGTCTGAATGCATGGAAAAAGTTGCATAGACTAATGGCAACAACAAGAGGAAACTGGGACAATGAGGTAGGATCTATTTTAGATGCACGGCTTTGAAAGGAATTGCACAGAAGGAAAATAAGCATCAGCTTATGGATGGAAAAGCCAGCAAAATTGCTCTTAGTGAAGAACACCAGAACCTCATGTGTGCTGCAGTCTCTGAAAATAATCTTTTGGGGATGTCTTCTTTTTTTTTTTTTCTTTTTCTTTTAATGGGTTTGAATTGAATATTTTGAATTATTTTTAATCTAAGTAATAATATAAATAGTTAGAGATGAAAACCACACATGGTTAGCTCATGTGACTGGTATAGTATTTCTTAGGTTTGCAGCATAAAGGCAGAAACACTCAGCGGAAGGCAGACTTTGGTCTGTAAGTTCTGAGACCAGCAAGTAGTCCCTGATTTTTTTATTACATACTGTTTAGGCTACAATGTCTTTAGAATTAGGTGGTGTTCTTCATTAAAACCCAAAGGAAACTCCTAGACATTATACAGTAATAGCAGAGAAAAACTCTGTGAGATACGCATTTTTTCTCAGTGTTCAGCCCTTACTGTGGCATGTTTTCAAAAGGGACTTCATTTTTTGAAGTTTAAACCCAGCTAAGAGTCCCAGTCCCACAAACATTATTGAGAATTGCGTTCGGTACCAGTCCCATATGTTATGTAGGGAAATCCTTCATTTGTAAACAAGGCTGGACCAGACAGTCTTCAGCAAGATACACCTGCGATGGAGGAGTCTTACTCTCTTCTTTTCCCATTTGTCCATTCGTAAGCCTTCTGGTGAGTCAGTTTGTTTCATGTAAACCATGAGTCATGGCCATAACCACAACACAGTGCCTGCTATTTATATGCACACATTGGAGTTGGGCTTAAAATCTGTGGTGCTGACTGCATAGAACTTCAGCAAGGGCTGAATGTGAGCTACCTGTCTGAGTACCTGCCCAATTTCTTGTGTGGACTTTGTAGCCCATGTTGACTTCAGTTTGTTGTGGCCAATCTCAGCAGCCTCAGTTGTGGTGACGAGTATGGTGTGGTTACATCGCTTAGAGTTACCTCCCCATGGCTAGAAAAGATTGCGTGCACCTCACGTCTGTTGAAAATGATGGATCTGTTCATCTGAGCTCTGTATTTGGAAGTGGAAGGAGGATCTGTTGTCATCATTGTAAAACAGACTGATAGTTAAAACGGTGAAATGGGAAACATGCAGAAGACAGTGATGAAGCAAAACGTGCTTTCTTTTTCCTGTGGTATATTTGCAGTTTCAGCTCAGAGGGTGGTGCAAGAAAACCAGTCCCAGCCAGCCAGCAAACTGGGCATTTCTGACTCCCTGAAGTGCTTAGACTCATGCTTAGGTCTTTTTGGAGCGTGCTGAAGAGTGCGGTACGTGTTGCTGTTTATTGATGTAGTCAACAATGTCTTTTTCTAGCTCATGCTCGTAGACTTTTTTCTTGGTAATTTACTGGCATGGCGCTCAGCAGTCATCCTTTTGGAGATAGGGTGGAGAAGTGAGTGGTCTGATCACAGTGGACTTTACAAAGACAGCATGATAAGAAGTTTTTGATTTACTGCTTCCTTACAAATAAAGATGTCTATTCTGTTTCTGGAATGGCAGAATAGGTCATGTATTGTCATAGGGATGGACACATTTTAATCCAAAGTGCAAAGCTGAAACAGTTTCTGTAACATTTGCTTTAATACTTATCATTCCCTTTGCTATACCTGAAACCTCAACCTAATAGTCTCTAATGTGCTCTCATTTTAGCTACTGTTTCTCTCCAGTGTAAGTCTTTTATGAGTAAGGACTGTGAGATTTCACTCCGTGAAAGGATTCTGCTTTAATTACTGTTATTATAAAGCTGATGTTGTTTCTATCGCATCAGGCTCATATGAGGCATCTTTGATCAACAGTCAGCAAAACTGCTGTTCAAATTACAGTTTTCTTTTAACTAGTGATGAAAGCTTTCCATTTATTTTTGGCATTGCAAAGTCAGGGAGACAACCAGGTTAGATAAGAGCCGAAATACAGCTAATGATAAAGGAACATAGCTAAGAGAGTATAATACAGCCCTGAAAAGATACTCCAGCTCTAACTCCCCGCCTAACTCGCTGTGACCCTACACATACAGAAGATACAGAACAGTTTATGCCGAAGTACTGGCTTTCTCTGGTGTCCAAAGTTGCCACTTCTGTTAATCTACATTTGTAGAAGAGTTTGTTTCAGTAAAGACTGTGTAAAGTGAATGAATTTCATAGAATTGGGGTATAAAAGAATAGATGGATTTAAGACTTGCTGTTTCACTGAAGATAACAGTAAATACCTTGTTCAGTGAAACAGAAATGTAGTTGAGCCAATGGTCAATAGGTGATGTGGAAATCAATGGTTTTCTCAGAATGAAAACCAAAAGGAAAAAACCTTTTTTTCTTTAATGAAAGCACGTGAGTGAAGCATAAATCTAAGCACCTTTAAAATCAAATTTAGCTGCAAAAGGAATTGTGCTGAGTATTATCTGTGGAGTAATATTTTATGCCTATTGATGAAAGTCGACATAACGTAAATATACTAATTTTCTCTGCTGAGGACTTTATTCCAATCAGAAGGGTGTGTACATGCTTGAACAGGCTGTGCCAAGGTTTGTGTGAATGTCTCTGTCCCACGAAAAGAAATCTGCAGATGCCATGAGTGGTTTATAATGAGCAGAGCTGTAAAACCTATTACCTTTCACTGGAATTGTGCCCAGCTTTATTTTTTTAATCACCAGTTCTCATTAATATAATCTACATATGAATGTAGATGCACAAGACAAGATTTGAATGTTTCTATGGCCTTCTGCTGCTGTAGTATAATTTTCTCTTTTATTGTCCTTGTGAGCCATTAAAACAGTTAAATTATAATCAGACAAGCCACTGAAAACCTGTGGCATATGTAAATCAGAACAAAACTTATTGCAAGAAGACAATGCTCTTATATAATAATGTGGTTATCCAAAACTGTTTATTCTACTTTATGAGTTGGAGATAATCCCAAAAATATCCAGTCCAGACTTTGATCTAAGGAAGAATAATAAAACTTTGATCATTGTTGAATTGGAAGCTGCTATAAAAAGCCTATGTCATATTTCTCTCTTAGTAACACTAGCTAAATCCAAAATATCTGATGAAAGAATTTCATGATTGCAGCTTAGGGATGCTTTCTGACTTGACCTGAAGTAATCTCTATCCAAAAATGGGTATAAATATTTTTTCTATTTTCTGTTGCCAGATGTTTTGATATTTGAGATGAATGACAAAAATGTTTTGTGTACTTAGATGTGCAGTGCACATTTGGAGTCTAGTGTTTCAGAGAAAGAGTCTCTGGTTAACTGATTATGTTCATACATAATATGATTAGTTATCTCTGATGCCGTTATCTCTCTTTCTATCTTTCTGAAAATGTCATTTAAAATTTAAAAATTTTAAATAGCTGATGCCTATGACTGTATTATACTTGCCACAGTGATACCTTATTTCTTTCCATGCTTGCAACATACTAAGTGTTTTCCTACATGTTTGTGTAGCAAACACTGCTTGTGATGTTCTTCTTTCAGGGCTGTGGCTGGACGGTGGCAAATTTTTCTAGGTTAATATTTTAAAACTTAAAGGGGAGTGTGAAAAAAACAAAGCACCATCTAAGCTTTTATTCCTCATAAATGGGGATTTTTTAACATAGCAGGAGCGTCAGTAAAGCTGACAGATTTGTAAAGTGTCTGTGGTACCTTTGGATTTCTACCCATAATACATTCAATAAAAATTGGAAAATGGCTGCAAACTTAGACTCAAATGGCGTTTGATTTTAAGAACTTTAATGTATTTTTTATATCTAGATATAACATAACCTCAGTCTGTAGGTAATGCAAGGGTTTTTCAGATCTGTGGCAGGGATGTTGAGAGGCTCACATGAAGTTTGGAATAGCATTTCAAGAGTGAAATGCCCTGAAAGGACGATGTGTTGTTTTTCTGTGGGCCAGGCTGGTACGGCACTGTGCGTGTGGCTTGTTGCGAACACTTTGTGGTGGTGCAGAAGTTCAGCAGGGCAAGAGTCAACCTTTCCCTTCTTTTGCTCTGCGTTTTCCTGCTGTCTGCCTCCTTGCTTGATGCAGGTAATCTGCAGATCTAAGGTTTTCTTTAATAACAATAGTCTTGTGTTTTGGGCAGTAAATCCCATTGAGTTATGCATGTTCAAAATCGAGGTTTAGGAGCTTTTGTGACTTTCTGCAATAGCAACTTCCCTTTCTTTCTCTTGTCCTCTGGTGACAGCTTTTGTGGATACTGGGAGTTCTCCTTTTTCCTTTCTGCAAGGCACGCAGACCAGTACTATGAGATGCACTTTATTCTCTGTCCATTGTTGCCACTCTGTATTTATCAAAAGCAGAAAGACGATGTGCCTGAAGGGGGATTAAGAATCCTACCATCTTGCTATTGATGATGCTCAGGAGGTATTTTTAGTAAAGGTTGTTGGCGCTGCTGCCCAAGGGGATGGCTGGGAGAGGGTAGGTCAGGAGGCAGCTGGCTGAAACTAATGAGGACTATTGCTGGAATTGCAGGGAAGGGGTAACCCCAGCAAAGATCCCTTTGGTGGTTGTGTGCATGCGTATGAGTATGTATGTGTACACGTAAACAGATTTGGAGTCTATGTATGGATACAACTAAAGGAACTATAATCATCTGTCCCTGCAGTCATTTGCAAGAGAGGAGGAGATTAATTCATGCTATGTTCCACACAATTCCTGTTCCTGAAAGATTTTCAGAATTATGTGGAATGGTTTTTATAGGATATTCAGTTTCCATACCTGAATGGAAATCCACACCTCCAGATGTACAGATCCATATGTTGCTTAACACAAATTATGACCCAGTTTTCTAAGGAAGCAAGGTTGAGATTTAGCTGAGTTCTGCCCTTGTTAAATTTGCTTCCTACACTTTCCTTTGGAGTCTGAGAAGTCACAAGAGCAGTGGGTGAAGAAGGTGGTGAGCAAGAGCTGGAGAGAGTGGAAGAGGAATGGAAGAGCACCTCAGAACAGTGAGCAAAAGAGACATATTTAAAGCAGAGTGAGGTGAGAGTGTGCATGGAAATCCTTCTTCAAGCTGGTACAGAGGCAGAACTGACACTAGAACTGGCCCTGAACCTAAAAAAGATAAAAAGAGATGGAAGTAGAGAGCATTTGGGGAGCTACAGAAAGGAGTTGTAAATGTTCTGATGTCAGAAAGCTTTTTGTTTTGATTTCTTTGGGTTTTTTGGACACCCCAGGTAACCTAGCAGCCAGGCGAGGGGAGTGTGTGCTGGAGTAACCGTCCTTACGATTGCTGAAAATATTTTTGTGATTTTCTGAAGGGAGTGGAGGAAAGTATAGTTTGAAATCGCCTGAGGTAAAACTCTTAGCTGCCTAAAACCTCTGAACGCTTCACAGACTGATCTAGGAGCTGGTGCTCTGCCAAATCCTATTTTTAAGCAATTAGATTTCTTTCCCAGCTTTATGAAATTATGCTTCTCTAGCAGTATCACACAAGCGCAGGGCCTGGAGAGGGAGGGGGGAGCACGTGTGCAAGCATATGACTTTTCAAGGGAAAAATATAACATTAAATTTGGTGCCATGTTTCCATGTTTGCGTAGCAAAGAACTGCTCTACAGTGAGACTGAACAGCTCCAGCCCTGGTGCGTTTTCCTCCTGCAGAGTTGCACGGTCCATGTTGCTGCTTTAAAGTAGAATCTGTTGTTTTCCTTGAATACATAATTAATTATTTTTTACTGATGCTTTCTTTGCACTGCAAGTTGAAGTTTCAAGCAGAAATCAGAGATGTCCTAGGGTAATTAGGAAACCCCATCAGCTGGGGAGTGTAAAGAAACTAGAAAGTGTAACACCAACAGAAGCTCTTTGATAACTCACTGGGAATGGATTCAATATGGGATCAGCTGTGTTGTCCTTTGGGTTTCTGACATGTCTGAAGAGCACCATGGATGCACCCAGAACTGATCAAAAGTGTTTTCGTGAATATAACAAGTCATTTTTCTATTTGCAAAACTTATAAATACTTCATGTAAATAAAATTGGGAAGACAGAAAGAATGACCAGAGGAATCACTGCTGCTGGCCTAAGCACTAGTAATAGTATTAACAGTTCCAAATTTAACAGTTTTAGTCACAATGTATCTTCCTTCATTCTGGCAGGAAATCTCAGTTTACTGAGCGTGTTCTCAGTTTCTGATTTCCAGCAATAAATGTTATATCAAAAGTGTGGCCAATGGACCACATAAGAGTTAAAGTGTCTGAGATTTTACCAAGTTCTAGGTTAAAAAAAAAGATTTTTTTTTTTTGACACCAATTTGGTGTCAAACACCAAATTTTGGTTTTGACACCAATATGGGAGAGTGTTGGTTCATATAAAATGCATGTTAGTGTGCCTGCTCAGAATTTCTTTCAAGCGTGCAGTGCTTAGTAAAGCAATTTCTTCCCCAGTCTGTATTCCAGAAAAAATACTCATCATGGACTGGAATAGTTCTTGCTACTGTTAAGTTTCATTTCTGTAATGCAGAATAACCCAGTAGGCAATCTTTAATTCAGCTTTTCATTCTGGCCAGCATTATTTACTGCTAATATTTATGGCTTCTGTAAGCATGCTACTCTTAAAAGTTCATCTTGGGAGTGCAAATGTTTAGCATCAAATTCATTTTCCAGTAGGAACTGGAACTTAAAAGCCTTTCTAAAATGGTTATTTTCCTGTTTTATGTCTTGAAAATGTCGGGCAGTACTTTTGGTTACACTTGAGAGTAGTATTCTGCAGTATCAGCAGGTGAGGCAGACACAGCAGTTCCATCTTTCCTGAGTGCTTCAAAAATAATCAACATGCCTTTTGTTTCTCACCTATTTCTTGCCTGAATGACTGACTGTTTAGAAACTGCAGTGCTTATTTGATGGGCAAAGAATACATTGATAAAAAGGTCTTTTATAATACTGGATTTCTTTGAAGACAAGCTGTAGTCTCTTCTGTGGTGTAAATCTGGAATAACGGGGGAGGCCAGCAGAGCAATTCTGGATTTGGGCTAATCAGAGAAATGAATTGTCAGATTTTTGGTCATGGTATGAAGTAGAGTAAGACAATGAGCAAAGTAATGGTTGTAGAGACCGTTCCTCCTACCTTGAGGCAGGAAGAGGCACACAGCTTTTTCAAGTCCCTTTCACCATTAGTATTTTGTAACTTTGGGGGTTCTGTGCTGTGGAACAGACAGGCTTATTTAGTTGCGTTCAGCCTGAACCTCTGTTTTGGAGACTTTTTTTAAAACAAGTTTTTTTGCATGTTCGTTTGTATATGACAACAGTACAAAGAGCCTCAAGAATATATTGTTATTTAGAAATTTAGTCGATAATGAAGATAGTTATAGTTTGGCATGTGTAAAAAGAATGTTACCTGTTTATACAGTGATTCTTAAGCTACATGAAGCTGGAAAAGTATTCCCCCCATTTAAAAGTACAAAAGTAGGCATTGTGATCTCTGGGGAATCGTTCTTCCTGGCAGTTGCAAGAGTCTAGGTAAAGCCTGCATTTCATCCACAATCTGCTTTATCTCATCTGGGACATGCTAGATAACATGCTATCCTAGAATGAAAGCGTGAAAATTACTTTTAGCTGTTTCTAGAGTCTTGTGAGTGATGTAGGTTAGTGCAGGGAAAAGAAGTTGTATAAACCTGGAAATTGATCCTACTCTTAATGAGTTCCAGTTCTGTGTACTAATCAAAACATTACTTTCCCTTCTTTCCTCTCTCCCTTTCTCCCTTTGGGCTTAGCCCTGCTCGGAACTGTGTAGCTCTCTTGAATTCTCTTGCCATCCTGACAGCCATGTTGGAAAACTGCTGGAAACACGAGGAACTCTACAAATCATATGTGCATGTATATAGCTGGTTTTATTCAGTTATTAATGATCAGCTGCTGATAATCATGGTTTCTGGTTAGCTGAACCACGTTTGGCATGTGTATTTTTTTGCCTAGTGCATAGTTTGCTTTCTGGTCATGCCTCATTTTCTCTAAAGAAAGTGCAGTATCAGGATATAGTTGTTATTTAGTTTTACAACCTCTTTGGAATAGCCTGTGTGCCAGCAGGGGCATGGAGGTCTTAGCCCTAATCTAGAGCATGGTGGCTTTCTGTCTTGGAGGACATAAACACTGTCAACAGGATGAAGAGAGCTGAGAGCTTGTTCAGTAGTGAGGGGCAAAGATTTACGGCGTTTTTCCATTGCCTTTGCATCTTTTCATTACCTTTTACAAGGTATTTACCTTGTAAAACTGAGCTACAAAAGGCGAGGAAGCGTGTTATATTATGTTTTCTGATGCTTAATTCACGTTCCCTTTTTTATTCCTTCTGTATCTTTTTTTTTTTTTTTCTTTTAAGCAGAGATTTGGCAGTGGCTGTTTTTCAATTTATTTGACGTTTGGCCATCTGGAGCTGAGCGGAGCTTTAGTCACACGTTAGCTGTGTTAAGTGGAGCAATGTAGGATCTAGGGGCCAGATTCAACTCTAAAGTAAGCACGATGGAATTAGCAAAGTTACATCAGGACTGGATTGGGTCTTTCAGGGGGCCATTTGCTATGCAGGTTACTGAGAAATTTCTTCTTGTTTTCTCAGCTCTGAGAGAGCTTGGAGTGAATATGCCTGGGATGCTTGGGGTAAATTGATCGACAAGTAAATGGAAACCAGTCAAATAATTTCCAGTACTTTGTTTCTATCCAGGTTAGAACAAGTAATAAGTACTTCTCTCTTGGTAATGCTCTGTGGGGCACTTGGGACCTGCTAATGGTCCAGAGGTAGTGCTTAGGGTGCATCTTGTTCCCTAGACATTGCCCCACACGATGCATTGCTGTAGCTCTCTGCCCCAGCTTTTCCCGAAGGTATGGCTCCAAAAGCAGAAGAGAGTGAATACAGCGTTATTAGGTGGTTGAATGATTTACTGCTGGTTTGTGCGTTGACTTTGTGTGCTGGGTCCAGGAGATGGTACTGGATTCAGTGTTCCCTTATGTATGTACGGTATTTCTATTTCCTTGAAAATGAGGCTGTCAACCCCCTTCTTGGCAAAAGTGCATATTGCATAAACATTATTATTGGTGACGTTTCCTCCTTCTGTAACTGTAATGTCCAGCTTACTTCTGGGTCGCATTACAGTCCATGACTGGTTTTCATACCTCCTGTAACAAGGCAGTGATGAGCCTGTGTCTCCAATCTGGTAACTTTAAAGAAGCCTGTATTCTTTTCCCTTTTATGTTATGAACCTGAATGCTTTGATATCAATTCTGTGTTTCAGTTGTATCTCCATGTGAGGAAGAATATTACTTTCATGACACTTTCCTTCTACTTATGAGTTGGCCTTGCGAGTGTTTTGTTAGGGCCAGAAAGAGATTGTTGGGGTTTCTTGAAAGCAGCTCAGTGCTGAGCCTGGTGCCACGTACGGGAGTATGAACTGTATTGCTGTTGCTGAAGTCCAGGTATGCAGGAATCAAAGCCTTCTGTTGCTCCTGCCTAGAGACCAGGGGTGTGATGGTAACTTGCCATATGACATGACATAACATCTTTAAGATAGTTTAGGTAGCAGTACAAGGGAAGTCACAGTGGCTTGAGTTTTAGGAAAGGACCTGTATGTTTGGGTGAATAGGCTGAGCTGAAATCCATTTCAGTTCACCTTAGTTGTTGTCAGTTCCCAGGCTTCATATGAGTTTGAATATGGCTACTGCTGCCGTGGCCATGCTTTTGATGTGGTTTTAGGCAAGCCCCTGAGATTCATTTTGGAATTCCTCTGTCCTTTTTGATTGTATTCTTGCTGATTTCTACCCCGTATGCTGCCCAGCCCATCATTGAGTTTTTCTACATGTCTGACACAGTTGGAATGCAAACCAGCTTCAGATGTTATCTTTATTTTGTCAACACGTAGTCTAGCTAACACCTAGTGACTTCCTTTCCTCTTGGTCTGTGGTTTCTCTGAAGACAGCTGCTCACAAACAGCTGTGTTGGTCAATTTTACAAAGCTTTGAGGATTAATGACTTTAATGCACAATCACAGTAGAAGAACTTAAATCAATGCTCCCTCACTTGGTGATTGACCTCTTTAATAATTAAAATGATGGCCCATAGTGGTTTTCTGCCTTTCCGGATGTCCAGAAAAGCAGTTCTAGGCTTGACACAAGTGCTATTCTTGTGCAGATGAGCTGAGGGCTGAGCCTAACTAACTGCTGCCATACGGTGGGGTCAGGAGCTGCAGAACAGCTTCTCTTTCAACAGCTCTGAGAAGTCTTCAAGCCGACTGTAGAAGCTGATCTAGAACATCCGCTCACTTGTATTTACAGGATTTTCTCATAGGAGAAATGGTTGAGAAGTGCAAATTACGGGAGAAAAGGTATCATGTAGCCCACACAGGGAATCACTCTGAGGAAACATGCTTACACTTGTGCTACTGTTAGTGAAGTTCACTGTACTGTATCTGGTTAGCCAGCGTTTCCTGAGACTTATGTGCACCGTCATAAATTTTATTGTCAGAAGCCAGGCTGGGTGATTGTAGATGCCATAAAATCAGTGAATTGTGGAATGAAAATAATTTGAGACAGCAGTCATGGAACACATTTTGAGCGTGACCTCTCGCCATCATAGCTATCAGTTGTCAACTATAAGCGAGTCTTCTTTGAGTGCAAACTGTCATGCCAGTCTGGTGAACAGAACTGCCTCTTGGGGACATGGGACAAATGAGGTGGCTGAAGGCCTTGTCTGGTAACATTTACTCATGCTCCAAACTCAGGCTGGAGTTTGTGGCGTGAAGTGCCCTGCCTCACTGCATTTTGGGGATTTCATTTCAGAAGCATTGTTACTACAGTGTTATGTAGTTGTGTGCACTTCCTAAGTGAGCCTGAATCTGTGGTTTACTGAGCAAGTATGTAATTTAAAATCCTTGGGTCTTCATAGCAAGTGATTGTTAGTGTGTTTAAAAAGATTCAGAGCTCCAGAACTAGGAAGTTTCATGTCCGTGTTACCATGGATGTCATTCAGAGCTGACCCTGCTTCTGTGATGCTCCACTGCTAAGTACAAGCCCGCTCAGACTTTCCTCAGTGCTGCAGCTTCTCTCCTACTCTGTAATTCAACATACCAGGCATTGATGGTTAGCATGATCTGTGATGGCAGGTGCAGGTCATGATATAGGAAAGGATATATAAGATGAAGCCGTTACATTCAAGGGAGTTAGAAAGCAGAGATGATAGCATAACCTAGTAATGCTATGTTGTTCCTTCCCGGACATCGAGTCCAGCATGCCAAGCATGTCTCCCATTCCCTAATCTAGAGTGGGGCTGTCTCATTTGTGCAAGAAGAACGTTAATGATACTTGGAATAGGTTTAGGTAGGATTTACGTGTCATGCAGATGTGGGCTAATCCTTTGCAAAGGGTTGTAGTCAGCCTTTTATGCAAACTGATAATTAGCCTTTTTGCTGAAATGTAGATAGGTATGAAAATAAACGGTTTTGAATTACAAATACAAGGTCTTTTAAGTCCACTTGGTAGCCCAGGGAGTGTCACAGTATCTCTAACATGCTGTCCTGGAAAGATGTAACAGACCTTTACCACAGCATTTTGTGATGCAAATCTATTTCTAGTTAGGTGTCATGTGATTATAAAGAAAAAGAGAGAAGGTTTTTTTTCTTTCAACGGGGTAAGTTGAAAGGCAAAATCAAGTTTTCCAGCTTTACTGCTTTAAAAGAAAGTATAATTAGGAAAATCTCTGTAAATGTAGTTTTGCTCTTACCCAAACAGTCATAAATTGATATACCAGATGATCAACTCAGAGGAAAAAAAAGAACAGGATAAATTACAACTGGAGGCTTGTTTCGTGGCTACATTAGAGAGCAAAATAGAGCAGGTTTAAAGCTGTGTTTGGATGACCTTCAAATCATCTGCAGATTTCTTTTTAGCTTCAAGTTTCAAATGTCAGCTGCGAGTAGATCACTGCACCAGAAAGACTTAGGCAATAAAAGATCAAGGATGTCCTCTCTTTGCGTTTGTTTTAGGAGAGAGAGAACTGTGTTGCCTCATTAGGAGCTGCTCTCTGTGGGTAGACTGATGTCTCTGGCAGGAATAGGGAAATCTTGCACGCTGGGTCAATGCATTAATCAGGGGTGAAAATGGGAATATCTCCAGTAGGTAAAACATAAACATTAAAAATCCACCATGTTAACATGTTATAACATCCTGCTTTGGTCTGGTGTCTGGGTTTTATGCCATGAGGCATGAGTATCCATAATCTGTAAAGATTTAGAGAGTGTGGAAGATTTAGAGAGTGGGGGAAGAAAGCTGAAACAGTACCAGGGTGTAGTTAAGTATATTTAATCAGCATTATGATCTCTTGCCTCCTTGAACTACAGAATTTACCAACAAATCCAAAAGACAGGCTGAAGGGAGAAATCTCCCCCTATCTCCCGTTTGAGTTGTGGACATCCCTCTTGTGCTTTCATTGCTTACACAAAAGAAATGGGAGTAAAGGGGAAGTATACGCAAGGCACTACTATTTTACAAGCAAAACCTTAGGTCAGAGGTTTCTGTTGGCCAGGTTGATCTTTGAGTCCAGTAGAAAGATACTGAGCCTCAGCTGCCTCCAGGAGGCATTTGGCAGAACTGAAGAGTTGCTCAGAGAACTAAGAAGCTATTCTGAAGTGCTGTAAAAGCTTCAAGAGCTTTAATTGTTACCACTGATGTCATTCAAGCCCAATTCCCACTGGAACTTCCTCTGTGTTAATTATGGTCCTGAGGATGATAACTTGGCAAAGGCAGCTGCAGCATTGCCGTTGCATCTGTTAATTAATCATCCAGGCTGGATTGGTGAGAAGATGTGTTTCTTTACTGTCATAAACAGCTGTAGAGAAATGGAAAGGTTTTGATGACTGGAAGTCCCCTGTGGTACAGGGTGAGGGCTGCGGGATCCTGACACCAGTGTGCAGTTCTCATATGTTCATGTTTTCAAAGGTGTGCTGGTGCTTTTTCCCAAGAAAGAAGCATGAAACACATCAAACTCAACAAAAGCAGCTCATCTTTTGAGTCCTCAGTACAGCTACCATAAAAAGCTTTATGAATGAAATCAGTCCAGCTTTAATAACTTCTTTTTAATAACTTTCACAGGTGAAAGAGACAGATCATATTAGGAATAAATTGAAGATACTCAGAATGGCTTTCTTAGGCAAATGTAGAGAGATTATTTCTGGGATGGCTCCGGGAATGGTTTGCATGCTCTGCGGATGTTGATTTCGCTGTAGGGTTATGACTCTTTCCTTCATGCGGCTTGCTGACCTGCTGCTTGAAGCCATGCAAACATCTGAAGAATACAGCTGGTAGGATTCCCCAGCAAAGCCTCAGCTGTAAGAATGCGGCCTTTGAAGTGGCCTCTGTCAGTCTGCCCCTGCAACGATCTGACCATCTCTTTATCTAGTCCTGTTAATTATAATAAATATTTATGGAATTTATTGTCTGAAGTGCGAGCTGTAGCATCTGAACATTATTTCAGCTAAACTTGGGAGCTAATGAGATGACATGTATTTACATTGCTGAACTGGGTCACTCTTTTTCTTTCTGAAATTTGATTCTGAACGTGCTTGGGAGCAGAAGTAACACTTTTCTAACACCATTATTTGGTTGATTAGGCAGATAAAAGCCTCAAGCTGCTTTGTGTAACGTGCCTCACAGATCCTCATGTTGGCTTTTTCTAGGGCAAAAATAACTTCCAGAAATGTCAATAGAGGTGAGAAATTGTTATTTTGGAGCTTGTAAATTAAACTAACTGCACTGAAGACATGTTTTTTGTATGTGGTGACAGGAAACAGTGCTAAATATGATGACATATTCATAGTGATAGATGTCCTACAATCTGTAATTATGTTCCTCCTAGTTTGTTAATTAACTGATTTCCATGGCATTCTTCTGGGGAAGAGGAGGGCTGTGTTTTATTAGTAGGACACTACAGAATTCCGTTTGTGTTCAGTGATTTTTCAGGACAGGCTTGTGGCTAAAGTAGCAGTCTAGATTGTCTGTCCTTGGGAGCACACCTGAGGCTGGAGTGACCTTCCTGGTATTACCTGGGACAGCCTCTTGCAGTGCCCAGTGCTTGGAGTATTCCCCAAGATGTACTTAGTCATGCTACAGATGGCCTGCCTTTGTAGTGATAAACCAAAATAAAAAATTATTTGGTGTCCTGCATTGTAGGGTGCTGTAGGAGATCTGTATTAAGTTCAGGCTTCCAAAAGGATGTGAGAGACAGCTGGTGCTGTATTTTGGGAGCCTCTTGTAATCCAGAGCTAACTCAGGAATAATCTGTTTGCAGCTGTATTGCTTTAGATGTGACTTTCCTTCAAAACAGTAAGTGTAATTGCAGTGTTTTAAGGTGGATATGACTAAGGTCAAAATATTAAAAATTTAAAAAAATGTGAATATCCAAACGTCCCTTCTTTGACACTATTCTGATCTATAGAAGCAGTGATATTCTCAGTACTATCTTTTTTTGTTTGTTTGTGCCCAGTTTAGGTCACAGGCAATGACATTATTCTTTGTGACAGAGATAAACCTGCCTGCTCTTGGCTGCACTCATAAGGTCATAGGGATTTTGACAGCAATACGTGAGAGAGCGCTTGCCCAGCGAATGAAGAGGCTGAAGATGCGTGCAGTGTCAAAATGCTGCACAGATTACTTCCTTGGGAGGGGTCAGGCCATCTCAGGAGCCTACATCTGGGTGTGCTCCATGGTGGTCCTTTGCCTGATCAGGGTGTGGAACCATGGGTCATGGCCAAAAGTGCACTGGCAGTCGGATCTTTACTTCTACAGTTGTTTTTTCTCTTCAAGGGTTTTTTCCACTTGCTGTAGCCTAGTATTGAGGATTGACCATGAAAAGCTTTTCCTTTTACTCCTTGTTTAATCTTTTATTATAGGCTACTTTATGGTGTGTTGTGATTCCCTGCATTAATGTCTGAAAATGTCAGCTGCTGAAGGGAGAAATAGTTATAGTCATGAGATTAACAATTACTGGCTTTTTAATAGATATGGATTTTGATTGTCAGAAATACACTTACCATGAAAACTCTGCCTGTGCATGTAAGAATTCATTACAGAAAATTCATTACAGAATAATACCGTTCTGCTAGTGTCACAAGGTTTCATATTTGAGGAAGAACACAAACTCTTCTGTAAACACTGTTTAAGTTCATTTAAATCCATTAGCCATTTTCCTCCCCATTTTTAAACCTGCAGAGATTCCCTTTAACACTAGCTGTGTTGACGTGACCTAAGGAAAGCATTTAGATTGGGAAATACTTTTTTTTGTTGAGGAAATGGACACAAATACATTAACACATGACTAAGGTGGCATTTACTGTGTCTGGTCTGAATGGTTGCTAAGGAATAAAAAGTGTCATTCATCCAAAAGATATATGACAAGGCTGATAAATTAATGTTTGTAGGTACTTTTTGATGTTATTTGGAGAGAAAGCTTTGATGATTTAGTGTGGAGGAGATGCTTATATTTTGGGCAACTACAGATAGGTAAGATGAATCTTGCTCTAAAAAAATACTTTATATTATTAGACTGGCACAGGGGAGCCCAGCAAGGCTGGATGAATGTTGGGCATTGTGCAGAGTACCATTTACACACTGAAGGATCAGCGCCCAAGGACTTTCTAATCTAAATAGCAGAAACAGAGAAACAGGTTTTAGCCTTTTTAAATTTACTTATTTATTAATAAAGCAAGCTATGTAAAGCTTTTTTTAATAATTGGGACTCTGATAAGTTGGAGTTGCAGGCAAATTGCCAAGAGTTCATCAGAGAAGCACAAATAAACACAGTTCATCAAATGGATTAACCATGACATATATTATAGGTACATGTAAGATGTTGAAAAATGAATGACAGACCCTGAATCAAGTTAATAAAATTCACTTTGCATGGCAGAGTGGTGGATTCTCTGTTGCAGATAAAGGGAGATGTGCCATTTTTCAGGGGGTGCTTTTAATCAGAGATAATATGCTGGGGTTGTTTTGCATTAGGAGGGTTGTGAGATAGACTTGAATATGTCTGGTATATTTTAAATTGGGGCCATTACAGCCTGGTACTTAGACAATCCATGTAAAACCAGCATTTTAAATCAATTCCTTTATTCAGATTGGAACATTGAAATAAAGCTACACCTTGCATGATTTTAGCTCTAATGTACCTACTGATCTTTAGCAGAGTAGTAAGAATCACAAGTTTTAGAACATCCATCCTAAATATATTTTCCAGAAAAACTGAACGCTGAAACTGATTCATGGAGGCCACTTGCCATCCTCAGATGGTAGTCATAAATTTAGGTCTCTCCTGAGCGTAAGTATTGAGGCTGTCAAGTTCTTAAATACAACTTAGCTGCCAGCAGAATGGGTAGAGGAAGGTACTTCAGAACCAACTGCCTGGCAGACCAGCCTCCCTTGTCCTCGGGCAGAACTTGTGACAGGCCCGGGGGAAAAGTGTCACAGTGAACTCCTGAGAACCCTTACCTGGATTTCTCAGTCATGGGCTCTGGCTGCTGCTATTGGGTCCCACCACCATGGCAGCTGTGGGAACCCGCTTTCCTCAGGGGCTGGGGACAGCAGGGAAGTGGCTACGAAGGCTCAGGAGGTACCACAGTTTGGAAGGGGGCCTGGTGCCAAGACTGGGTGGTGCGTGGCCATTCTTGGCTTGTTGCCCAGACAGGTAGCTATGGGCTGTGGATGCCATCCAGAGGGACCTGGAAAAGCTTGAGAAGTGCGCCCATGTGAACCTCATGAGGTGCAACAAGGCCAAGTACAGGGTGCTGCACCTGGGTTGGGGCAACCCCTGGTATCAATACAGGCTAGGGGGTGAAGGGATTGAGAGCAGCCCTGTGGAGAAGGACTTGGGGATACTGGTGGGTGAAAAGCTGAACATGAGCTGGCAATGTGTAAGGCCAACTGTATCCTGGGCTGCAACAAAAGCGTGGCCACCAGGTCAAGGGAGGTGATTCTTCCCCTCTACTATTCTCTGTTGAGACCTCACCTGGAGTACTGCGTCCAGCTCTGGCATCCTCAGCACCAGACAGACAGGAACCTTTTGGAGTGGGTCCAGAGGAGGGCCACAAAAATGATCTGAGGACTGGAACATCTCTCCTGTGAAGAAAGGCTGAGAGAGCTGGGGTTGTCCAGCCTGAAGAAGAGAAGGCTCCAGGAAGACCTTAAAGTGGCCTTTCAGTACTGAAAGGGGGCCTACAAGAAAGATGGGGACAGACTTTTTAGCAGGGCCTGTTGCAGTAGAACAGGGAGTGGTGGTTTTATACTAAAAGAGGGGAGATTTAGTCTAGATATATGGGAAAAAAATTTTTACAAGGAGGATGGTGAAACACTGGCCCAGGTTTCCCAGAGAGGTGGTTGATACTCCATCCCTGGAAACATTGAGGTTGGGTGGAGTTCTGAGCAACCTGCTGTAGTTGAAGATGTCCCTGCTAACTGCAGGGGAGGTAGACTATATGACCTTTAAAGGTGCCTTCCAACCCAAACAATTCTATGATTCTATGCTGTGTACACACCTGGGGAAGAAGGTGGGAGGTTCACCACTGACCTGTGGTACGAGCAGCTCTCCAGGCAACACTTACCCCTAAGCTTCCCTCTCAGCCTTCCTGCAGGACCCCACCATTAGTGTTTTCTGCACTTAAAACTACACCCAAATAGTTCTCAGCTTTTTGTTAGTGTTCAGCTCACACATCACATTTTTGTTTAACCTCTTTAGTCAGTTCCTTGTTCTCCTGTAATTTTTCCACCTCCAAATACACTCATCTTCTCCTTCGTGATGCTGTATAAAATGGCACTGTTTAAAATGCTATTGCTAAACTACACATACTGAATTTACCTCGCCTAAAAATAATTATCCAAAAAGATATTGGCATGCAGTCTATTTTTTTGTAAGCTTTGTTCATAAAGATTATGCATATAGATCAGAAAACCAGGTTTTGAATTGTTTGGATCTCTGTTTTCTGTTTCTTAACCACAGCTATGATGTTTGTTCTTGCATATTCTCCTGCAGGTAAGGTTTGGTCTTTTCTGACTCCAGACATCATAGCATTGTAATTGCACTGTGTGACCTCCTTGGAGCACCTCCATCCTTCCAGGTGTTGACTCTGGAATTACAGTCTTCACCTATAAAAGAAACAGGCAAGTCAGTTCTTCTTGCAGGAGGTTGATTTTATTTCACAGTGTAGTAGGTATAAGGAGAAATTTTAGAATCTACAGTTATTCGCACAGTGTTTCAGAAGTTCAGTTCGGTTCTGGAGTGGGGAATCCACATCCGAGAAATTTTGTTGAGTTGTGCTCCCTTTCTGACTCTCCCAGCTCCTTTAATCACTTCTCATTTCCCTCGGCAAAGAGGGACAGTGTCCTAGGGAGTCATTTTCTACAGCATCTGTGTTTCTTCCTGGTTGGCGCTGAAGTGTCAGGGGTGAGTTGGCTGCCTGTCTGGGCTAGGCTGGTACCCTCACCCTTTCCCTCAGCTCTGAAACTGCACATGCTTCCAGGGGAGAGACTATGGGAACTGCAGTGAACCCAGAATGAAAGACTAACACTAGCTGGGCTTCCCTGTCCTTTACCCATTGAATTGGGCTTTCCTTTGCTGAAATAGATCTGAGACACCAGATAATGTCATATTGAAGCAACAGGGTGGGGAGGGTGTCAAGGTACTTGCATCTCTGTTGCTATAGTGGTATTTTTTTCCCTTGTTTTATTTCCTTTTTTCTGTTACTATTCTCTGCTGTAATGGGCTTCAAACAGAAGAGCAAAATTTTCAGAGTTTCAATAAATAATTTAAAACAATTACAGGTTTTATTTGGATCTATGTGCATCCTGTTTCTATTGCTTGTGGCAGAGAACAATGTGAGAGGGATCGCTAAAATCACTTTTGTTGCTTTTCTGATGTCAACATGAGCTGATGGCCTGCTGGGATCCTTTCTACTATGCCCTCAGTTCTGTGTTATGGGAGAGAAGCAAGCAGTATTTTTTTTGATCTCTCTGTTTGGTTAAACTCTCTGGCATGGGTGGTATCCCTTTTCTCTGTCTTGCAGCTCTTTAGCAGTAGCTTCTTTATTTCTCTCAGCAGAGCAGTCTGGAAACCTGCAAGTGATTTGTTCTGTTCTGCCAGTGTGCAATTTTAGTGGCAGTACGGGAGCAGGTCCCTCTTTGTTTTGGGTAGAGAAACTGCAAGACAGTTTCACAGCAAGATGTTACATAATACTGCGCAAAGCGAAAAGTAATTAATGTGGAGGTGGAAAAGATACCCTTACTACTCAGTGCAAAGCCGGCTTGCCTTTCCGACAAAGATAGTTACCTCCTACCTCTTCATTTCCATGAAAAGCTCTCTCAGAATCCCAAAGACAAGAAAAAATAACTGGAAAATTGTCTTTAATCTTTAGCAGGATCTGGCAATACACAAAAAAGGTTGAGGCTACATTAGTCTGTCACCTCAGCTGCTTAGTATTTGGGAACAATGAGGAAAAAAAACAGTGAAAAAAGACCCGGTATGTCCTCCTCAAGGCTACGGATTTCTACGTTTTTCATCAGACCATCCACATTCTCATCTCATGCCGCACTGGAGAAAATCTGAAGTAACTTCATGAAACTAATGAATTTTCCCAGTCCGGCCAAAGTCACCGTGTCACAGTGTATGGAACTTAGGAAAACTTCAGTCTGTCTGCCTGCAGCTGCTACTGAGTTACCATTGTTATTGCAGAGTCTAAAGGGATGATGCTCTTCTGAAGATGTTTCCTGCCCAAGAAATGATGGGACTGCTCAGTTTTCTCCATTACACCCTCTCTTAAGTGGCCCTTCATAAAGATTTGTTTTGCAGCAGTTGTGAGTTATATGAGGGTATGATAACAAGAACAGAGTCTGGCTAAACCTCCTAACTGAAGCTCATCTGACTTAGACAATGTATAATCATAGATTAAAAATACCCTGAGCTTGGTTACATCCTAAAAATACCTTCAAAGTTCTTAGCAGCTGTTACTAGAAATAGTTTACTATTGGCTGAGTGGTACGGTAGAAGCTGAAAATATAAAGACTAGGTTTATTTTTTTCTCCTAATTATTCATCATGGTTGAATGCTCTGTGTTCAGATTAGTATCTTTCAAGCACTTGCTCTTAGGCTGTTTATAAGGACTGAAGTGACAAGTGAAAAGGAGCAGGGAATCAAAAGTGTTGTTCATTTATATTGATCAGTGATGCTGATTTTCCTGGAATATTTTGCAGTTTGGATTACTTCATCCTAAACAAGGGAGAGTTCAGAAAAGAGAGACCAATATTATCTATGCTGGAAACATATGATGAAAGACTAAACCCCTCTGGGATTATTGTTTTAGGCTCTATTCTTCATCCCCTTTCCGTGTCATATCAGTCACTAAACTTACAAATGGTGTAGAAGAGATAGATAGGGACCATCTATTTTCTTTCATTTTAACAAAAATATGGGGGTGCTCAGTTAAATAAAAATCTTGGGAAACCTGTAGAAGGAAAAACTGTCCTTGGTTAGACCTTGAAACTCATTGCAACAGGCTTTTGATGAAATCAAGAAATGAATGAAATGAAGAAAGAGATTGAGTCTGTGAGACTAAGCTATCCAAATGCCTGCTTTTAGTGAAATTAGAAAATTATGGGTTCTGAAGTCCTGGATATAAGGTGCACTCTATCTTAACAGCGTAAGACTGAAGAAAGTAAGGGAAGGTGCTATAGCACCTATATGTGATACTGCTTTTTTTTTTTTTATGTTCATTACCGTGTGCTAGCAAACAGGTTTTAGATGCCTGTACCATAACCAGCCCTGGGCATGGTACCTGTGCTTCTAGGACCATCCAAATCTGAGCTGCATTTCTTTCTGAAATAAATCCCCAGAGATGCAGTTGATTGGGCCAGTACTCTTCTTGCAGATTGCCCGTCCATATTCTCCCTTTGAGTAGTCTTTGTAATAGCTTTCTTTGTGGAACCCTGAAAACTGTGGAATTGTCTGCATCACAAGAATTGCAGTCGTAGGAGTGTGGTTTTCTCTGAAAACACTTCCCATGTTCTTTTAGAAATTTAAAGAATTGCCACTAGGATATTAACGTCAGTGCAGTCTGAAAAATTCTGTGTCCTTTCCTTTTCTTTTTAAAGTTTGAGCCTTTTGTTTTCATCGTAAGAACTTACTTTAAAACCCAGAAAAGCTATATATTATGTATTTATATAGATATTTACTTTTTCTAGAAGTTTTTTTTTATTCTGTGATTGTTCTCCCAAGACCAAATTAGTGTATGCATTTTGTAAATGTCGCTCTTGCACAATTTTTGCCTTATAACACATTTTTTAAAATGTGTTATGGAGGTGTTAAAAAAACAGGTAGATGTGGTGCTTCAAGACATGGTCGAGGAGTTAGGGAGATGTTCGAAGAAGGTTGGATGAGATGATCCTCGAGGTCTTTTCCAACCTGAATGATTCTATAATTCTATGACATGTGGACATGAATGTGGTGAGCTTCGCATCAGGATCTAAGTGGTTGAGTGTCCTGGTGAATACCTTCTGTACAGCACTCTACGGGCAGCTGCATTCACCCAGTGATTCCTGTTTGTGCAGGGGCAGTAGGAGTGATGGTACTGCATAGAAACAGGACGTTCAGGCTAAGAGCTTATCAACTGAAGGCCTCTATGGCTCCTGGCATTTCCTGGCTGTCTGAAGTGTGTCTTGGAATCAGTGAATTCTTCTGTCCCGTCCTACGTCTCCTTTCTCTTTCAGTGCAATGGGGAAGGTGCGCCTCAAGCTACAAGAGACCTTTAATGGTATCTTCTAGGATAAGGAAGCTTGGCAAACCCACCTTGGGTAGTTGCTGGTACTTTAAAACAGCAATGCCTTCATTCCGTTAGTAGCATTTAAGAGTTTTACATGTAGAGATTCCAAGCTTTCACATGCCATCAAGTGAAAGTCAACTGAGAGCTTAGCAGAAGAAAACACAAAGTATTTTTCAGTTACTTACATGTTTTTCTGGAGTTTAAGTCTTCAGGAGATTATACTGTGTGAAACTTACTTTTAGAAACTTCCTTTTAGCTGCTATCTGTACATACAGTAATGTTTGCATCCTATGTCAAATAGTTGAAGTTGCTAATATTAGAGGTGAAATAAACAGGCTTGGAAGTGTTGACTTACCTTTGATTTTGAAAGTATTTTTTATGAATCAAAGAGGCCTAGAATTACAGCCATGTAAAGCAGACATACATTTCCCATAATCTCTTACTGACCTTTGTTTAATAGAAGGGAAAAGAGAAGAATGTTTTTTTCCAGACTATTTCTGATGTGGAATTTTTTATGTATTCTTTTCATTCTTCTTCCTTAAACACTGTCCAGTGTTACAGTTTATTTTTATTTATTTATATAGAAATTATAAGGACAGTTAGATTGCCATACTTTTCTAGCCCAGGCAAGCCTTTAGTGGCAGATAATGCCAAAAGATGACTTCACTGCTAGCAAAATATTTGTAAGGTTTGGGGCAGTTTTCAAATAATTAGTTAAGTGTGTAATGCTCTCTGGGATTTGAGTGAATGAGCATAAACACAACATCTGCCATTTGTATCTATTTCTTCTCATTGCAGTTTGTTTCTAACTTTGCAGCAGAGTAGAAGCTTCATGAGAGCTGGGACCACGGTAGACATACCTCATTAGAAGGAGCTGCAACTATCTGACTTGATGTTCTGAATAATTGTTCTCTAACGTATATTACGTTAGGTAATCTATAGTATCTTATTTGTTCCTATTTTTAAAAATATTGGGATTCTGTCTTTTAAGCCGCTGTGTTCTATTTTATATTCAAATGAGAGTAAGAAGATTACCTTCTTTATTTCTGCAGCTGCATGCAAATGAATAGTCTTTCCTTTAGCAATTATAAAAGGGATTTAGAAAAAGGCAGACTGTACAGTAGCGGTGTGGTCAGTTGATGGATGAGACTGACATTAGGAAGATTTTTTTTTAAATTATTTTTTTAAAAATCTTGCATCACTTATGCCCTCTAGTTTTGGCTTCTGAGTAATCATCAAAGTCATAAATGAAAAAGGCCTAAACTTTTCTGGACTCTTTATCATGAACTCAATAGCTGTGCAAAACTTATGACAAACATTTTCTCTTTTCAAAAACTAACGTTCCACTACTCTTTTTAAAATAGTAACTAAAGTTTGTTTTTTTTTTTCCATTTTGAAATTGCAAAAACCTGGGAGTTGTAAAAATTGTGTATTTAATAGATGACTTTTGGTTTTGAAAGCTGCGCTGTGTTACTGCAGTATAAGAACCAAGCAGAGGGAGCAGACACCAACATTTTACTATACAGTGATGTTTTAAGAAGTCATAGAAGTGGCCAAGGTAAAACCTTACAATTCATAAAGGAGAAACAGTGCATAAATAGGCAAATAGATGGGGTCAGCTAAGGAACAGAAAACCAGAAAAGCTTAGGAATATTCCCCTGCCTCTCAACTGTCTGGTTAAATTAGGCAAAAAACTGCTTGTGTGGTTTTGTGTATGTAGTGCCTAGTGTTATTTTACCTTGTCTAGAAAATGCACCTGATGAAGGAAGATGTACAGGTTTAATGCCAGATTTATAAGAGTACTTTCAGCTGCTAGAATTCCTTTGCTGTTGCTCCCCGGAGTTCCTAGGTTTCCTGTAGCAAGGCAAGGAGGATTAGATGGTTGGTAACATCACTTTTCCACATTTTAGAACATCTGACTTGCCATTGTTGATGACTCTGACTTCTCTCTCTCATATAAAAAAAATTAAATAATTAGTGACTTAAAAGAAAGGCAGCTTGCTTTAATCCATTGCTACTGAAGCATATAGCTGCTATCAGCTGTGTAGCATTAATATATGTATAATAGTGTAGCATGCGGATAAGAAAATATGTATAAGCCTGAGTGTATTTTCTTCAAAGATTTTAGGGTATTTTGCAAGATTGAGGTTTTAATATTGAAAGCTGCTTTGAACAAAGGTGGGTACTCTGGTAGCTGGGTACCACAGTGACAGTTCTTTTTGAAGTTGTAAGTGGGTAGAGAAGAGAGCGGCATCTTTCTGCTGAAAAAAATAGAGTACTGAGGAGCTTAAATAAATACTTGCAAATTATTTTTCTGTCCGTATATGAGTTTTTTGCCTTGAAGTTTGATGTAACTGAAGTCAAATGGTAGCAGTGGGTCTTTTCTGTTCCTTCAAAAAAACGTTGAAAAACATTTGGCTAGCTTTTGTAGGATAGCTCCTAAATTTGGGTACCGTAGTTTTTGGCTGCCTATTTCAGATAGTTAGAATTTCATTTTTGAGATGTGACACACAGACCATCTTTCATCAGGCAAAGCAAGAGATTCAATAATTTTCTTGGAGATTCTATTTTGCAGTTCTGTTGGCATCCCTGTCTTGTTCCTTTACCACACCATGTTGCCTATTTTAAGCAGTATCGGGCACAGCCTCAGAAATACGAATATGCTGTTATATTTGGTATGCTTTCCAGGCAGACTTCTCATCCAGTCCCATATAAACATTCATTTACAGAAAGAAAATCATTCAAACCGAATGTTTTAAAGAAATATGGACTATGTATCTGGATCTGTCAATCTTTTTTTCTAAATAAAGAATTCTTACTCAACTGAAACTGTCTCTCAGAACTATCCTAAGATGAATCTGACCTGTGAGCAGAATTATTTATCAGCTTTACCTGAACACTTAACTGAATACTGATAAGGTGACAGGAGGAACAACATCGCAGATGTTTTCCTTAATGCAGATATACCTGACAGTCTCCCTTTTTGCCGGTGAAGGTGATAAGTACAAATGAGTTTGAATTTAAAACTGGTAATAGCATCAGTGCTTAGAAGATCTTCTAGAATTTGATTACTGATGCAAGAGAGTGGAGGAAAATGAAACTTACCGTTTTCTCTTGAGGCCTCATCATGACAAATAGCATTTTAGTTTCCCCTTGTTCTTCCTTGTTTAGTCTTTTCAAGAGGAGAAAGTTACCATAAAGTACTGGAGCAGGGAAGCCAGTCAGTCTGGAAGCAGTACTTGTAACAAGTGTTTGCCTGCCCATTGACAAGGCTAGAAATACACTAGAATGATAAACAGACATAACAGGGGAAGGAAGACATAAAATTCACTCCACTCCACAGAACACATTACTTAGAGCTGTTTTGTTTTAGCTCTCACTACGAAACTGCTGCAAGTAGAGGAATATGACAGATGCTTGGCCTGTCAATGGTGCTGATGTTGGATATTTGTCAATTATACTTGAAAAATTTTAAAGATGTTTGTCTTCTGCTCTCTGTGAATTTCTTCTGTCATAGCTCTCATCACCATATCGCCTCTCATGCAATTTTTGTAATGTAAGGCAGTGCCGGATTTGACTCATCCTCAAATAAGCTTGGGCGAAGGCAAAAGGGGCTGGCTGCCCGGACTTCTGCAGAGTGCAGTCTTCTCACTGGGTCAGGGCTGAGGTGGCATTGCAGCCTGTCAGCGAGCTCACTGGCAAGGTGCTGTGTGATACCTTGTGAAAGCAAGATTCTGACTGCATTGAAGTTGCTGAAACCATTTCATCAATCCCAGATCAAATTTTAATGAGGTAGTTATTACTTGTTTTCCACATATAACTGCTTGCTATATTTTTAGCAGTATCACTGAATAGTTTATAGATATGATAGGCTCTGGTTACTTGATTACAGTACTTTCCACTTTTCTCAGCATTGCAAGAAATTGTATTCCCTGTAAGAGGTATGCTAGTCTTAAGCATTGCCATTCGCTTATACAATTATTGCACGCACCAGTTTGTTTGTTGGTTTGTTACAATTTTACTGGTAGAGGTCGTTCCACAGAAGACCATCTTCCTTGAACTTCGTCAGGTTATGGATTTGAATGCATGGAGGTAGAACACTCAGTGAAGTGATAGGTCACCTTTGTTCTCACCTCTTTTCATGTCTGTTTTTCCTCCCTTGTCTATCTTCTGGGTTTTTTTGTCTTGAAGGGTATAGGAGTACCTGCACATTTCTGAGAGTCAGTATTTGACCTCTTTTCATTCTAAGACAAAATACAAATAGACAGTAAAACAAAGAGAAGAAGTTACTCATGGTTAAAAGTGATCACTTCAATTATACCATGAAGTTCATAGGCTTCAAACAATCTGCTGTGCTCTCAGGGTATGGATTTACCCTCAAGCAGTACTCTCCTGCTACTGCATTTGCAAGTCCTATCCAGCAGGTTCTCTGAATATGAAACCCCACCTATTCACTGAAGTGGGAGTTCTGCATATTAGAACTTTGTATCAGCCTACTTCATATTCCACTGAGGTTGGAATATGCTCCTTGAATTCTCTGGGACAAATGGTGCTATGCATGTAATTCAGAGGACAGAGTGGATGGCTGGCATCCATTCTGTAATACAGCATAAACTTTGGTCTCTTCCTTCTTCATCTCCTGCATGCGTGTTACACAAGAACTTTCAGGAAACCTACAATTAAAGAAGACAAAAGACTCTTAAGGATTTATAGTTTTTTGTCAGTGTTAGTGTTAGACCTAAGGCAAGTAAAAACAGCCATTGTTTTCCAGTGTGCTTAATTTTAACACGAGAGAGACAGAAATGATGTGCCCAGGATTCCTAGTCTAGTTGAGAGGCATCCCTGCCCACGGCAGAGAGGTTGGATTAGATGATCTCTAGGGTCCCCTCCAACCTAAGCCATTCTGTGATTCCTCAAAAAGTCAGACAGAGATGGTCTTTAATCTCAGACATCTTGGATGCCATTGCAGGCTTTTCATTACCACCTCCTCCTTGCTCTTCCATATTTCACTCTTGATGCCCTTCCATTCAGAGCTGTGTACTGGTAATATTGGCACTTCCGCAGCAACACATAGTGAAGTAATGCTAAAGACAGAGAGAAAGTCACAATCGCCCCCTCACACTTAAATACACACACTGAAGACATGCATTCATATTGCAAACCCATAGTAATTTAAATAGGTGGCAACATGAGGATGAATTCTCCTGGGTTTATGCTATTTCAAGTTTCACTGACAATACAGCTCATTCTCTGAAGTCCCAAAGGTTTACGCTCATCTGAATTTCAAAGTAACTGGTGAAGGCTTCAGTTAACACATTACCACCGGGCTGATTTTCTATAGGAAGTCAACTTCTCCAGTGCTTTGCAGATGCATAGGTGATAAATGCAGAGTCTTGGCACATATAAGAAAGCTGCTCTTTCAATTAGGTAAAGAGATTGTCTGACTAATTCTGTTCTTTTAATAATACTCTAAGAGAGTCGAAGGTGACTTAAAAATCATGATCCTAGAGAAGATGTGATATTTGAGAAAGTGGGGAATACTGCTTATAGCTTGTTGTGGAAAATACTAGGAAGATGCTTGGCAAGCAGCACGAGTTTCTTCTCAGCTTGTTTTGCTTCCCATCTGTCTGCTTGACTTTGTTCCACTCTGCAAATGTAACTTCCTTGCATTGTCAATAGTGAAAGGGTGTTTGAAGGAAATCGTTCATAAAACCTTCATTAAAGGTTTAGGGGGAAATGGCAAGAACAGTATAAATCTGTCAAAACAGGTTATTCCCATCCCCAAATGAGGCAGCTGGTAACCCAAGTTATAAGGAAAATTCTCAATGCTCAGCAACTGCTACCTGATCCTTGAGCCTATTTCCATCCTATTTCCATTTTACTTCTGTAAAATGCAAGCTGGAGCTTTGAGCTCCTTCTGTAGGAGCTGTGTGTAGCCTGTACTTGAGGAGAAGCTGAGGGCTGTCGAGTGCAGCTGAAATCACAGTTGGCATTGTCCACAGCGTTCAGCTGCAACTGCCTTTGGAGTGAGGCCTGACAGATGCGTCATTTGCTTCTGCTGCTTTTTCTGATGTGAAGGCATAAGACCCTGTCAGTTCTGACACCCTGTGTTCGTGTCCCTCGCTGACCTCCAGCCCTAACCTAACTTTGTCAAAGGACTCAGGGTGGGAGAAAGGCTGCACCTAGCTATTGCTGGGGTTGCTCTCCTGGAATACACAAGGCTTTTGCTGCCAAGTATTTGTGGGAAATACTGAAGAATTTGCCCTTTTCTGTAATGCTGTGGTTGCAGGTGGTACCTGGGTATGCTGTCCCACGTGTATCTGTATAGTTGCCAATACAAAAACAGCTCTGCAAGTAGGACTCAGGAGATAGTGAAGCTGGATGACAGAAGGATTTTAGATGTGACAGATTCATCAGTTGTTTGCTGCTCCTGTCATTGGCTCAAGGCCTTCTTGGGGAGTTATAGGGACTCAGAAGCTTTCATGGATGTCAGAGCCCTAGAGAAGAAGCTTAAATATATTAATGGCACAACAGAAGCGTTGTGTCCGAGCAACCCAGTGGCAATGCATCACTTTCAGATATTGCTTGGATATTTTCCCTTTATCCAAAGCAGTGAGTTTTACAGCCAGGGTTACTTTGGTGTCATAAACAAGAACATAGCAGCCTTGTGTGAACATGTGTTACAGGGGGCTCACAGTGTAGTGACCAGGAAGATAATGCAGCAGTGTTGGTTTCTTTCCATTTCTTCTCCGGTCTCATAGTTTGACACAGTCTGATGGAGAGACATAGGAACAATTAATCCAAATTAAATAAAGAAGTGAACTCACAGCTGAAGGGGCTCTGATTGATCTTAATTTATTCTTGTAATGAGCTAACTAAAATTGATTAAGGTCACTCTTACTTATGAACGAGACTGTCCACGAAAGACTTTAAAGTAGTTTCTGTAATCCATTTCAAAAGTTAATTTGAATTAATTTTCTGAAATGTGTACAGATGGAAAACCCATTACAGTCTGTGCGCAAAGACTTCAAGCTCTCAAAAACAAATCTACCTGGCTACGTGTCCTCAGTGCCACAGTCAAGTAATTATTATAAAGAGGGAGCCGCTGCAGTATCCCAGGGGGTTGCAGGCAGTGCAGTATCACACCACAGTGCCATCTCCCCAGTGCCCAAGGCTCTCCTCTGGGTGAAAGTGTTGCCTCGAGCCTGCATCAGGGACTAAGGACTCTTTCTGCATCTGATAAATTTTACCTACCTCCTGCTCCTGGTGCAATAATTTACATTTGCTTTACCCTGGCTCTGATGTATGCCACCTTCCCCCACACCTGAGAGAGCAAGTCTTTAAACCCTTTTTTCCCAACACATAAGCCAGAATTATTCTGTGGTTCAGCTGCTGGGTGAGACTAATGCCAGGTTCCCCAAGGAACGAATGCACCACCTGGCCCATGAGCTCCAGTTGTCTGGCTTTGTGCCTTGAAGGCTTCCTGCACTGCCAGATCTTGCCAGTTAGTCCCCGCGTGTAATTTTTTGTTGTTGCTGCTGTTATTAGTAACTCAGCCAAGATTGTTTTGAAAAAGCTGTATCTCGCTTTTAAATTCAGGAGGATTGTGGAAAAGAACAAAAAGATGGGTGCATGGGAACTGTTCTGAGCTGTTTGTAATGTTCCCTCTCTAAATTACAGCTGGAATAATATCACTCTTATGCTGTGCCTGTGCCACACTGCCACATGGAAAAATTGTTTGAGAAAAGTAGGATGTTTGTTTGAACATCTCTGCAAATTCAGGGCCCTCTTGTGTGCTATTATTAAAGGATTGTGCTGGCCACAGACACTAATTCAGCAGCCCAGGAGATCCCTTTTATACTCAGAGCTGCTTAGAAAAGGCCTCTGCTTTTAGGAGGTAATTTTAAGGGATATACAGAGGTGGTTTTTTATGTTTTCTCAGATGCTAAGTGCGTTGACTTCCCAAGTCGCGGTCCCTCGCTATTGAACAGATTGTTCCCACAGTGGTGCTGCTGTGGAATATGACAGTACTGAGACACATGGCAATGAGGTGGTGCATCAGGATCACAAATGAAGAGCCGGTCTCCATTGTTACAGGCATGACCAAGTCATAAAATACCTTGAAGCCTTGCTTGTGAAGCTACACGGGGCTGAAGACTGAGCCCATGCATAGAGTTGTCTATGGCAATTGTCCAGAAGCTGAGTTCAGTGCAGACGGTGGCTGCCCGCTAATGAAGTTGTTTTTGTGCTGCAGTGCCCGGGCTGTGTGCTGGCAGGCTGTCAGCAGCTGCTGCGTGCCAGCAGTGGCCCAGGCTGGCTAATGCCTCTCTGCTTCCCAGCGCTCTCCCAGAGCATGGCGGTGCTTGTGTAGGTATTCTCATACTGTTCTGAGGACAGCTAAATCTTCTCTCACGTGTTTCAAAGGCAGAGGCATTTGTCCCCAGCTCTGGAATTAGATATTTCGTCTTGGAACATAGTGCTGTTTTTTCTAGTCCTCTGGTGGGGCAACCAGGGACATAACCTGGAGGTCACTTGGACTGGCAACAATGCAAACTTGTTTGACCAGCCTTAGTTTGTGAGTCTGAGTATTTGTTTGCAGAGACCTTACCGATTCAGTGTGCAATGGGGCTTAACTGAGGAAAGAAGTTCAAGTGGGAATTCATGTAAGGGAAGATTTGGAGCCATCTTCTTCAAGACTAGTTTCTTCCTTAAATACATTTTTTTTTTCCTAAGCTGCACAGAGTTACCACTACATGCAAGTCTGGAACATGCATTTCAGCTACTTTTAAATAAGCACCAGCATCTGCGTTACTTATTTCTAGCACAGGACAGTTAAGTGTCTCTTCAAGGCACTGGAGCCATATAAAGTATTTCCAAGGTATTTCCAACTCATATCACGTCAGATTACATTACGACAGTTGTATAAGGTATTCCGGTGCCTCTTGGAATAGGGTGGCCTGGTGTTGAAGAAGATTAAGTTTTGTATCTTTTGATACAAAATTAGCTCTTTTGAATTTGGAATCTAAGACCCAATACAGCATTTAAAGGTTTTGGGTTTGTTGTTTTTTGGTTTTTTTTTTTAATTCATGGGTAGCACCATAGTTTATTGTTATTTTAATATTTTAGATTGATGAAAAAAGAAAGGTAATTATAAATTTAGTCCAGAGATCAGCAGGATAATTTTCCTGGCACTGCAAAAGCATGAGGACAATCCTAAATGCATTTTTAAGCACATAATATAATTAAGCCTAGCCATGAAGCAGAGTTTAAGATTAAAAATAGCATTCGATCTGAAGCTGAAAATAGTTCTGAGCTGGAAAAATTAGTGACACTATAATAAAGCTATCTGGAAACTGAGCTTCCGAGAATATATGATCCATGTAAAGGTGTCTATATAAAAAGGACAAATGCTCAGAGTGGAACAAAGGATTTGTGTTCCCGGTGTAGGTGTCTGTAAGGTATGTGTTATCCAGCCTGTCAAATCTCTGATCAGAGACACGTACTCTAGGTGGAATTTGTTTTGAACTACCTTCTTTGGCAGCACAGTTGACCTTGAGTTAGGCTTCTGATTCCCTTTAGCGTACATAAACAACCTGCTAAAAGGCCAAATGATTTGTTGAGTAGGGTTTTTTTTTTCCACTTTTGATTTGTCATGGAATGAACGTGAAACTCATGATAAATATTAGTAGAATTAGTGTGTGGGTGTCATCAGTGTGCATAAATTGCTGACTAAGTGCTCAGTTAAATGCCAGTTAAGTCTCATTGGCTTATATTAATTGTTGTTCATAAAATTTTTCCATGGGTTCCCAAATGCCAGAGGGTGGAATTGTTTTGTGATTCACCCGGGATGGATGGTTAACTATACGGCTCATTCTTTAAACATAAGGAACAGACCACATCTTAGCTGCTTTCTGTTCTTTGTGGGAGAGTGGATTAATTAATAACAAGAGAAGGAGGTGTTAAAAGGCCTTGCTGCTATCCTTTTAGTGAATATAATAGGAAAAGAAATGGACAGGAGTAAGCCCTCACTAGTAACACAGGGGAAAGGGAGGAATTCCCAGTTGGTGACCCATGCATGTATCTGAACACCTTGTGCTTCTGAAACGATGAAACAGCTTTTCTTAGCACAAACAAACCCAGTGGTGATCACCCTTTAGCCTATTCTGTCTGGACTTTGCTGTGTAGCAGGGGTGCAGCTTTGAGCCTGAGTGTGCTCACTGTTCTCCAAGTCAGTACACAAAGAAATTGATCTCACATAACCCATTTGCAGTCAAATTGGGGATTATGGACCAAATGGGCAGACTGCAAAGTTGTGAAAAACTGGCTAGACCTTCAGGCTCAAAGTATTAGTGTTTTGAAGTCCAGCTAGCAGCCTGTGACAAGCAGTGTACCTCAGGGCTTGATGCTGGAGTTACTACAGTTCAACAGCTTCATCAGTGACCTAGATGGAAGGGCAGGATGCCTTCTTAGCATTTTCACAGATGACATCAGGTTGGGAGAAATGGTTAATGCACTGGAGGGAGAGCAGGGCTGCTCTTCAGGGAGCCAGAAGCAACCTGGAAGAATGGGTCAGCAGGAAACTTGCAACAATCAGCAGAGACAAGTGACGTCTCGCACATCAGGTGGGATAAACAAGCAGACTGGGAACATCTGGCCAGGTAGCACCTGTGCAGAATAGGATTAGTGGGTCCTGATGGGCAGGTTGAATAGGAGTCAGCGGTGTGCCCTTGTGACACTGAAAGCTCGCTGCAGAGCAGAGTAAGATTTACAAGATTTGCAAGAACGTAGCTGGCAGATCAAGGGAAGTAATTGCCCTCCTCTGTTCAGCACTCAGGGCTTCCTCTGGAATGGTTTCCAGTTTTCTTCCAGTTTTACTCACACCCTCTTGTGCAAAAAAGATACTGACAAACGAGCCACTGCAGCAGAGTGCTGATGAGGGATCTGGAGCTTGTGACCCACATGGAGAAGCTGAACAGGCTTTGTGGAGGCCTGGGGAAGAGAAGGCCAGGAGTAGATACAATTGCTGTCTTCAACTACCTGATTAGATCCATGTTTTCTATTCTAGCCCCTTTCCCCAATTCTTCTTGGTGCATAGTGAAAGGGCAGAAGACAGCAGCCACTATTTGCACCAAGAGAAATTCCAAATAAATAGAATGAAATTTGTTTCACAATGAGCGTGGCTGAGCCCTTGATAAGATTACCCAGAGAAGTTGTGCAATCTCTGGAGATTTTCAGAAGTTGATGGAAAAAGGCCCTGAGCAACTTGATCTGGTTTTGTGAGTAGCCCTGCTTTGGGCAGAGGTTGAACTAGAGATTTCTCCAGGGGTCCCTTCAGCTTGATTTGTTCTGTGATTCTCTTTTAAGACTGTGGGAGTCTGATGGCAGTAGACTGCTGGATGTAGGGGCTCCTGCCCTTCAGCAACCCAGTCTGCACACCATGGCCTGCAGTCAGTAGGCACAGCCTGTACTTCTTTTAGGCTGAAATCTTTTCATCCTTACTTATATCTTAAGGGGCAGTAAAGATATTAGTGGGCTACTTGTAAGATAAAGCAGTAGCTATAAGGTAGAATCTGAGACCGGAAGAGTTTCAGCACTCACATAAGTGATGATCTCCTTCTCCATCCCCCAGGCGTTTCTCTTGCTTGTCAGGGCTCTTCCTTTTAAACTTTGTCCTCCTGGTGGTGAGTGACCTGACGAATGAGTGATGGTCGATGGAAATTTCTGTACCGTTGGTCTCCTGTCCCCCTGTAAGTTCTGGTCAGAATTCTGCTTAGTCTAGCAGAAATTTTGGGCAGAATGGAGATGAGCTCTCTGTGCTCTTAATGTATGGTTTATTATATGTGGGGCACTGAGTAATAGCAGTGTAGAAATACTAGTTAGCTATGGCAGGTAGCAGTGGACATGGTTCTCATTTTCTGTCCTTTGAAACGCAGACAATAAATAAATAAATAGAAAGGCTGATTCTCCGAGGCATCCCTTATGCATTTTAACTAGAAGCAAATGCCATTGCCCTACTTCTAAAGAAAACACGCAAGCATAAAAGCATGTGAATGTGAATTAAAAGAAGAATAAATCTCCCTTTCTTTTGACTTAACCACCTCTATCAATTTTAATCCTGCTGTCAATTTTAATCCCTCATATTTTTGACTGTTTACCTTTCTTTACTGCTTATTTGTTAGATAAACTGAGTGCAGATACTCCAGAGGTCTGTTATGCTAGAATTTTCAGTTTTCTCTGCTTCCCATAACAAAATAAGAGCAATAACAACAAAACCTCCCTCAAACATTGTTTACTCAGATTTACTACTGGTTAACATCCGGGTATTTCCAGTGGGGCTATTGACTAGAGAGGTGTTCAATTTAAGGTTGTAAAAAACGTCTTTTTTTTAGGTTTCTGTATCACCATACTTTAATCACTGTGATAAGAAAGAAATTTTCTTAGTCTAGAGTTACATCTCATATGTACTAATTTCAGTGGTAATAAAATTTTAATGAAATAATTTTTAATATAGTCCAATAGGCTGTGATAAAAATTGCCTTGCAGAAAAAAAAAAAGAGTTGGAAAGCATCGTGTGAATTCTTCCAGTATTTTTGCCTGTCAACTCTGCGTTATACTTACAGCACATGGAGGACTATAAAAGCCTTTAACTGTCTCAGATTTGCCCCTTCTAACAGATTTTTGAGCCTTGGTCTTCAGATACATTGGTGATTTATCTAAGCAACAGTTATTATAAAGATACCATTTTTTTTTAGATGGACTATATTGTTCATTTGTTCTCATTTTTAATATTCCCATCAGGCATATCTGTACTTAAATAAACAAAACAAAATAACTGTCTTGTGGGTTCCTGCCTAGAGTGTTCTAACACTTCTAGGTTCTCTGTCTGGCTTTACTGCTGATCTGTGGTATGCAAATTTATACTAATTAATTCCTTTCTTTCTATGTCCTGATTTTGTCTCCTGTACAGTGGTTATCTCACCTGTTCAGATTTTAATTGGTACAAGAATGTTACTATGTTTTTATACATCTTAGCCCAGTACTGTCTTACCCTCAGTAGAAGCCTTTAGGTAGTATTGAAATAGAACTGAAAATGGCCAAACTTCTTGTTTTCTCCTGAAACAGTGCTATGGTTATTCTGGAAATGTAGCGGATGTCAGCTGAATTGAGCACTCGTTTAAAGAAATTCTCAGGGACAGGATTTGACCATTTTTTCTTTTACTCTGGGGACAGAATGCTTTTGACCTGACTTGAGCCACCAAAAGAGCTTAGTGCAAGAGTGACTGATAAGGGGTCTTTTTTTTACATGATATAAACCAGGGCAAATGAAATATGACATGTTCGTAAACTTGAATATTTATTATAGAGAAATTACTAATTAAGGTAGAAGTGATTACAGTTCATACGTAAGTTGTAAGGTGGACAGGAGAAACGCGGGGGTCTGCTAACACAGTGTCCTGGTGGCACACACTTGGGAGATGTATTCAGAGTCAAGTGAGGATTAGCATATTGCACAGAGGGGTTTAGGGCAAATCACAGAAATAAGTAAGAGATCTTTGGGTACTTGGGAACTCAGATGAAGGATTTTTACTGTACCGTAGGAGTTTACCAGGGAAGGAATGACTGTAAAGAAGAATGTTGATGCCTTGTTTGATGACAGGATGGTGGTGGGTAGGTGTCTAAACAAAGATGTGTTTCTTCAGCCTAACAAAAGAGAAAGTGTACCTGTCAGGACATACATCGAAAAGTATATGACACTTGTGAAGGGAGATGAGGCATGTCAAGTAATGGATGATGTTGTCACAAAGTTTATGAATGTCCTGCTAACAAATTTAGTATAGAGGCTAGAAGAAAATTAATCCCTACACCAGCCTTCCAGTGGAACTTGTAAATGTTACCTGTTTTAAGTTGGAACTTGATCAGATTCTGTGAGGAGTTGTGTGGTGTTATAGCCTGGGATTGCTGACAGCTGAACATGATACACTGGAAAGTTGCATTGGTTCCTTCCATCTGCTCAGTGCTACACTTTAATTTGTTATAAAAAAGAAGAGTGAAGTCTTCATTTTAGAGATTGCATTATCATATTCTTTTCATTCTTGCAAAGGATGTAATGTCACAAAGACACTGGTAAATTAAAGAAACCTCCATTTTAAAGACTCCCAATAGGTCATGTGGGAAGCCAGCTGCTGAGGTCTGAGAATGGGCATGGTCTGAGGAACCCATAATACTGACTATTGCTCACGTCCTGGTGTGTCCTGTCACACACCGAGGAGTTCCTGAGCTGACAGTCAGGTGTGATGTATTGTACTAAAAAATCTGACACAGATAATGCTGCTTGTGTTAAGGCTGAAGAAGAACATCTGCAATATTGACTTCTGCCTGTCACTGTTGATGCTGTGGGGTAGTAACTTCTACATTGTCATGCAGGTTTTTATAGAGAAAGTTGGTTTTACTTCCCTGTTTTTCTGTGTCTCTTTGCAGACAATAACCAGAACCCTCCCTCACTCTCAATACTCAGTGAACAATACTCTGAACAGAAGAAAAAGTTTTCACTGACTTTAAAGTAAAAAGTGGATGGGGAAAATGGAGGCACTATTTAAACTATCTTCTTTAAAAAAAAAAATCCCAAACTATTGTACTTGATGTACAGTGAAAGCAGCCTTCTGCTTTTCTGGTCTTCTTTAGCTTGCTGTAGCAAACATTTGCATGTACAAGATGCATGCGTGAGCATCAATAATTTTTCCATCATGTAAAGTGCTTCCAAGCCTAGACTTTATTTTTGTGTAACAGAGACCAATTTTTTACTTTCTGACACTCTTTACAGCTTTTACTCATCGTGAATTAATCCTTCATCCAGGCCTTTCATTTAGGTCTTAGCTGACTTCGAGGGTTAAGAATCCTCCTTGAAACAATCAAGGATGTAAATATTATTCTGCCACTGACAGAATGTAATTATTTGTCTTTTCCTTCAGAATTGTTTGGCAAGTGGATCACACTTGCAACCAACTTGTTGTATCAAAATTAGGACCATTCAAAAAAGTCTGTAGTGATTTTTATAAAGGTAATGCCTGAAAAAACAGAGCAGGATTTCAGTAACTATAGTACATCATTTAGTAACTCTCCAAAGCTGAAGGAATAAAGATGGCAAGTATTTAGGATTCAGATTATCAGCTGATGTAAACTGATCCCTCCGCTAACATAATCTTTCTCAAAGTGAAAGGTGGGGTTTTTTTAGGATCAGGGGGCAAAATCAACCATAACTAGCTGAGGCTCTGGGCCAAAGTTATTTATTTTAACGATCTGTTTAACTGCCAGCCTCTGATGGTACTAAAAGCCACTCTTTGAGCTTAACAAACTTTCCTTCTGAAAGAAAGAGCATTTGCTTAACCAACAAGATGCCAATAAAAAATAGAATTATAGAAAAGTTAATTGATGTCATTATTTTAATAGGTCCGTTTTGTTTCTTGGCAGCAGAAAGCATATGACAGTTAAGCGTCTGCCAAATGTTTTATCTTCATGTTATCCATTTGTGATCCATTGCCTGGTGCCTGAATTAAAAGCCAACTCCAAGGAGAGTAATTGGTATCAGCAAGTTCCCAAGCTACCTTTGAGTGTGGAAAAACAGAGGGAGGTTGCACATTTTTGTAGCTTTGCAAAGACTTAGGTTAGCTTAAGGAAAGACAAAGTTGTTAAGTAAATCTTTAAATGAAGTGCAATTTAGACTGCCATTTTAGTCTTAGAAACTATTTAAAGCTCAGTGTGTCACAACTGGAATATTTGCATTTCTTGCAAGTGTACATTGAAATCCTGGTAGAATTGACTCAGCCTCCTTCCTTCCTGCATGGATGTATTGGAGAACAGGCAATTTACTCCTTCACTTTGCCTTCTGGTAATGAGTGTAAGGACAAGGATGCCTGGGCTTCTTCATCAGGGCTGTCACTAGCTCCATGTGTGACCTCAGAAAATAACTTGGTGTCTATATGTGTGGAATTTGTAAAACTAGATGCCTAAAATTAGAAATCTAAAAATAAACAGCTTGCATTCTTGCAGATATAATCTTGCTTCAGATTATTTTGTTAAAAAAATTTGGCTTCTGTGTTTGTTTACCTGTAAAACTGAGTGGTGTTGAGAGACACGATAAAATATTCTAAAAATCTTTGTGCAGAGAAGTCATGAAGAGAAAGATTCTTTTTCTTTTTTTCTTCCTGAGGATGTAAGAATTTTCGCCTCAACCTGATCAAATCAGCAGGTGACAGGCCTAAAAGGAAAAAAATCTATTTTGGAAGTGTTTTTTCATATAGCATTGGAATACAGGATAGAGCTCACTACTATAGAGTGTAAAGCAATGGAAAGGAGGGAAGTATTCCAAAAGTAATTAGGAAAAAAATAGAGAGAACAGGTGCATCAGTAGCTGTTAAAACACTGATCTGGAGGCAGTCTCCATCTAAACCACCATTTTGCTTCAATGCGGGTCAGAATCTAGAAGGATCACTCAATATTTGCCCTGGTTCATGTGCTTTTCCCCTTAAGCACATCCTCTTGACTCCTAGCAGAGGCATTGCAGGTTTTAAATCTTTATTTATGCCTTACCTAATTAAAATACTGTACAAGTTAATTAATGTTTTTAAAACATTGATATCATCAAATGAAATGGATATGCAAGAATTTCAAATGATGTCTGTAGGGGGAGGGAAGGTCTTTATCTGACTACAGACATTCAGTTCTCTGCCGTTGGCCCAAATCTCTCTCATAATGAATTTATCTACAGGCTGCTGCGCTGGATTCTGGAGATGTCTGGGTACTAGTAGTTCTGTATTAATATAGGCCTCCTTTTAAAACTGTGTGACAGTTTACAAAATGCTCTGGGATACACTACGATGAAAGGTACATAAATACATGTAAAATGCTATAATTATGATGCAGTTAGCAATGTACAAGAAAGGAGTGTTTACCTGGCTGCGCTTTATATGCCTATAAAGTTTCATTTTCTGGAGCACGGAATACGTGGCATATCACTTGTTCTAAGCAGTTATACTTGAAAATAATTGCTGTGCACAAGCTCTGAGGAAGTTAGTTTAAATTTGTTTCTGCTGCGAGACAGAAGCATTGGCAGTGATGCAATAATTTCATAGGACGGGGAAAAAGTTCTGGAGGAGTCACCACTGGAAACTGTAAATGAGAAGAATTACAAGCATTCAGGAGTCTCAGCCTAGACTGGAGGTGAGGGAAGTTGTTTCCTGAAGTAATGAGGGAGAGCCTGCTTGTAATTTTGCTCCTGTGATCTGCTGGTTCTGCTGCTGTCACTTACGAACCAGCTCTGGTGGAGGCTGTGGCATCCACAGGAGCTGTGTAGGGGCATTTTCTATTATGTGGGACTTGGAGTGAGAAGAAATAAGGAGATAAACTATGAAGGAACAGGGTAAGTTAATTTCCTTTGATAAGAGCTTAATGGTCTCCTTTAAAGTATCCTTTTTTTTTTTTTCTGTGGTTTTGTTTTGTTTTAAATAAATAATTTTCTTTAAACAGAAGGTGTGATGGCTAGACCATTGGGTTGGGATTCATGAGATCTAGACTCAGTTTCTAAGCTGGGCATAGAGTTTTGTGGTCCTGGCCAGGTCATTTAGTTTGCCTGGTGTTTTCCTCATCTGTAGTATAGGAAGAATATCTAAAAAGGTGTAGAATCTTCCAGGGAGCAAGCAGAGCTAATATTGTCTGATGTTGTTTAGAAAGAACTGCCTTTAAAACTTGAAGGTGAAATGGTGATGCCTTGCATGTCTCCCACTAGATACAACTGGAATGTGCTGCCTCATGGATCCATGGCTGTCTGAAGTGGCTGATAACATTCTTGATTAATAGGTTTTCTGATAGTAGGTAGTTTGTGAGTGTGGATGCTTCTGTTTGGGTTACATGAAATCTAGAGGGAAAAAAGGCATTAAAAGAAAATAAAAGCACACGAACTCAAATTTAAGAAACATCAATTTTGTCTGTGTAATGGAGTCATGGAGAATGCTGTTGTCTTCCAGTTTTTCTGGCACCACTGTAGTTCTGCATATCCCTTGCAGCAAGGGGAGTGATTTTTCCCAGTCACTTTGCAGGAATTACAGTAGGTCTGAGAACTGTGTAGGATGGAATAAACTAAATCTGATTAAAATGCTGGAGAACTAATAGCCAGCAAGTCACTGCTGAGCTTTAATAGCCAACAAAAACATCTTTTTGCAGGGCATAATAGACTGCAGTATTTCAAAATCTTATCACTTGGTGAGATTGATGTGGGATTTTTCACAGGGATAACGTACAATGTTTATGACAGCACAACGACAGATTTCAAATTCTCCACTTTTTGGAGGCTAGACCAGACCATCAGCATTAGGAAACGTGTATGGAAACTCCTGAGATGAGACTCGGGACCAGTACAATGCATGAGAAGCGATTGCTTCTCCCATGGTGTACAAAACTACTAGGTATGGTCAGTTAATTTAACATAAATGAAAGTCAACATATAAACAGTTGTATTACAGAGGTGATGAGTATGTACATGCATAGCCATATAGAAGACATAAGTTTATATGTCTCGACTATAGCATCTAGTGCCATAACTACTAATAATACACAGCTAGTGTGAGCGTGATGACTCATACAATATGTAAATGGGTATTGAATCATTCTCTTCTTCCTCGTCTTTCGTCTCTTCACCTAAACAAGAATGATATAAATGTGGTTAACTGCACAAGTCACACTGGCATGCTTCTGGAACTTGTCTCTTAGTGAGGACAGAAGAACTTCTATCTGGACTCAGAGAGTTCCTCTTCACCGTTTTATCTGAGATAGATACACAATACACAGCTGTATCTGGGAGCAGAGTAAATAAAATAAATAAATGCTAGTGGTCAGCGCTTCCTGGGAATATGGTATTTAAATTTTTTTGCCTGTAGAACAGGAATAATTGTGTCTGCTTGCCACATCAGAGTGGTAATAATGCTAATTAAAGTGTAGAGTGCTTTGATTATTAAAAAGAAGAATGGGAGCAGAGAGAAAGCAGTGTTTCTGATGAGCTCATCATTTTCAGTCAAACGCGGTGAAGTCCAAATGAAGTGAACGCCCTGTCCTGCACTCCACTTAATTTGGCAGCAAATAAAATGTGTAAAGCCAGAGGAGGAAAATGCCAGACCAAGAATAAAGGTAGAGAGACCAGATTCTGTGCCTGTGTTTACATTTGTCTGTGTGTCTACATGAGTGTATATTTTTAACAAGCTGGCTGAGATGACAGTTCATTGTGGGGAAAATGAAGTCAGGAGTTCAGGAAATTCAGGATTTAGTGGTTGAAGCAGGAAATTTAAAGTACCTGGCCAAAATTTGGTTGGATTTAGCAGCTCCCACCCAGGAACCTAAAAGTTTTTGTACGTTTCTGGCATCTTTTCATACGTGTTTAGAGGGTACACAGCATTTTTTTGTCATCTAAAGTGAAATCTTAGGGATAAGATGGGATTCTTGTTAAGGCAGCATCCCTCGGTCCATAATAAAGTACAGAATACAGTGAGTGTGTTCTAGAGAGGGTTTCGAGTTGTAAGTTGTCAGCTTCTGCACCTTGTGTTTGGCTGCTTTTCAGCCTCACTTCCTAGGACATGAGGGTTCTGTCCCTGTTCAGTCTTCCCTCCCTCCTTTCAGGGAAAGAGGAGAAAGATGAGAGTGAAAGTTTCTCCAGTTTAGGAGGTATGGGTGGAAATGGAAGATACTGAAGCAGTAAAGGAAGACAGCGTAAGGGTTCTGTGGGTGGATTTAAAGGACATGGAGAGGATCTGGGAAAGCAGACAAATGGAAAGGAACTGAAAGTATTTCTGGGAATGATATTGCCAAGAGGATGTTACATGGAGGTAGGGCAAACCCGGTGGGTATTGAGTATGTTGGACAAAAATCTGTAAGAAAAAAAAAGAGTCATTAATTCAAGCTGCTCATGGAACAGTTTGTCTCTGGATATGTATAACTGCGTAGAAGGAAATGCCTGGAAGTCTACACTTACCAGTCAGCCTAATGGCCTCTGTCCGGATGGGGTGTTGTAGGAACCTAGGGAGAAAGCCTGGCTTTCCCTGCGGTGTGTGTGGAAACTGGTAGCATCTGTTCTTTGATCCCCATCTTCCACAGGCTCTTACTCTTTTGTTTAGGTGCAATATAGCCATAAAAGAACAGCAGCGGAGTAGAGATGAGATGCAGAGTAAAGTAGAAGGAAAACAGTCTCAGGACAAAATCAAGTCTGCAGTCAGCCTTTGAAGCTGGTTAGGATCAAGAATGTCATATGCTTTGAGATGGTCAATACATTGGAACATGTCACTGTTTGAAAGACAATATACCACAGTCTCGATGACTAATGGAATAGCTAGAGGAAAATACTCACTTTTCCTTTAAACTGTTTGAGAACACAGACACACCTATTTTGCTCGGGCCACTCCCTTTAGTACTTTTCAACCCAGGAAATACTAGGGGTAAAGCCATTGAGTAAGCCACCTCTGAAGGATCTCAGTTGTTCCTCCAGCCTGTCATCAGTGCTCTGAAAGGCTGTAGCTTTTGAGGTCCAGAAACGTTACCACCTGAGAGAACAAATGGAACTAGAAATACATCAGAGCTCTGCAGACGGCAAAGGTTTGTCCTGGGCTTTGCTCTGCAATGTAAATCTGTTGATGAATTATGCAGGTGAGGCCATCCAGAGGACATTAGTTCTTGGACTTACAGGAGGAAAACAGGCTGAGGAAGTTCTACTGGACTGATATTGGGATGTTTGTTCATAGAGCAATTTTAAAATTTTCTTTGGTTTTTCTTTGCTGATTTAACAGTTAAACACCTTCCCAGTCTGGTGTATTTTGTGAGCAGTGGACTTTGTTACGTGGCTGAACAGTGTGTGCGTGCATCCACGTGTTTCTCCCCAGGACTTGATTTTTTTGATATAAGGTGCAGAGCACAAGTCAGCAGAATTAAACAGGCTTGTTATCCAGATCGGACTCCATGTGTACTTCTGTGAGAGGTACTTCACGGATCTGTTTTGCAGTTTCTCTGTCTTCTAGGTAAAGATGCTGACAGCATGCTGTCACTGTGGGGTAGGTTCTGCAGGAAAGGGTTTTAGAGTTAGTAGTGAAAGGTGACATAAAAGTTCAAAGTATTGTTTGTTAATGCTTTGAATGAAAAGCTGCTAACTGATCTGGTTTAGGGTGCTATAGAGGGCAGTTGTGTTTGGAAGTTAATCTGAGGAAACTTTGTACAATCTGTGACTTACTGAGCACACCTACAAGTTCTTGGCTGTCACTTCTGTTTGCCCAGCGAGGCAGGCAGCAGGATGTGGAGCTGTCACTGGTGAGCGGTGCTTGTTGGGTGTTCCAAGGTGCCGCAGGTATGACTGTGCAGCACAGAAATGCCAGCGTGTAGCGACCTGCAAGGAGTTGCCTGGGGATGAGACTCAAAGCACTTTGCTTCTAAACACCAAAAGCTCATTCAGCACGGTTTTGGTGGTAAGTTACAAGGTAATATAAAGTGGGTACTCTTTGCTTGCAAGAGACATGCAAATCTTCGTTTGCTTAGTAAACATTTATCTTTTTTTTATACTTCAATCTTAGAAAAAGGCGGGGGAAGAGGCATAAGTATAAAAAGATATATTTAACTTTCTTGGTAACTCGAGTGTGGGTAGCTGCTTTCTCTGTTGTGCTTGAACAGATAAGCCCTTGGGGTACCCATTTGACTTCAGTGGTTAAAACTGGAAGAAGTAAAGTCTAATTTTTTCTTTGCATTGTCTAATCCAGTATTTGTCACTTAAAAATAATGTCTCAGATATCATCTGTGGGTCTGGAGCTTAAAAAATGTTCAGGTAGACATGCTAAAGAACTGTGTACATCTCTTTATGAAAAGTATCACTTTACCATAAAAAAAAAACAAAGCACAACTCTTTACTGACTGTTTATAACAACAAAATATTTTTTTTTCTGTTGCTAATTAGTCTTTGTAGGCCAAATACTTAACCTAATATTCAACTAGATATAAGAGTTCTATTTCTGTTGTTTCTCTCAATGTGTGCTGAATTAGGTGTCCAAAATTACTTCTTTTTCTCTCCTTATTGCTTTACTATTTTTTTTCAAAAATACTATACCAGGTTTATTACATAAATCTAAATTAATCTCCACAGAAGTACAACAGAGCAGCATTTGGTTAAAATCAGCTGTTTCTATATGGGTGTGATGTCAGAAATGACCATATCGTTACGTGAATGTACTGATCAAATGAGCACTCACCTAAGTCCTATGGGATTCAACAAAGTGAGGTTAGGCTGGGTATCTGGGTCTCCATTCCTGACCAGATATACTGAGAGCTGGGGAAGTCTTGCTTCTATCTCTGCCTGCTTTGGCTGGTGCAGGTGACCTCTTGGGTGGGTGTGGAAATCTCTTCTCACTATTGGGTCCTGGTAGATAAACTCCTGACTGCCCAGCAGATAAAGCACGGGAGAGAAGATTGATTACTTCTCCTTGCTGCTCTGTAGGTGTTTGCTCTTCCTCTTCGATAGCATTGGGAGGAGGTTGAGAGTCTAGCCCTTTTGAAATCTGATGTAGAGAGATACTTTGGGGGATAATTGTTTGTCCTTTCATTGAAGTGGGTAATGAAAACAGATTCTTTTGTTTTGCTTTCATTTTTAATCAGTTTCACGTGCTGGTTTTCGCATTCTAGAAAAATGATCCACTGATTCTTTTTGTCGGCTGTCTGTTTTGAGTTGGAAGGGTCCAACCTGATTTTGGTGATAATCCAGCAAGCAGCTGGAGAACTGCATTTTTTTAGGTCTTCAGAATCAATTAATTGATTCTAGAAAAGTACCATGAGGGCTTGGATTCTAAAGAAAGCGTAAATGCGGGGAAACAACTCAGTACAAAACAATCAGAAAACCACTACAAAATAATGTATTATCTTCTAATTAGTTCACAGTTAAAAAGGAAATAACTGGAAACTACCACTTAGCTTCAGTCTGAAAATATGCACAACATATGTTTATAGCATAAGGTTCTCCACTAATAAACTGTGATGGTCAGCACCTGTTTTAATTGATTCATCTGAAAATATTCCTCAGTGCTGCTAGAAGATGTTAATCAGTTTTTATTAGCACAGCCTGACAGGTTGGCTGGCTTGTGTACTTTCTTTAATTGTTGTTGTTGCTCTTGTTGTTGTTTTGCTAGTCTCAGTTGCAGAACTATTCCTAAATCATACCAGGGCAAAACTCCTAGCAAAAATCTGAAGGTGTGTAGAGAGTGTTAATACCAGAAAGGACGTTGAAGCTGAACTGCATGGGAAAGGGGTGCATTTTTGGTCATTGATTTATGTCGGTGGTAAATCTATATATTAAAGAAGTACCACAGTGGTGATGTCAACACAAATAAGAGAAAACTAAGCCTTGCTCTAGACTGAGGGAGTGTTTACACTTAAAAAAGTCCAACCAAGCAAACCTCATAGTATGCACTAGTAGCAGTTGTTTGCACTCTACATCAGCTGAGGAATCAGACCTCCCATTGTGGAGTAACCGTCTGGGTGCAACATTTAATGTATTTTAAATACCAGGAAGTATAGAGTCTGTGATGATGACTAAGAATGCAGCAGCAGATTCTATCTCAAAGATGGTAAGGGCCATTTTGACTTTATATTATGTTTTAATTAGTGTATTTAAAAATAATTAGAACCCTGCACTTCTGTTTAAAGGTCACCTGCTGGAAAAACTCCGTTGTTTGTAGCCCGCAACACACTTGACCTTAACTGGCAAAAACAAATAACCTCAGGAGATGGCATTTGGTCAAGCAGCAGTGGAATGGGATAAAGAAATTCTTGCTGAAGATATACTGCTGTAAATAAATGTTGCAAATATAATACAGTAAATATCAATCAAGCAGTTGACATAATGGTCTTAGATTCTTCGTAGCTATTCTGTTTGACTCATTTGCCATTCCTATAGTTTGTGATACCTCTGGAACATTTTTTCCTAGTATTCTAAGACCTTTTTTCTTACCTTTTGTTCCAGAATTGTAGCTTGCTAGATGCCAAATGCCCTCCACTTCCACTGCAGGATCAAAACTCTTGATTTAGCACTGTCTTTGGATAACTCTCATAGGATTTGATAGGCACAGCTTCACAACGCTGTACATGTCTGGGAAATATCAGAAGGCCTGTTCTGTGCTGAGTGGCACTGGTAAAGAACAAACCCAGCTGTACCTGTCGTCAAGTCAAGGACTTCTCCGTTTTGATATCCTGCCAGCTTTGGTGTGTTTCTGTGGCTGTCGCTTTTCCTGTTGGTGCCAGAATACAAAGCTTATTTGAGTAGATTCCTCTTAACTGTCAAGAAAAAACAAGCAAAATGAGACCATGGGATCCTGACAAGGACCAAAACCTCATTTCATCAAACACTAGTAGTTATTTTGTTTATGTCATTTGCTGTCATGAGGAAATTGAACTAAATTCCAAGTCTTTGATCTGCCCCATCAATGTATTTTCAGATGTGCCTATGCCTCATTTTTGCCTGTACAGAGGGTGATCCCTGTGTGAGAAGTGAGCTCCTCATAGCGTCATAATTTTGCTTAACTGACAGTTTCTCAGTTTTTGACATGGCTCTTGATCAGCTGTGTGTGTGTGCCTGCGGCTGAGCTAACCAGAAGATAGTGCTGACCACAAGAGGAAGGGTTCAACAGTGCTGTGGGATTTATTTAATTACAAAACAAAGATTAGCCAACAAAGCATATTTAAAGCTGCTTTTAGTAGGAATGTTGGCAGTGGACGAACTGCTCTGATGTCATTCCTGGCATCCTGTAGCAGGGCCATACTTTCCACTATATAGAAAGGTAACTTCCTATTCTTAGTTTTGATGGACATTGACAAAAAGTTCTTTCTAGCTTCTGGTTGGTACTTAAATTAGTCCTTATAGAACAAAAAAGGAATCTCTTTTAGGGCTTCACTGAATCTAGGAGAGGGCAGTCTGTCTGCAAAAGTTGCCCTTTTACAGCTATGCCACACTCCGAGAATGGCTATGAAGTTGGAGACCCTGAGTGTTTGATGCAACAAGAGAAATACTTAATTCTTCTTATGATCATGTTTTCTGGCTCTACATCTACAGTAGAAGATCCACTGTTAGGAGAAAATGGGGAATATTAAACTAAGATGTTCAGGAAGTCCTGCAGTGACGTAGACAAGACTTTTTTCTAATATAATTATTTGTTCAATGTTTGAGTAAAATTACTATGTATATTTCTGTAATCATGTGACTTGTCAGAAGAGAGAGTATAATAATATCCAGTTTATTTTAATATATAACAAGAGGAGTGATGGTTTCTTTGATGTCATGCTTGTAACACGTTGCTGTTTATAAAGGTACAAGAAATAAATATGAGGATTGAAAGAACACTGAGCTTTCAACTTTGATCTCTTTGCTTCCCAACTTATTTCTGTCTCAGTTACTAGGAACTCTACATTGTGGAGAGAATATTACAGAGTTTCTCCTCTCAGCTGGAAGAAAAATGTCCAAGTTCAAGAAAGAAAAAATAAAGAAAAAATTCTGATTAAAAGAATTACATTTATCTTGAAAGTCTTTACTCACTTGAAGCTATCGTCGTGATTGTTGGGAAAAGAGGAATGAATATGAAACACAATGGGGAGCTATTTTAATGAACCAGCTCTAGCTCTTGGGGCCTCCAGCTAATATAATTTATTTTTTGTTTATTTATTTATTTAGCTTACTGTTCTTTACAGGCTGAACTGTTACATACTAATGACCACAAGTAAGTAGGTGAAAAAAAAAAAAATTAAATGCCTTTCCAAAGTACCTATACTTGTCAAATATCTTTTAAATAAAAGATACCTAAACATTGCTGAGGAGCAGAAAAAAACCCCATACTGAATATCTGAAGGACTGCCAGTTTCTGCCAGGATCCTTTTTGCTAATTATTCCCCAGAGTGGCTCAGGCGTCTCTTTAACTTCAGGCATAGTATGTGTCATGGGATTATTTATAAGCTTTGATATAGGCAAGCACTTGAATTGTGTTGTTGAGTCAGTTGTTCAATCATGCAGAGTCTTGGGTGTGCAGCAGTTTTTCTATTTGTATTTCATATAGCTCTCACTATATTCCACCTACAAAACTGCATCCTTTGTCAGCAATTACAGTTGGGTTTTTTTCCTGCATGTAAGTAAAAAGGGTTGGTTTTGCAGTAAGAATACATGGTGCAATGTTCTTGACATTACAGATCAATAGATTAGCCTTGTGCTGCCAGGAAATAAAATGCTGAGCCACCTCATCTTGTAATAATGCAATAGATGGATCCATTAATGCACACACTGTTATTTTGTGTCTGAAAATAGTTGAGGACAAAGAATTTATTTTTTTTTTCCCCATGACTAATCTGAAATAAAGAGTGGAATTGATAAAGCAAGGTAAATAGCCTGTGATTGAATCATGTCTCCCAAAAAAAAATGATAACTGTGCACTCTTCTAGTCACAGCAACCAGAGTAACAGGGATTCTGCTTGTTTGGGGCAGAAGAGCTAAAAAGGGAATTTTCAGATCAGAGAACACAATTAGTTATGTTTGCCTTATCTGGTAAAATTATTCTCCAGGCTAAATGAGCACTTTTAGTGTTAAATAAGGGCTGCAATCTATTGGAAAATCATTATGAAATATGGTAATGAAGTTGGAAGGTAATTAAGATCAGGGAGAAGCACTCAGCTATGCTTTGTATGATCTCTTTTTTTAATGCTGACCAGTTACTCTGTAGTATTAGTATCTGTAGTACTTCTATAGTGCCCATTATCATAGAATCTGAAAACTTCAGTCTTTAATATACCTCTCTTGTTACATTGGGGAAACACAATGAAAGAGAGTAAGGGAATGGCTCAGGGAGGAAAGGCAAATCTGTGGGAGAGCAGAGGCTGCATGTGCCTCAAATCCCATGTTAGCATTCCAGCCCTTCAGTATATTGTCTTACTGTTAATCTCTCTGTTTATTAATCATTTGAATAATCAGTTATGGAAGCAGATACTTTGGTAGCTGTGTTGGCATTAAATGCTAAAAATGGATTTCAACAAATAGTTTTGCTGCTTATTTAAACAGAGTAGAATAGAATCTTCACAGGCCGTTCTGGATATGGCTGGCAGTAATTCTTTGGGATGTTGGTGATGTTCTTCACCAGTACTTGTCTTAGTGTAGCATCATACCTGAGGCCTTTGCTCATTAACAGGAAAATAAATTGGCACCACAGATGCAGTGCCACAGAAATTGGACTTAATTTCTGGGTAGTGGCCATAGCCAGCCGTGAACAATGCATAGTGGTAAGTGGAATGGAGACCTTGGTGGAAAAACGCCTTTAGGCATCAGTGTTAGAAAGCGTGAACCCCTCAAGATTCAGTAAATGTGATTTTTTGTTTTGTTAAAGTACAGCTATAGCCAGACTCGATTGCAGAATTCAGTCTGCATGAAGATCAAATGATGCAAAGGGAGTGATGAAGTCCTGTAGTTTGGTTCCTTTGGCAGATAAAGGTGCAGTTCTGAATATATAAATTTTCAGCTTTGTGCCTCCAGAGACACTACCCATGATGTATCACAGGCTGGGGATTTAGTTGTTTGTCTCTGCTTTGGCTTTAAACCTGGTACAGGAAATAAATTTTTAAATGAAACTGGATAACCTTCACAGATGCAAGTTTCCTGCAGAAGGTAGAAGAATAATTTGAGAAATCTTTTGGTGTATTTTAAAAATGTTTCAATTGATGAGTTTGGGAATTACAAGCAAAGTGAAAGTTCTGGGGTTTTGTTTGAGTTTCACAGAGCAGTAATGTAGAAAGAGTATTTGGTTTTATGTTAGTGGACTTGAAGTTCCACAGATAGTTTTGTGTCTCGCTTTTAGAGAAGCCTAATAGATTGTTTTAAAAAAACCCAACAATTTCTGTTTATTTATATGCAGTACTCTTAGTGGAAATAGAGCGTTCGGTAGGGGAATGATGTAGTTATGAAATTGATTTAAACCATTCTTTCATTTCCAGTGGATGTGTATCTGATCCATGACAGTGACCAAGACCTGATGCTTTGAAAGGAAAGTTCTAAGGCTTCCAGGGGTAGTAGACAGTACTCTGCTAAGTACTGACATCATTAAGGTTTATTCCCTAACATCATTTAAATATTTATTTTGGTGATTGATTTTTCTGTGTACTATTTCAGCCCAGCTAATAATTGCTCATGATGGTAAATGGCTGGTGTTGCACTCTCTTTTGTCCAAGAAAAAAATTATTAGATGTAATCTCAAGCACATTGTTTAGATATTTTTGTTTGTTTAAGTGCACTGCTCCACTGAAAGATAAACTTGGTGGATGCTGGGATTTAGGGAAGTGAGTCAGATTCAATTTCTGAATGTACAGCAAAGGGAAAAGCATTCCCAAGAGCTTGTTATGCTGCCTGTCCAGCTTTACAATGCACTGCAAAGCTGGGCTTTTGTTATCAAAAGCTCTTGTGCCATGAAAGTTATCATACATAGTTGATAACAGGAAGCTGAGCACAATGCTTTAATTCAGCTGAAAGATTTTGCAAATGTCATCAGTTGGGAAAGGAAATTGTCACCATGTGGTCTTAGTTAAGTCTGAGATAGAAATGTCGTTGTGTTTTCTCTTGTGATTTTCCTTGGTTGCAAATTGTAACAGAAGAATAAAGGGCAAAGCTCTGTTCATGTGTGTTTTGGAAGGAACACCAAGAAATGAATACATACAATAACATTTGCTGTCTTATTTCTGAGTTAAACAGAATAGCTTGTGCGTGCAGATCTTGCTGTTAATGTGTAAGACTGAGATGCCCTTTGCAGTGCACCACCTCGGGAGATCCTCAGATGGGTTTTCAAAGAGTTAGTGTTTGATGCAGTGTAAGGTGATGCAAATGTAGCTTCATCCTATTGAACTTGCTGCTGTCCTTTCATAGATACATTCACAGGCTTCATGGACTTGACAGGCTTCCTAACAGTTTTTCAGTATTGTGTTTTGCAAGTGTGTGCTGCAAAAACAGGTGTTTTGGATGGAGTTTGGATAATGATTAGTTGAATGTCAGTTATAATAGCAGGGAAGGAAAAAATCTTGACTTGACAGCTTGATAACAAGCCTGTATGGGACACTCGCGCTTAATCGCTTTGCTCAGCTGAGTTGTAACACAAATCATTTTACTTTTGATATCACTTCAACCTGAGTTAGCCCTTTTCAGTAAGCTACTATTTTTTGCCAGTATAGAGATGCCCTGTGGCTTTGTGGTCTTTATGTTCCTCTGGCCATAGGCAGTAGTATAGCTTACCTTGCAGAACCTTGCATGGGTTGAAACCAGTAAACTGCCTTGGTAGAGACCTGTGGACTGTAAAATTCCTGTCTATGTGGATCCGTCTTAGCCTTTAGCACAGTAAAAGATACCAATGCCCCTGAGTTATTTTTAAGTATATCTTCTGCTTTTATAGACAACAAATTGTTGAAGTAATATTAAATGTTAATAAGTAGGCTTCTCAATCTGTTGTGAGTAGAATTTGCATTTAGATGCACTAGCACAGATCTCTTAAAGTGCCTACTTAGTTGTAACAGTGCTTAATATGAAGATCGAGAGTCATGATAGGATCTCTACTGAATATTTTTTCATGAGTGGATATGATCTTAGTGACAAAGCAGCAAACATTAAGTGAATGGAGAAAAATCAAGCGTGGTGGACAAGGAGTATGTTTGTTTATGAGGAACACATGTCCTCATAAACATTATCATGTCACTGATGATGGTCACCTGAGTCAGGAAAGTATAGCCAAAGCTCTCCTGCAAGTATTTAGCTCATTGATTGAGTGATTTGTAGTACATTTTCTTATGCTCTTTCTTCCCTAGTTAGTCTGATAGTGCTCTGCCTTTGTCTCTGAAGAGCAGAACTGAGACAGGTATGTGCGGCCACTGCACTTGGCCCAGAGTAGGACTGCTGAGTCAGTTCTTGTGTATTTTCTTCTCAGCCAAGATAACAAGATTAGATGGGCTTCATGTTCCAGTGAGTGAGCTGAGAAAATACCCTCTTCCTCTTGCTCCTGGCTGTGATGCCTTAGGTATTCTGAAACATATTGTGCTAGAAAGTACCGGGAAATATGATTATGTTGGTACCTGGACTCTTTTTTTTTGGTTTTAGTCCCCAGAAGATACATAGCATTGAGAGGTAGTGCATGGTAATATATCATGAACTAGTGTTGCTTTTATAGCAGTGGACAAGTCTCCTTGCTGGAGTATTTTTTAACACATTTCAATAGTGGTGGTAATTCTCTTTATAGGTTTGAGCTGGGTCAGTTTTTTTAATGCCTGACTGATCTGAGCATAACCCCAACAATATTTCCCCTTGTGGAGCAAGAGAATTGATTTTGTTGCAATTTGAAATTCTTTTTCTGTAAACTATTGGAATATAATAAGCTGAGATACTTTTTAAAGACTAAAACATGATTACTTCAAAAGCCACAAAGTAGCTTTGCACTACCGGTTTTTAAAGCTCAGCAGATTTGATGTAGTACCTGAATTATTAATGGAGATAAATTGGAAGAGGAAGCTCTGTTGTCTTACCAGTCTCAAGCAAGTGGTAGTTGCTTGACTTCGCAGAGACAGGCAGCTCCTCCTGAAGCAATGAGTGAACAGGTCCTTGGTGAGGAACCCCACCATGAGAATGGCTTGTGTCAGTACGCCCAGAAGATGACTGCCTGTTTTGGACATTTAGGTAAAGAAATTAAAGATGTGCGTGTGGATTTTTTGGTCTCCATTATGCGGATGAAGTCTGTCCTCAAGTTTACAGTAAATAGCTGAGTGTTTGAGTGTTTTGTACTTCAGCCTGTGGTCCTGAGTAAGTAAATTGTGTGTCAAAAGTGAAAAAGCTGCACATGTGGAGTAGTTTTGCTACAAGTAGAAACCTTTTGTTTCTTTTTTGTGTGTGTGTGAACTTTAATGTTGGAATTATTTTTTGCGCTCTCTTGCTGTTTCAGGTATTTTTATTGCTTTGGATAACAGTATTTCTTGGTATAAATAGACATAGTGCTTGCTCATTTTTCATTTATGTGAAGGCTCTTTTTCTTCCCCCCCCTTATTTTATTTTTTCCATCTTCCTCTTAATATCTTTGAGAATTCTTACATGGGAGAAGAAGATAATCCTGTTGCCTTGGACAGATGCATGAAACATTATTTGGGGCTATCTACCTGTGCAATAAATGAGTTACCCTCTGAAATGATATGAGGGAAAAGGAAAATTTAATTTTCTTTTGCCTTGCTTTCTGTGGTTTTCTTTTGATTTTTCTTTGCAGTTAGACTTTGCTGAAATTGCATGACTGAGATCAATTTTGTGGTGGTTTTTTTGTTTGTTTTGGGTTGTTGTTGCTTTCAACACAAGAATAAAGTTGCACTGAAATGCATTTGCAGGAATTTCAATTCTGATGGCAGAAGCAATTAAAGACAGCATTAGTGCACTACACATTTCTGCCCTTTATTTAGCTGAAGGGCCAGTTTTAATCCTCAGTGTTGCTCGGGAGGATGGGGGGATATTTCTTCTACTATGATTTTAGCCCTTCCTGTCTAATTTTTGCAGGTATTCAGTGCCTGCTATTGTGTTGTGCAATTTATGTATGTATTGCAGTCAATTTTTTTTGTAACTTCTGTGCCAGTAGCGTTAGTACAGAAGCCTCTATACCTGGTTGTATATGAAACATACGTGTATTTTTGTCCTCTGAGCAGCCAATTCATTTGGTTAATTCAGAGGGGATTGAATAGGAAATGGTCTTGAGACAGCTGAAAATACTTATAAATACAATATTTATCAAGTTGGTGATGAGATAAAATATTTGAAGTAGCTAGACTGTCTAATTCCTGTTTTGTATCCAGTCCCTTGTGAAAACTGTCAGTCTGGAAAGTGCCCATACCTCAAACTGTGCTCAGTTGAAGGCTTGAGCCCCCAGCACTGAGTACTTGGATTAGGCACGGCTTTGAATTGGCAGGGATTTAAAAGTATTTTGCTATTTGGCAGGTAGGGAGGAAATTTCCTCAACACTACTTCTAGATCAGATGCCCTGGATTCCTGAGAACATCTTTCAAGAAACATAAGGACAGGCTTGTGCCCTTGTGCTTTCCTGCTTTTTCTTTTCTCTTCAGCAAGAATATTAGAAATCAAATCTCTTTCACTTAATCGAGTGCTTCGTTTAAGTGGTAGGAGATTGCCACTGTCTTCTTGGTTCTGGCTAAGGCCGAATCCCAAGGCTTGGTGCTTAAAAAACACTAACAAAAAAAATGGTATTGCTTTGTGTTATAAGCAGCAGCTAGTATGTGGTCTTTGAGATTGTAGTTATTAGACAAGGACAGCAATAGCTAGGACTGGAAGGGAGCACCATTAGAGTAGTGTATCTCAGAGGAAGGAGGACCTTATTTTTAATTAAGCAGGATGCTTCTTCAGTTGCATGTTAGAGTCACAAAATGCTGCTCTAAAGTGAACGGTTCTAGTGGTCCCCCACCAATTGCACATGTGTTTGTGGTGTAAAGAAACTGGATTGCACTTCACTATTTGAAATAACATTAGACTCTTCTGCAGCAGTCACAGGCTGACTGCTTCTGTAGCACAGATACAGTGGGAAAAGGGCACTGATCTCTGCAGCCACCCAAGCTGATGCTGGAGTTGCTCTACCTGCAGAAGTCACACCTGGCAGGTGCAGGAACAGATCCCTGCATGGGTGAAAAACCGGTTCAGCCTCTTGTGCCTTTGTTCTGCTCTTTCACCTGTAACTCTTCAGAGCAAATGGCAAGTTAAAGGAACTGATAGAGGATTTACAGAGCGTATATGGTGTTTGACTATGTGAGAGAAGACTGTGGTTTCTTTGGACTACTGCTACACAACACATCATACTAGTTTAGTACTTACTGTAATAGCTGGTGTAACGACTGTCTAGGTGGATATAGTTGGCAGGCTGGAATCAGCATGGCTGCAGTTTAAGACTGCAGCTCAGTCTTAAACCAGTGCACTCAACCTCTGGTGAAGGAAGTTTTCTTCTAGGATTTAGGCAGCGAAGCAGTACCAAATGTTGCAGCGGTTTAAAAAGTTACATCAGAGTTCACCTTTCTGCTTTCTGAGGATTAATTTCTGCAACAGCATTCATGTCAGGGCAACGTGTGCGTGTGCCTCACCTACCTCAAAGGGCAAAGTCCACCTTGATGTGTTGGTGAGGCTCATAGTTGGCATTGCTGCTGTCAGATGTCAACGTCCTTCGTTGATTATCTGGCAATTAATTATACGCTTGTACTAAGCTGAGAGATACTTGTGTTAGAGTGCATCCAGCCGTCTCCTATGAGTCCTCCCTCTGCTTTAAGCACAGAATGGTGATCCACCTTCAGCTGAAGTGATAGAAGCTTTTGGAGTTTCAGAAGACCTGTCTTTTCCACTGAATGGCGGTGATATGCAGGTCAGTAGGTTGTGAAATCTGGGAAAGATTGAAAAATTGCTGCAAAGCTTCATTGCCTAGGGGGAATACTTAAAACACAACATTTGTTGAGATCTCTGGTCTGATAGAAGATACTCTAAAGAAGATCTTGAATTTCTATATTTATTGAGCCAGCTCTTCCTCAATATACATTAGCATCACCTCATTAAAATTAGTACAGGGCTGCAGATGCATTCTGGCTTTGCCACACTGTGTCCGTGACTGACCGTAAAACCCAGGAGAATGGCTTTTAAGGGGAACTGTGATTTTGGGCTTGCTTTCAAGGTAACATAGAAGTTATACTGCTTGAAAAACAAAAAGCAATTGACCTCATAGGATGTGTGTAATAATAGATGATCAAAGTCTGCATATGTGGGATGTATTTTCTCTTTAAATTAGTAAATTAAGTAGTCTTCTCTTCAGAGCTTGTCCCCATCATAGATAGTACTTGAACTCTGGGTTTTGAGGGAAGAATTACATCACAGTTTCTCAGTGTGCTCAGGAAGCCTGTTGGTGGGTTTTTTCACCTCCTAATTTAGCAAAAGCCTTACTGGAAGTAGTGCAATTATTACACCAAGTCATTTTGGCAGCCGTGGCTAACTTCTGTGTGTTCAGGGGAATTGAAAGCCTGGGCCAAACAATGTCTGCGCAGTTGTCTCTGGAAGTTTGGCTGAGTAAAGAATCTGAAGTTGTCTCTGAGCAGTCTTGGACTGGGGTCTACCTGTAACTTTCTCTTACAGATGATGGATGCTGGTTTAGGTTGGATGTTTGGTTTTGGTTTGGTTTCTTTTTATCTTTTGCTTTGGAATTTCCTGTGACTTTCCAGTGCCCTGTTGATGATTAACTCTGCCTTTACCCAGGGAGAAATATTCATTAGATGATTAGATTAGCAAGTCACTGGAATTGGATTAATGTAAATACTTCTTGTAAGTGAAGCAGGAAGGGTTGGCACAGTATCTGCAAAGCTTCTCCTGTCAGCTGCACAGGAAAGTGGAGAGGAAGAAGCACAAGCGAACCAATCCTTAATAGTCTGGGGAAAGCTTAAGTGCTTTTGTTTGGAATAGGCAGTGAAAGCCACAAAAAGGATTTCTCCAAAGAAATCTGCTTATGAAGTAATGCTAGACAGCCCTCATTTGTTCCTCAGAAAGGGGGACCAACGTGCTCTTCTACCTTTGCTATAACCTTTTTGCGTAGCACGCGTACAGACCTGACATGGAACAGGGGCACGGTAGATTAAATGCACAGATGTGCATTTGTAGATTATGATGATGATTCTTCCATAATAAGATTTTTGACACAGCAAGGTTTTTTTGATTTTTAACTAATCCTCTTATATAACTCAGTTACGTTCTTTCTCTTGTCCTGAATATTAATCTGATTTTCAGATACTCTTTATGGTTTTGCTTCTGACTTTTGCATTCCCAGGGATGAGTTGCAACTGATTACAGTGGTTTCAGATGGCAGTCACCTGACCAAGCATACTGTCATGATCTGTTGAAGATAATCACTAAAAATATATCTACCTTAATCTCCTTTGCTGGATAAGAGAAAAAGAGAAGGATTGGTAAGGGCAGTCTGCTGTGAGTAGTAGACTGACTACCTGCACTACAGGTTGCTTTCCCTAGCTGCTTCTGAATAGAAATGCCGTCTTTCCCCATTTTTAACAGCTTTAGGAAGCTGTGTGGATCAAGTAAAACTGAAGAATTGGTGCTGGAAAAGGTGAAATTCCGAAATTCAGTCAAAAGGATGTCAGTTATTGAGGACGGGGATATTGCAGAGGTGTTGTATCTCATTCCTAAGCAGAGCTTGCTGAAGCAACTGCCCTACTTGAATCCAGATGACTACTACTTATGCGAGCGGTTATTTGATGCTCCGGAGGATCTGGGTAAGTGAGGACTGCCATCAGATCTTGATTTTTGGTTGGTGAATAGGCTGAATTGCTTTACAGTTAGCTTATTTCTTGAGGAGCAGCAAGATGCTTTATGATAGCAAGTGTCCCCAGGTGCAGAGAAATATTTTAATCACTGACAGAGAGGAGGGAAACAAAAATAAAAAGCCTAATTCGAATCTGAATAGTCAGAAGTAGTTGATGGATATAGGTGCAGCTCTGTGGCTGTCCTGGGACAAAATGGGCCTTAATCTGCAGAAGTACTCAAGCTAGAAAAATGCCTTTTGAAAACACAATATCCTGTGGTAGTGTGTTCCAGAGCTTTCCTATGGGTTTTATGAAACTATATTAATTTTTGTTTGTTTTAAACCTATTGCCAAGTAGTTTCATTTGAAGTTGCCTCATTTTTTATTTGGAAGAGGTGATGAAAAGTCTTTCTGTGTTCACCACCTTCTTCTTGCCACTTGTGAGTTTTTTAGACTTCTGGTGTATCTTTTATCCAGGTACCTCTAATTCCAGAATAAGCAGTCATAATTTATTTAGATGCTATTTGTGCAGGAGCCAGTCCTTTTATGATCCTTTTTACATTTATTTTTTTAAATTCTTCTATAACCCTTGAAAAATCGGGGAATGGAACTGTATTCAACATGTAGCATAATGTGGGTATATGTACAGAGTCATAACAATGTTCTTCGTTCCTCCCAGTAGTTCCTAAAATTTGGGTTGTGCTATTAATCAATATTGAACACTGGTTTATTCCTTCATAGAACTATCAGTGGTGAGAGGACCAATATTTGGAATTCATCAGCTTAACTGATTTATTACAATAAGTTAAAAATTTGAAAAAAAAAAACCCCACCAAACCTGTTTATGGAAACCCCAATCTATGGAATTGGCTTTAATTGTTAATCTGAAGCTTTCAGATAAATTTCAAAGATACTCTCTTCTAGGACTTCCTTTATGGGCCCCAGTTTTGACAACCCCAACCTGTATTGAGCAAATCAAGAGAACTTGTTCTGTACAAGCAGAATTTTGCCTGTAGTTAGCGGATAAGAGAACTTGTCACCATTGAACTCCTCAAAATGTCAATACTGAGTGAATTTTTATGGTAGGCAAGTATTACTCAAAGATCTGCTTTCAAGTTTGTCCTTTCATCAGCACCAGATAACGCTTTTGCTTCTGTGCAAATAGCTTTTTGCTAGTCAGCTGTGTACGTAATGAATTTCACACTGTAAGGGCATTACTGGCCAAAACCCATATGCTGTTTCGGATAGTTACTGCTTCTGAGTAATCGATTATTTTTAAAACTAAAATTTTAATTAAGCTGTTGCTAAAACATGAGGCAAAAATATAGTAAGGCTTTGAACCAGAAAAAGCAACTATCATTCTGCCTTGCCAGCCCCCCCGGTGTTTCACACTGGTATTCTGGAGAAAACTTCTACAGACAATGTAGGCATTTTTATAAATCACAATTTAGGACAGAAAATTAATTGAATGAGCATTGCCCAGCTATATGATCAATCTGTGCGGGACACCAAAGAAATTCTTTGCCATTCTAGAGGGCTGGGAGCCACCTTTTTACGCAGGTGCAATTTCCTTCTTATTTTTAAGGCTTAAATAGATCTAGAAATCTCTAATTTTGCAGTTCTTCACTGCAAAGAAGCAGTGAAGAACAATTTATAAGCACTCACAAAGATAGAGGGACAGGTTCTGATTAGCATTATGCTTCAATAGATAGTGCAAATAACTATTGGGGCTTTTTTTCCTTTCACGCCCCAGTTCGGGTGCTACTAGTCAATAGGGCAGGTACTGTGGTCCTACTTGCCAGTGCCACAAGTAATGCTATCTGAAAGGCTGCAGGGTGTCTGGTGTCTCAGCTTTACTTAAATTACAATAATTGAAACCAGAATCTCACCTGCTTAGAACACAAATAGTGGCATGGTTATTGCAAATGGCCTGGTTGTAAAAGCTGTGTGTGACTTTAAGATGCAAAATGCATGAGTCTGTCTCTTAGGCCATGTGCCTGCTTGAGGATTATGGTGCTTCAAGTACTACAAGATTTAGCAGCTTATATACTCTGCTGAAAGACAGTTTGCTGTCTGCATTTGGCTTGACAAGCAGAGATTAGAAATTACGCTGTTCAAGGCATTTGGAGACTTACTAAATATTTTCCTTGCTGCTCGTAAGTGAAATCATAACCATCAGGAAAGGACCATATTTTAGGTTTTTGGAAGGTCAGGAATTATCAACAAGTGCAGACCTGTTTAATATTCAGGAATTGAGTCTTGAGTCTCACTGATTTAATCCGTGATTTGCTTTTGCTTAGCACTTGTATAATGAAATTCCATCCCCTTCATAAAGGGAATGTTGGAGATTAAACTTGTCTCATCAGGTGAAATGGTGGCATGATACTGACAGTTAAAAGTACTCTAAAAATTGAGGAAACCTTTTTTTAAATAATGGAGTTCAAAAGAGGCTTAGAATCACTGAAAGGACCCTCATTCTGCATTTCCCTTGAGTTCATTTGGTCAAAGGCTGATGAGCCACCTTCCCTCCTCTTTCTAGTGGAAGTGATAAGGGACTGCTTCCCATGGGAGGGATCATTGCTGGGAACATCGTTGGGCGCTGCAACAGAATCTGTCCTAGCCTAGAAGACCTTGTTCAGCATGTAGCTTTGATTCTCTGGAGGCCAGACTTGCATATAAAGGACTCTGTGGGAAAATGTCTGATATTCAGGACTAGCAAAAGTTGAAAGCTGGCTGCAAAAGAGCAGGGGAATTTTAAAGAAAAAATTGGCTTAGAACTATGTGGTGTTGCTTCTTGTATGAGCTACTGTCTTGTATGAGCTACTGTCATCTGTTGCTTGTCCAGATGACTCCTTATGCACCCCTCCAAACTGATTCCTCTCTGGATATGACAGTGGTATGCACCTGAGGGAATGGAGATACATAGCACACGAGCTAACTGACCTCCTGGGTGAGTTTAGTGACTGTTATACAACTGTCTTAATTAAAAGCAGTGCTTGTGAGAACAGCTGTTTGTGTTGGATAAGTTGGATCTAGAGGAACACAGAAGGAACCTGAGAGGATATGAGAGGCATGGGGGGAATCCAGAGAGCATGAAAACAGCTCAGTGGTGAGCCAGAGAGCAGATGGACTGGTGCAGGAAAATTCATGAGGCATTGAAACCCTATTTACTCTTTTCTGGGTTAAAAACTGGCTGGGTGGCTGGACCTGAAGAGTTGTGGTGAATGGAGGTGAATCCAGTTGGTGGCTGGTCACAAGTGGTGTTCATCAGGGCTCAGTATTGGGGCCAGTTGTGTTTTATATCCTTGTAAGTGGTCTGGATGAGAGGATTGAGGGCACCCTCAGTAAGTTTGCAGATAACATCAAGTAGGACAGACTGGAGTGTTGATCTTTGAAGGTAGGAAGGCTCTACAGAGGGACCTGAACAGGCTGGATTAATGGGCTGCAGCCAGTTGTTTGAAGTTCAGCAAGGCCAAGTGCCTTGAGTCCTGCACTTGAGTCACAACAACCTCATGCAACGCTACAGGCTTGGGGAAGTGTGGCTGGAAAGCTGCCTGGTGTAAAAGAACCTGGGGTTGTTGGTGGACAACCGGCTGAATATGAGCCAGCAGTGTGCCCAGGTGACCAGGAAGGTCAATGGCATCCTGGCCTGTGTCAGAAACAGTGTGGCCAGCAGGGCTAGCGAAGTGATCGTACCTCTGTACTTGCGCTGTTGAGGCTGCACCTCGAATACTGTGTCCAGTTTTGGGCCTCCCACTACAAGGACATTGAGGGGCTGGAGCATGTCCAAAGAAAGGCAACGAAGCTGTTTTTAAAGTTTGTAGTAATCCAGGTTTGGGAACCTTATGTCATTCTTCTGCAGGACAATGTCTGAATTCAGAATAGTCCTCCCGGTAAGTTGACTAGATGGCTTGAAAACATGCAGTTCAATTTCAGTGACTAAAAAAAGCAGTGTTGGACTTGCACAGAAAAGAAATGGAAAATACCTAACGCTAATCAAGAAAAGTATATGGGGGATAATGATACTTATCACCATGTCAGTATAGATCAACTGTATAATACTGCTGCAGAAAATAGCCATTCTTTTTCTGATATGTATTAGCAGGAGATACGTACAGGAAGGTAGATAAGTTTCCTCTGTGCCTGTTAAGAAGAGGACTCTGCTGGATGCTGTCTCTAGGTTTGGACGTTGCATTTTGAGAAAGATACTGATAAACTAGTAGAAGGCGGTGAGAATATTATTAGGAAAAAAGACATGAGAAAATACTAATAGAATTAGGTTTGCTCCATCTAGAAGAGTGGAGATAAGAGAGGGATTTAGTAAATCTTCAGATGAATAAGGGGTTGTCAAATGGAGATGTGTTCAGCACTGTCCAGAGAAGCACAGGCGAATGTGCTTGTGAAAAATACTGAGTGGTGGTTTTGCGTTTGAGTGAAATGTGTAGTTGGAACTCACTGTGTTAGGCCATAGTAGTCTTTGCTTCTATAAATATGCACACTTATCTTGATTTTGTTGTTGTTTAATTAAATTTTAAAAGAACAAGCAAGCGATTAGAACCAGTTCTTCATCCTCGGCCTGTTTCTAGTATCTCTACTCCAATTTAATCGCCGCCATATTTTTACTTAAAATATTTGAACATTTAATGTCTTCTAACCCTTGGCTTCCTGTTTCAGATTTCCATTTGCTGGAGGACAAGTTGTTGCTGGTGTTTGAGATCAATCCAAGCTAATTTGCTTAGTAGTACATCAGTGGTTTAGTGTTAATCTGCATTAACGGAGCATGTTTTAGAGCAACTGAATTCACCTCTGTAGGGCTCGCTGCTTCCCCTCTGCCTAAATTCTTTGCTATCTGTTATCCATTAAAGAGGAACAGAATTGCAGTTCCTACTGTTACTAGATGCTAGCAAGAAAGAGGAGCTAAATCAGCTTTAAGTAGAAAGAAATAACAAAAATCTCGTGGTTTCCTGTGTGGCTCTGTACATAGGCAAGATGAGGAGTGTGAAGATTGTTATGGGGAATTGTAGCCAAGATCTCACTTGCCCCGTAACACCACAACACTGATGGATGCAGGCAGCTCTGACTGGAAAGAGTATTGTGGCTACACATCCCCCACTGTTGTTTACAGGAGTCCCGCTTTTGTTCTGTATCTGATTGAAACTTCCTCTCCCGTGTCCGTCATTTGCGGTTGTATAACCTTGGTATTTTAATCAAACAACTGAGAGAGAAACGCAGTCCCCTTCCTGGGCAGGGTGGAAGCAGGACAGCAGGGGTGGCTTGTACTCCACAACTGCTTTTTGCTGTGTGTGTGTATGCGCAGCTTCTTGCAGGCAACAGGTAAATCCAAAGTTTCAAGCTGAAGAAGTTCTAGCCTTCTGCCAGTGGCTAAGACACTGCTGGCACTAGCATGGGGAAAAGAGAAGTAGAATTTGCTGTTTCTTCTCTGTAAACTGTTCCTTGGGCCTGCTCTGCTTATCCAGAAGATGAAATAGTGCAAAAACTTCAGAGAGAAGGGCTTAGGATGTGGCTGTCCTCACTCACTCTGACTTTGGGTCATGGAGAGAGTAGAAGAGGAGAGGGGGAGGCTTGGTCACGGCCTTTTCCCTTGCGCTACTCCCATGTAGCCCTCACGTACTGGTTGAGGAGAAGATGAATACTAATGGCTGTTGGCTCCTTCTCCTCCTCCTTATGCCTGAGAGGTGAGGATATCGCTAAGTAAACTTTTGTATATAGGGACCTTAAAAGTGGCTTTTAGTTTGAGAGAGTGATAGATGTCTGGTTGACCTCTGTGGGATTTTTTCAGTAAAAGGACAAATAGTTCATGGGAGGAGAAGGGAAGAAAGGAAGCAGGAATGTTTCTCATCCAGGTGATGCAGACGAGGTGCAGCTGAGAGGGAAAGACAATGTTAGAATTAGATCATGGTTACAGCGTTTGCATTATCTTGCTTTTCATTTTTCAGTTACTTTCCTTTAAAAAGCAGGTCTGTACAGTGGGATGCAGAACCACTACAGTGCCAGGGAACGTTTGTCACTGGTCTGTTACCACATGAATTAGACAGTGGAGCTCTCTGTGCCATTTTCAACATAAAACGTAGAAGCACTAAAATGTAACATGCAAAAATAAAACCCAGTAGCTTATCAGTATACATCAATTGTTGAAAGATTCAGTATTTGTTTATTTTTTAAGTTGGCAAACTGTCCTTTAAAAGATGTGACTCTTTCCTTTGGAGCAGAGGCAGTGAGCCATCCGGTTTGGTGTAAACTGTGAGCAAACCTTACGGAGCAGCAGCAGCAAAATAGCTTTTGTAATTGCCTTCCAAACATTCCAGTCGGTGCAGAAATTGGAATCCGTTATGCCTACTCTGTTTTGAATATCAATTTGTTGTATGTCTGCTTAATAATTTTACGATGATCCCACTGTTGAAAACAGCAATAAATAATTTAAAAGAAAGCTTCAAATGTATTAGTTTTCACATGCTGAAACAAGTCACAAGCTAGAGTATAAAATCAGAGCCATTATTAGCAAAGTTCCAGAAGTTGGAGTGAGGTGATAAAAAATTGTTTGTTTTAAAAGCTTGCTTGACTATATTAATATTACACTATTTAGCCAAATCATATATACTTGGAAAGCCTATTTGTGTATTTTTTGAGGTCCTCTGTGGTTTACTTGATAAGACACTGGACTGGGAAGTAGTTGTTGGGAGTGAGATACATTTGCAGGACAGATTTTAGATGCCTTTTTAATACTATTTGCAGTTTAATACGGAATCAGAATAGGAAGACTTTGTCATTTGGCACAGTGAAAATTGATTAGTCCAGTTTAAATGTAAGGGTGGTGTATATCCAGTGTCCACATGATGGGTACCTTTGTTATCTTTGCGGATCATGGACTTGCCTTGTTGCATGCTTTGCCTGTATCGCTGAGGCGTACAGTAAAAGTTAATGCTCAGTGAGACACTCTTGTCACGTCTCTCGAGACTGAAAAACAAAGAACTTTGTTTCTTTGCTCTGCAAATTAACTGACTGGCAGGAAGCTGCTTCAATCTTGATGTTTCATGGACCTCTAAATGGAGAAGCTCTTTAGACTAGTGAGTCTTGACTGCCTTTCTGCAGACTTCACTGAGCCAAGAACGCCCTAGGCGGGCTGTGGGGCTTATTCTGCAGAGTTAATCCAATTCTAAAGTGGATTATCAATATCAAATCTCCTTAACCTTAGGCATGCACAGTAAAGCATGACACTTGCATATATGCTTTCCTGTTGGGGTTTCCTGCCTTCCTGCAAGTTATTGCAGTTTTCAGCAGTAATTGTGGTTACTGTCAGTAGTGGTTACTAACAATATGCTCATATGTTTATCAGCAATAGAATGGGTTCTGACCATGATTTGGCTGGATTACTTAAATTTATAGTAGGTGAGTAGTGATCATTTTATATGGTAGCTTTTAGTAAAAATACTGAGTTTAAACCACTGCTACTGCATTATATTACTGTACTATATCTCAGTTCAGTGTCAAGTATGTGTGAGTGGTGTAAAAGTTCACACAGGTGTGAAGAAAGATCTCCTTTCTGAGGATTAGCAATAACATAAGCAGTTTGGAAGCCAGTTGTTGTATCAATAATATAAATGTGTGTTCAGAGGTAAATGTTTGTAGATGTGTGCAGTCAGAAGGTTACCCATCAGTGAGCCTTGTATGTTTTTGAGGCCACTGCGAAGAAGCATAATGTAACCATCTTTTCTCATCTGTTTCTAGATGATCTGGAGGTTTCAGGTGCTTTTAACATAAGCATGTGTGTTACAGGCTTTATCAGAGCAAAGCCAAGTGTCCTTGTTTTCTTACTTTGTTTGGCAATAAATTGGACATTATTTTATCTGTATTTGCAGACTATTACTGTTCTGCACAATAGCATCCTACTAAAGAAATCTTGCTTGTGAGAACCTCAGAAAATCACATTTTCAGAAATCTAGACCTCTTAATAGATCAAAACCTGAGAACTGTTGTATTCGTGAGGAGCCTAATTTGAAGGAATTATTTAAAAATTACTAAACTCCCAAATCCTAATAGATGAGAATGAATAGACTATGTATTTACTAATTTTATGATGACATGATTGTAAACATCAATATTATAGACTGATTGTATTCAAAATAGCATGGCACAGGCTACACAGAAAAGCCCAGCACAGCGGAAAAGTTATGGGCAGGTCCCAGGCCATCAGATATTGTTTGCTTGAGGATCAGCTTTATCAGTAAGGATAATGAGGTTATCCCAAGATGCAGGACCGTATTATGTCCTAAGAAAGAAGGACCATGTTATGTCCTCTCTGGTGGGTCTGTGTACACTCCTCTACACTGTTCAAAACTTACAATAGGCAACAGAGAAGGTCTGAGGTAGTGAGGTCAGTCTGTGGGGCCTTCCTAGCTCCTTAACATTCTTCTGGTTTCACACAGGGCAGTGTGGTGAGGAGATGCGGTTACGGAGAGGTTGGCAGCCTAAGACCACTGCACAAGCTGCAGTATGAAGTCATTAGGGAGCAAAAACTGTGTGGAGGGTATGGAAATGCTGTAGGATGACTGCCATAAAGGAACTTCCTCTGCAGCTTGCCTGCAGGCTTGGGAAGACTAGTAGATTTACTGAGGGGTACTGTGAGAACGTGGAGAGACAAAAGAGCAACATGTGCAAGAGCAGCCTCACTAAACACCTTGTGCCTTTCTCAGTAGCAAACACCCAGCTATTCACACCTAGATGGGGAACAGTTTTGTCAGGTACAGGCTGAATTCCCCTCAACAGCATGTTTGGGTGAATCTGGAAAACTCCATGGATGCCATCAACTTTGCCCAACTCAGTTGCCTGCCTTATTTATACTACAGTTCTTAAGAAGCACTACTGCTTGAGCTGTTACCAAGAGATGGAAAATGCATGAGTTGTCCAAGTGGCTGAGAGAGAAGCATCAGAGGAGTAGATTGCTGGAGCAGGGTGTGTTCTGGAGAAACAGAAGCCAGGAAATACTTAATCGTATAGCTTTTGAGAATGCTAAAACTGGAAGCTGTATGCTTCCCCATTAGGGCACTGGGATCATTGCTGGGTCAGAAGTCTTTTGCGAGAAATCCCATGTTGACATTACTGGTTTTCCTCTGAGCAGGCATGGTTAAGTCAGGATAGCAATTAGAGCAGGTCACCTTTTCTTTAAGAGCATGAGAGAGCAGGATTTCCTTCCTGGACAAGGGACTATTTTGCAAGATGCCATAATTGAGACTTCATAGAAGTGATGGCCCTCAGTTGACCCAGGTTGTGAGTGGTTAAGCTGTGGAAGCCAGCAGCAGACTTTCTCGTCAAAACTGTTTGTGCCAGGCTTTTTGCCAGAAGCAAGGGCATTAAATGAAGGGTATTTTCCTGGATGTTATTTCGTAGAACAACTTCTCCCCTTTCCCTTTCTGTTTTCTAGCAGACTCTTTCCTTCACTGGCTGATGAACGAGGCAAATCACTCAGTTTTGAAGAAATTGTGTAAAAACTGTGTGCTGATACTTCTAAGCCATGATCTCATCTACAAAGAATGACAGCAAGATAAAATTATGAAAGCCAGCTTTTAAAATGAGAATAGCGAATCTTCAGTTGTGGCTAAACTGCTTAGTATATTTTTTCAACATTATGAAGGTGCAAGAAAAAGCAAAACAAAGTGGTTTAACTCTTTCCCTTTGTGATCTCAGTACGGCTGTCATGCCTCTTGCTGAATGCACAAGGTCTTTTTCACCAGCAAGTAACAACATGAGTTTTTGTTTAGGTGTGGGGTACTCGTTGTGACCCTTCCACCCACACTGTGTTCAAGGGAAACTGTCTATTTAATTTGTATAGTGCAAATGTTATTTAAAGAAAAAATATTATTTTGCTTTCCTTTAAAATATGCACCTCTAAATAACATTAAGTACCAGGGATTTGTTTCTAGAATCATTATCTAGTCTTCCTTCATCTCCAGTTCAGGATATCTGAGTAGGTTCTGAATTGCAGCAGGGTAAATTTTAGTTTTCAGACTTAAAACAATGAGATTAAAACCAAAAACCATCCTGGTGTAAGAAGATTTTATTTACAATACCAGCATCTGCTCTTTGTATCTTTTTTACTTGGGAGCAAATTACATTTGACTCCTAAATCTCCAGTATAATTTACTGCAGTCTGTATTTTTATATTTATTTTTATGCCTGACATTGTGGCTTTCCATGGCTGACTGGCGTGAGGAAAGGCTTCTCTTCAGCTTCGGGTGAGATGAGATACAGCAGTGCTAATCTCTAGCACATGTGAAAAATGAAGGTAATGAACTCAGAGAACAGAAAGTCCAGATAGATACTGGCAGGCAGCTTCTGTGTCAGCAGCTGCTGGAACGAAAAATGAATGATAATCATTGCAAGGCTTTTGAGGGGTCTGAGGGTCACAGGAAGGGGTTAACGGTATCCATACGTGTGTGTCCATGGACTGCTCTGTACATCAGATCAGATATTTATGAATGAAGGTCAGATGTGCCCCTTTCAGGGGGCTGTTCCCTAACTGTTTACAAAATACTGTTTGAAACAGAACACAGCCAGGGTGAGTTACAACCTGACATCTTTAATGTGTCGGAAATGTGACATAATGGATAATGCCTCAGGGTTGGTGGGGTTCAGCCCAGCTCCCCAGTTGAGCCTCACATGCTATTAATAGTAACACTGAGTCATAGAAGCAGGAATGTCAGACAGCCTGGGCTGTGCTGCTCTTACACGTTAGGCTGCTAACAATAGAAAGCCAGCCTAGATTTGTTAGAATAGAATAACTGTTTTTTTTCTATGCATGTGCCTGTATCTCTGTTTCTCTTTTTCTCTCTTAGTTATTTATTTATTAAAGAATGTCACTGAATAAGAGAGATATTTTGGGTGAGGCAGATTGGCTTGTTTCACTTCTTTCTGTTGTTCTGGGTGGCATTTATACAAAACATTTAGAAATTACTGCAAATATTTTTAACACTGCATGCATGCTCTGATTTTATTCCAGCAGGTATTGGCCATCTGCTGCTCTGTCTCGTTGATACCTACAGCTTGTTTCTTTACATTAATTTCTCTCTCCCTACATATAGTAGCATTGAAAAGGAATTCCCTTGTGGAGGTGTGAGCTCCAGTTCAAGTCCAGCTCTCAAAAAATAGGGGTTCCTCTGACTGTGGGCTGAACATGGCTTTTGCTTTAGGGTGCAGTATAAATGTAATTGCACCTCCTCATGTAACCTAAAGCACATTTTGCACCGCTTTGTGGTCAAGTTAAAGCTATAGCCCAATGGATCTGCACATAATATCTTTATATTTAACCCAGTTCTTTACTACTAAGGTCACCTCTGTCTTTGGCAAGTCAATTGATTTCCCTTTGTCATTTTCTCCACCTCTAAACCACAAATACTAAAATTTACTGTCCCAGCAAAGGCATGGTAGTGTAGGTTTGTCTTGGTGAAGCTGCTGGTAGCTAGCTAAAGTGAGGAATGAAGTCATTTATAAATAAAGAAAAAGGGGCTTATATTAGCAGTGATAGAGGTTCCCTAAAATCTTGATACTGGCAGAAGTACGAAAAATAATGCATGTTAGGTGGTTTTTAATGGGCATTCAGGGTTTTGATTAATCGTGTGTCCAAACTTTTCTTTGTAACTGTGAATAAAAGTACGCTTGTAAAAGAAGTTTTGTTTCTCACTTGACTCTCAACTATATCTTTTAGCAGAAACAGAAATACTTTGATTCTTGCTATAAGATGATGAGATTTGGCAGTATTGTAAAGGATTAATTTGTTTAGTTTTTAACATCAGCTTAATGACCAGTCCTTTCTCAGGTAGAGTTTAGTGCCTGGAAACCCACAGGTCAGTTTGATGTCCTGATTCAACACTGGTGCTTTGTCCTGTTAGGGGTTGGATTCACATGTAAGTGCTGCTGTTTCAGTAAGCTACTCTTTTCTCAGTTCCGTGAGTACTTATGGCTGTCATCTCAAAAGGAGTAACGTAAGAGGAGTAGTAGTTTATAATGATTTGGTAGTTCAGAATACAGTGCTTACCTTGAGTCACAGCAAACGTTTCATCTGGGTTACTCTCTGTGCTTCTAAACACAGGTGCTCACTGAGTGGTGACAGTTCTCATTTTTACTTTTTTTATTGGTATTTCAAGGTAGTAAATAGAGTTGGTATTCCCAGCTTGCACAGATTATGTTAGTCTCTTCTGTAGTATGGTCAGAAGGCATCAAGAGACTATTTATTAGCATACTTTGTAATCCAGTAATTGGCATTTGGTAACAGCTTTAAAGTAAAACCAGGAGTGGATAAGCAGAGCTCACCATAGCAAAACCACCGTGGCACAGCCTGCCTCAGCACTTGCCTGTGTTCATCTGGTATTTCCCCTCTTGATCCTGGCTCAGTTTGAGTAAATAAAATAGTAGGAAACTCAGAAGTAGCTTTCTGTGTGTGTTTGAACAGTTCCCCTGTTCTCTCTCACATCTTCTCACTCTGCAGTCTCTCGCCAGTCATTTGAGAGCAAATTACGTCGCCAGCTCAGTTGTGCGAGGGCAGAGGAATGCAAGGTGGTGTCAGTGGCTGGAAATTAGGGACGGTGGAATTCGGCATTTGTTCCACAGCAGCAGCTGTAGCTGGTTGTTTCAGCACAAGGGGTAGAGTCCACAAGCGGGGTATGAGCTGCCACTAGCCATAAGAACAGACTACAGTGGAAGAAGAGGCACAAGGAGGAGAGTGACGAGCAGTCGGACCTGATCAGATCTTGTGGGAAATCAGAGCCAGGAAGATAATTACCTGGAATAAGCTGCCTTTTTTTTAATCCACCTCAGACAAACACTGCTGGAAAAGAGATTGTGTTTAAATTACTTCAGCTAATTCTTGCTGCTTCCACTACAAAGAAAATTTGCTTGCCATGGTGAAAGAAAAAGGTAATGATGCTTATTGATAGACTGGAGCTGAAAAGACCTAATGTGTCAGCCATAATCATCAGAGGTTTAAACCTTCACGTTTAAAATGAAGCATGCTTTGACTGGCAGTTGCTGTTTTCCTTTCTATAAAAGTGATGTGCCAAAACCTGCAGTGGATTGCATTGATTATCTTTGTACCTATTTTAATAAGGGTAGGATCTGGAACACACCTAATTTAGAGTGTTTGCACAACCGGGTTCCATCTGTATGTACATCTATTCTTTTTTTCATATGATTTAACCCAAGTTTGCTGTTGGCTGTTTTTTAACTGTATTTGCTACAGTTCAAAGAGCTTTGACTGCTGAAGCAGTTAGCTTAAAATTGTGAAGATAAGCATTGATACATTCAGTAAGTCTGGGCTTGAGAGGGTCATATTTTCCCTTTTAATGAAAAAATGGATTATATGAGATTTTGCATAATGTTTGGGCTTTGCAGCAGTAAATTAGCTATCAGTTTCAATTACCTATGAATAACATTTTAAGCCACCTACTGAAGCATTTATTAGTAAAATAATTTAGAAGTGGTTGTGGGGTCTTTTCTTGCAGTAGTAGTGGTCTGTATAATTTGTTGCATTATGAAGAGGTGAAATACATTCTGAATTGTATTTGAGCAGTGGATGTGGTTTTGGAGCATTACATTATCACAGATTCAGTGATTCAGACTTAATCTCTGATTTGCGAAGAGGAGCATCTGTGTTCTTTACTTTTGAGGACTTTGTAAAAGATAAAGTGGGATAAATTCAAACTAGGAAAGAAACAGAAATAAGTAGTGATGTTGAGCAACAGAGAGCAGTTTTTCGACCCTGAACACCCACATTAAGATCTTTTTTTTTTTTTTTTTCATGCTGTAAATGAAATAGAGTGAATTTAGCTTCATAGATGCTTAGATTGAAGAAAGCAGGACAAATGCCTCGATAGCCTGCCGTAGTGTGTCAGATGCATCAGGACAGTTATATTCATAACCATCATACAGTCTACTGAAAATTTTTGTTGATGAAAAGCTGTGGCCCATCATAAAGTATTGACTCCCTAGCAGATTCAAGATCCATTACTTCAGAGTTACAGGATCATTTTTATGATGTCAGTGGTGAACTGTTGACCTGCTACCAGCGTCAGTGAGCCATACCAGGGATGATTTCAGTAGCACCCCAAATCCTTGAAGCTGCAAGTTTTGATTCATTTGAATCAACTATGCCTCTCATCCTTTCAGAAAAGTGTATTATCATTCAACTTATCATAATTGTTGCTTGTTTTCTAAGATGCATTTTTAAATTGGGCTTGTACATAAAATGTGTAACCTTCTTAGCTGTGCATTCAGTTTTGATCCTTTCTTATGTTTCTGCTCCCCACCCAGCTGATGCTCAGTTTGTTGGGCTCCCTGTGTTACATGGGGCTGTACCTTAGGAGTACTCTGTAAATACAGTTTTAGCATCTTACACCATGAAACGTGTCACATATCTGTATGAAAATGAAAACAAGCCTGTCATCTTTATAAAATATGTGAGGGAGAAAACATTCTAGAACGGTGGGAAAAGTTGACAATAAATGGTTGAAAATGTGCTAAAGACTTATGTTTAAGTTGCTTCCTTTCCCTTTCCCAACAAGTTTAATGCATTATTTACAATGACTATTAATATTGATGTTGGATATGGGTTTTTCTCCTGTTTACACAGATAATGAACTAATATAATGCCATCTTTAATTTTTTTCAATGACTAATCTTTCAAATCTCATGACTGCAGAGTGAGAAAGGATAGTATCTGTTACATGCTGTGCTTTTCTACCCTATTACTTTCAAATAATTTCTCCAATGAATGTGAGTCTTTTTTTTTTTATTACTTCTTTTATTACTCCTTGTTTTTGTTTTGTTTTTCCCCTACTTTAGTCAGAAGGTAAGGAGTTACTCCTACTTTGAGGCTACTATAACTGCCAGTTGCGAGAGTGATACTCTTGCAAAACGCAGACCAGCAGAGTACAGCTGGTACCCACTCTTCCAGCCACTGCTTGGGTTGCTGTTTGGATAAGCTGAAAATGCGTTCAGTCCAGTGTCATTTCATAAACATGTTAATAGGCACTGGAGGGGCTGGTTTCAACTAGAAAAATGTAATTCCAATTCACTGAATTGCAAAATGGTTAGTAACAGTTTTTAGCAAATTAGCATGCTTCATTATCCTCATATTGTAGAATGATTTCAGTGTCTGCCTGCTTAGTTCATACACAAAAAAAATCCTGAGGCCAGGGTGTTTTCTGCTGACACCAAATGGCGCTTCCTAAATTATGTCTGACTGATAAGTTTTCATGTCTCTGGCTGTGTACTTATCTATTTCCAATTATGAGCCCTTATTATCTAGTTACTCAGCTAAATTGTTGTCACTGTGTTGCATCCAAGGGCAACTTTCTCTCTTTATATCCTTTAATAGAAAGTAAGTTTACATATGCATAGGCAGGTCTTGTTATTAATTCTCTTCTGCAATTTAAAATCCATATTGAAGTCTGCATTCTTAGTGCTTCTATGTTGATGTGCATGTATGAGTTGTGAGCCTGCTAGGCACGTTGCTGAATAATTTAAGGTTGTAGCTTCATTTTTACCTTCATTAGTTCACAGAAGCTCAGGATTTAGCCCCGGTTCTTGATTTCTTGACCAGTTGATAAGACCACTGTCCTAGTATTCACCTGTTAGTCTGTGAAAGCATATTTGGAACCAGCTTTGTACTTGATGAGATCTTGGATTGGATCATATATGGGCAAACCTATGAAATGGGGTCACTATCTAGTCATGCCAAACTTCTCCGCGCTTGGAAGGAGAAATGAGGAAGGGTTGAAGATTTTTTTTGCATTAAGGAGGAGTTTACAGAGGCCTTATGATTTCTTTTTGATCTTCACATCCTGATTCTGTTGAAGGGTAGGTGCTGGCACCTACTGGGTACCAAGTTGCAATAAGCTAGATTGTGTTTCCATGTTCTCATAACTGTCTCTGTGGACGTTCGATTGGTGCTGGCTTTCCCAGTAAGCAGCACAGATGATGTAGTTCACCAAAAAGCTAACAACATTTCCTCTATTATTTGGCCCATGGTCTAGTTCAATCGCGCAGAGAGATTTAGTTCTGAGTTGTTTTCCTTCATGCTTGTGATAAAGCATGATACTGATACCCCTTAAGGTTTGACCAGGAGGACGGTTTTTATGCTTGCAGTAGCTCCAGTCTTGTCTTCTCTGCCATTCACATATCCTGAGTGCTATGAGTCTCCAAAGCAGCTTTTAGTCTTTTTCTTTTGTCACAAATAGAAATGCTTTGGATATCCTTGAATTACCCTTGGATTATCCTTGAAGAATATGCAAAATGTTACCTCTTGTTATACGAAGGTGTTCTCTATCCAGAACACTGTCTCTCCAGTGCGCTATTTGCAGTCTTAACATTTCTTCTTAGTGTGAATCCAGAAAATGTTGAATAATGGGATTTGGGTGCTGACACTGTCTCAGTGTCATGGTTGTTAATGAAACATAGTCTTGATCTGAACTCATGACTTTGGAACTTTTAACCCCAGATGACCTGGGAAAGTCTCCAAGCGTTGCTTTTGGAGCACATGACAAGATTATGCAACCACACGTTGGCACGGGGAGGACCGGAGAGTTTTATTTTCTTTTTGCTGTAGCTTACCTAGTTTTAAATTTAGTTCTACTTGACAGTTTGCTTTTGGGGCTTGGCATTTGGGGTTGTGTTTTGATTACATCAATGTGCTACCTTGTACAACCTACAGAAATGGTGTTTTATAAATATGCATAGTAGTAGTTGTTAAAAAATACCCGTGTAGTTAAAGTACTAAACTATGGAACGGGTCTGTGTTAGACTCTTAAGGTGACCTTGGGGAAGTAATTTGATCTCTCCTTGTGTTAATCTGTAAAATGAGGATAAGAACATTCCTCTTGTCTGCCTTGATTATTTGAATTAGAGGTCTTTGGAGCAGAGTTTCTTTTACTTTGTTTCACAGCTATGACAAGGAAATCTTAGTCTTGGGTTTTAACTACTCCTACTTGTACAAGAAAAAAATCCAGTGGTATGTGAATATCTTATAAACATCTTATTACTTTAAGGCAAAACAACTGTAAAGGAATTATGTTTTTATTGGCAAATTTATGGTGTTGCTTGTTCTGTACTTTCTAAATTTATTTTTAATATTAGGTTTCAAATTGCAGTTCTGATGTGCAGCATTGATATGGAGAGAAATAAAAATAGCCAAGGAGATGCCAGCTCAGTCACTGTGTGTTTGCTGGAGGTTTTATTGTGTTTTTTTTTAAATAGCACTTAGTTCACATGAGGGTACGAAGATTCATATCCAAAGAGTCGGGCAAGCACAGTGTGCGGTCCTGCCATGCCTGATGGCTTCCTGCGTTTCCCAGTAGTGAAATTCCATACATTCCTTGCGTCCCAGCAGCGTGTAGGAGCCAGCTCTCTGAAGATACGATGGCAGCTACTTTATATTGAGAAATGGGAGAACTTTTGCCGTTGATCTCACTGGAGGGGAGGGCTTAGTGGTTTTAGGCATTAAATCTGAGACCACAGAGTTCATGGGTTCACATAGCGGTAGAGGCAGTTAAGTTGTTCCTCCACCTGAAACAGTGAGTGTAGTGGGCCAAAAAACCAAGTTTTGAATAGAGGAGGTTCAATCAGTTTATTTTGTTTGGAATTAATAAACTTTTAATTACCGATTCTGGTGTTGAAAATAAAAGTAAGCAAACACACGCTTGGAGAAACACACCTCAGCTTCTTTCTGGACACTTCTTCTTCTCCTTTCTAGTCTCCAGTCCCCAAGCCACACTATATACTCCGTACCTTTGGTGAGGCAAGGGTGGCACAGGAGACTGGGGTCAGTGCACTGTTGCTCCTTTCATTTTGTTGGTCCTTTTTTTCTTACTCAGTTATTTCACCATGGATTCGTCTACTGGCTGGAGTCCTTTTAGAATCATACCGCCTCCTGAGTCTCCTCTCTGTCCCTGCCTGGGGAGCTGGTTTGCCTCAGCATTTCTCCTGACCTGCTAGACCTCTTGCCTTGGCATTATTTTTCTTTCTCTCTTACCCATGCTTTGGTCTCTCTCCTGCCCTGGCATTGTCTCCTGCCTGTCCTTCATTTTTCAGCTTCCCTGGTACTCCGGCATCTCTCTTGCATCTCCTGCCGAGTGTCTGTTCCTTTCAATGTTTACTGCCCATTTTTATGTATATGTTTCTGCAGAGGTGGTATGCACTCCTCTAGTTCTGTTTTGATGTGCAATGTGTCCATTTTGTCCATTGCTTGAGGTGGTTGGAACCAACTGTGACCAGCACAATGCAGTCCATGACCACCTCCTACACAAGTCACCACCGCCATACCCTCGCTACCAAATCCCCGCTGGTTGTGTTGAATAGAAGGAGTAGACTGCCAATTACATGGTTGATTTTCTTGGATGAGAATTCAAAAGGCAAGGCTGGTAAAGATAGAGTCCTGGCATGGTGGAATTGTGCGTATTTAAAATACATTAAGCTATATTTTTTCCAGAGAGGAGGTGGGAAGCTTTGTAGGAAAGAACTTGCAAGTTAGGATGACAATTTGACTTGCCACTGTAGGAGAGTCAGTTCTTTTCCCCTGGTATGCATTAATTTTTTCCATAAAAAGACCAAGTTCCACTAATCAAAATGTACTGTGCCCTTTGGGTGGGAGAAGCCAAAGAACAGGATTTCGTTGTTTCTGGGGGCAATCCATAACTAATTTAAAAAGGATTATTTATAACAAAGTTGGTTTTCCACCTAGAGAACAGTCAGTTTCCCCAAAAGGATGATTAATCCTTGCCTTCGTTGAGCCTGGATAGCTTTCAGGCTCACTAGGGATCTGGCTGAGGAGAACACTTAGGCATTGTCTTAAGCCTATTCTGTTCAGCAGAGTATCTTGTTGAGTCTAATTGAATCACTGGGATTTAAAGCTCAGTAAGTGCTTCAGTCTTCTCTCAAAGTCGGACTCCATTTTTGAAGGCTTTGTGATGTTTTTTGCAGCAAAGTTGTGTGTTTTATTAGTGGCGGTGGTTTTATGTTGTACGTTAGCAGCTTTGTTGCGTAAGATACAACGCTAAGAGAAATAATACTGGCTATTATATGGGCTTATCATAAAGAGCTATAAATGCAGAAATTATAAATGCCTTGTGTACCTCAATCATGTGTTCTATTGTTATGTTCCATATAGACAGGAAAACAGCAGCAGGACAGCTGAGGAACATCCTCAAAGCCGCAAAGTGAGGAGCAAGTGCTAGAATCAGGGTCAAACCAAGTGATGCCAGCTGTTCAGAAAAGAAATGTTGTTGTGTTTATGCTATAGGAGAGCCTAATAGGCAAGGTTCTATAAACAGTGTCAACTCGATAGCTCCCTAATTCCCAGTGCTGTTAACACCAGTTCTGTATCAGAGATGTTAGTGTAATCTACATGGTAGTGTTGTAGAACTTTGTGTTAGTTCAGGATCTGGTACAGAGGCAGGATCTTGAAATGGTATCAGATTAAAGAAGTGATCCATATATAAATGCAGCCTTGCAGGACAGCAAGAGCTGTCTTTTATTACTGCTGGATCAGACAAGAGTCAATAAATGGCTTGTTTGTTGAAAGAAGCAATGGCATTTGGATTTTGTGTGGGGGTTTTTTTTGTGGTTTTTTTTTTTCTCTCCAAAGGCACCTTAAACCAGAATTTGATGGATTTGAGAGCAGCACGTGATGGATTTGTTATCCAGCAGTTAAAATGCTACCCAGAGGAACAGGCTATATTTGGGAATACCATATTGGTCACTAATGCTTTCTCCATTAGCACTTACTCCTTTTACCATATAGTGCTAAAAGTTGATAGCCTTTCAGAGCACACCATTGAATGTTGTTGAAATAATATACCTCAAGAAATTGACTTCTATGCTGCAAATGTTCATAAGGTCCAGGTGCCAACATGAGCAGGTAACCACAGGGCAGGGGCTCTGAAATGTCTGGTTTATCAGCTCTGTACATGACAAACTATCCTGGGAGTCAGAAGCCACATGAAGAATGAAGTTGCTCATGAAAGTGTCTGTCTAGTTTGAGTTTGAGCAGCTCAGTTCTTAAAAATGCCAGAACTGAGGGTGATACTGAATGATGGGCGTTTACGAAATCCTTGATTGGAGGAGAGATTCTGAGTGTGGGGGACAGAGCTTGCATGGGTTAAAAACAATGGCTGAAGACAGGTCTCGGCCAGGGCTTGGTAAAAAAAACCCTTGGTGAGATTGCTGGTGGTAACTGAGGGGAGATTTTACTACAAATTCAGTTTTGTAAGATCTTTCTGACAGGCCTGTTTCTGTGCAGACTCTCCCTTGTTTTTCATGTGCACATCACACTGAAGTGGTGGTACATCATTATGAAGATACCAAAAGGTATCTGGGAGACCACTGTCATAAATAGGTCAGTGGTCTTCCTCAGATAATTTCAGAGTAAATGGCAGGAGAAGTGGGTTTTTAAACTAGCTTTTTTATACTAACTTACCTCAAAAGGGGATTATTTCCTTTTACTGTATGGAATACTTTTGGCAGCCTCAAAAAAGGAAGCATAGGGGAGCTCTAACTAGAGTCTGTTGTTGCTGACTAAAATCCCCACGTGGGTTGCTGTTAAGGTAGCTAAGAGGCCTGTTTGACATTTGAGTGATACTGTGGGTAGCCACCACCTATCAGTAAGCCAGAATTTCCGTTCTGTCTGGAAAAAGCAATTGCTTTTTCTGCTAACATCAGCAACTTGCTTTTGCATAGCCTTGAGGATCCTTGAGGATGTGCAGTGAATAATACACTTCTGTTTATTAATTGTTTTGAATAAGATTTTGACATGGACATCAAGTGTTGTGTATGAGGTGGTTGCTCAGAGTATTCTTAGGAGCTCCTAATTACCCCCGTCCTATGTTAGGAAAAAAGCCACCAAAATACTCCTCTGAAATAGTGACCCTATCTTCTTGTGTATGGTGGGTGTGTTGGAGGCATAACTCAAAATTATTTTACTACTTATAAAGCTGATAAACAGCTGCTACATGTTACAGACTCGCAGATGTTAGGTGTGAGAAACACACGCTTAGCATGGTCCTCCAACCCTTGAGTAAGGAGCTTTGAAGGGTGAATTGGTTATCTTGAAATATTGTCATGAAGTAAGTTGGTTGTGTAGTTAAATGCAGAGAACTTTTGCGAGTGTGATGATCAATAAGGATGTTATCAGAACATTAGATGGTTCACTATCTTTTTATTACCCAATTTGTATCATGATGCGTTTCATGAAAAATTACTCTCTACTGAAGTAGAAGTATGGCAGAGTAAATTCACTTTATGCTTCTTCCCTTTGATTTGCTAACTGCTAATCAGTAATCCACCTGTTAAGTCATGTCGAGTAATGCAGGTTTTGATTCAAAGACTGGCATAGCTTAGTCAACATTTGTTTCAATATCGTCTGTTTCACAGCATGTCTTAGCTTGCTGCGTATTTCATTGTAAGATTAGTGCCTTTTCATTGCTGAAAATAGTTTTATAGCTGCCTATTGCTCTCCCTGTTTGAGCTTAAAACAACTCTTGATCATACTTAGTTAACAAGCTGTTCATGACTCTTCTTTGGAAGGATTATAATTTTTCTTAAACAGTAATTGTCATATAAGGTATGTCATGTAACAAATAAAAATGGGATAATGTTGTCAAGTCATTAAGTTTCTACAGTATAGAAGCTATAGAATGTGCTCTTGTTCACCTACCAAGGGACCAAAGGCAAACACGTGTGTGGACAGACAAGGTGGATGCTGTTGTTGCTCAGCAAATGAAGGACAGTACTGCTGCTCGTTTAGGGAGTGAGAAATTCTTCTAAACAGGCTCTGATGCTTTCGTGTTGAGAACAGCATCAATAACACTGCTATAGTTCAAGTGGGTCAGAGTGCCAAGTTAGCAATAAAGTGTGTTTGGACTTGACAAACTGGGACAGTGCTCAGGCTTCTGATGGGTTTGAAGCAAGAGTAGAACGTCCCAATGTGCCTCAATAATCAGGCATAAGCACCTACTGAAAACCAGTATGATAGATGCTTTGTCACTGAGAAACTGTGAAAACTGTACACTACAGCTATAGAATATCAGAATCTGTGGTGTAATCAGTGAGTCCAGATAAGGGTATAACCCTTGAGAAAATGCACCAAATTTTTAATCTCTCAGTCACTATTAAAAGCAAACTGGATAAATCAAGCACATTTATTTTAATCACAGAACAATCCTAGATTTATTGTAGCATATGGACTTTTTGTACAGGTTGTAGAAGGTGATCACTTTTCAGATAAATAGGTTCAAGCGGGTGCTGCTGTTAAATATTTCCCTTAATACTGAACCACTTCCATGCATAAATCTTTATAGGGCTGAAGCCTTAGGCCCTGATCTTGCAGGCTTGTTCTGTGGGGAATTAATTGCAGTATCAAAGCTCTAGATAACACAAAAAGAATGGAAGGAGGATAGGAAAGAGCAGTTAGAGAAAATAAGCATACTGTGCAGTTGTGTTCTAAAATTATGAAATAAATGTTTGGTTTTTTACCTGCCGTATTTTAAAGCTCATTATCTCCTAGCCTGTTTACATGGTTGCATGTATGTGTAATAAAGCTTTTTATTTTTATTTGTAAATAACATAGGAGTCTTCTCACTTTTATTTCAAGTTATAGTTGTTAATATTTTGGGTTATTACCTGGCACTTGTCTGTCTAAATTTTTCTTTTCTGTTAGCTGCATCAGATCTACCCATGTGTTATGCATGCTGACAAATATCTAGGAAAGCATTTAAATACTGGCTTTCTTATTTAAAATAGTATGTGTTTCATATTTTCTTTTTAACCTGATATTAAAATCTTTGCCTTCTATTTTCATGCAAATTAAGTTTGATATCATCATTTACAACATTTTCTCAAATGTTTTTCTTATGACCTACCCTAATCTATCATCCTAGTTTAACACGTTTAACCAGTTAACGTCTTTATAGCTCATTTTTCCTGTTCCAGAATCTATTTCTCAAGGTAGCAATGCACCCCATTTCTAGGCTGGACATGCACCTTGTCCACTGCTTAGCATTTTGTGGAGATCTTTTAGTTGCTACTGTACCTACCAAGGGGTGTGGGGGGTAGTGTGGAGAGAATTGATACAAATCTGTTCCTTACTGTGTTGTAGTTGGTCCCACATCTGGCTGATGTGGGATGTGAGATGCTATTTTGAGGATAAATACTTCTGGTGTACCTTGTTTATTCTAGCTGAAGAACTGAGGCTGAAAAGCAAATGTTGATAAATGGTGATAATCAAATAGGATACGTAAAAATAGTATAAGTTTTTCTTAGGTCTTCTATTTTTTAAGTAAGTAGAGAAGACCAGAGACAGAGGACTGGGAGATTAGCAGTACTTTTTCTGGGTCTAAACCAGAACAGACTTGACCTATGCTATCCATCCAGACATGAATTTCTCGTATAATCCAGCTTTCCTTCCTGCACTACTTGCTAAGCTCTAACTTTCATCCCACCAACACCCCAAAAAAAGAGTTAACATGGGGGAGAGCTGCTGGTGCCTCGCCCTGTCAGGATGAATGCATTGGCTGGCTAATATGCCCTCATGTGTGTGTACCATGTGTCACCATGATTAGGGCACTAGTTCTACAGTGCCAAAAGAGATAACGTCCTGCAGTGTTTTCATGGCTGCTGTGGTCCTGTTTGCATCTGCTGTTTTCAGTAGCAGGCTAACTGTAAGGAGAAAAGAATAAGACTTTTATGGAAAATATCAGAAAACATTAAAAATTATGGCAAATAATGACAAGTTTATTTTTTTTTGAGAAAATAGCTGCTCTAGTTATATGTAGACAGCAAGAATGGTTGTGAGACAAATTGGCACACTGTAGGAGTGATACAGATAAATTTACAGGAGAGTTTTAAAATGATGCTTCAGATATTATTTGAATGGCAATGGTACGAGCGAGCTACGGTCTAGGAGTTTGCCTTAGGCTTTTTCATAGATGCATAGGCCTGCAGCTCACTAGTAGCTCTTTATGGGAGTGCCTCCCTCTGGGATATCCTGGAATTCCTGAAGATCTCTGTCTGATACCTGTGGCTAGCGACTGCAGTAAATTCTTTATCTGTCCCTGACAGCTGGGAGGTTTGATTTCAGTCTCAGTCACTGTTTGGTCACCTTAGCTGATAGGATTCTTACAGATTTAAGATTCAAGAACTGAGTCTGCAGATAAGCAAAATGACACTGCATTTTCCATCCCTTCTTTTTAAAGTTCGTTCAGTAACTCCTCAATGCTCCACTGTGCTGAGCTTTTACAAAAGAAGAATTCCTCAGAGTGTATGGGCTATAGACAGACAGGCTTTACAAACCAGAGGTTACAGACATTCACCTCTGCGAGGAACACAAAGGACAGGAGAAAATTACTACTTGTCTTCTCTTTACAAAGAGAGCACGGAGAAGAAATGATAAGCCAGATCAGGTTCTTGAACTTGGTTCTCTGGTGTCTTGCTGTTGCCTTTCATCCCAGAACAGCTGTTTTCACATCTTGTCATCCTGTGCACAGTGACTACGTGCCTACCTCTGTCCTGTCCCAAGCAATCAGCTGCTAAGCTGCAGTGACAGTACAGATGCTTGACAGCGTCAGAGACTGAGGGAATTTTGATTTTGAAACCTTCAAATTTTGAATTCCAAATTCTGCATGTTGATTTAAGAAATTATGGCTTGAGCAACCTAGTCTAGTTGAGAAGCGTCCCTGCCCGTGGCAGGGAGATTGGACTAGATGATCTCTAGTGTCCCTTCCAACCTAAGCCATTCTATGATGGCCTACAAAGTCATACCTGGTACAGAGAGAGAGGGCAGAGAGAATTGCTGCCTTTGGTATATTTGGTTGTGTTTCCTGGCTTGGCAGTCTCTACCACATTTTACCTTCATTCCCAAAAGCGAAAGGAGTGAGGAAATCTAAAACAGGCTAGTGAAAACACATGCAATAGTTTCACACTATCAAATCTTTGCTTTATTTTTCACAGAATTGCTACACTTGTTCAAGATGTGGCCTCACCACTGCCAAGTACAGTGGAACAATCATTTCTCTAGTCCTGCTGACTACACTATTCCTGATCCAGGCCAGGATGCCATTGGCCTTCATGGCCACCTGGGCACACTGCTGGCTCATGTCCAGCCAGCTGTCAGTCAACACCACAGCTCCCTTTCTGCTGAGCAGCTTTCCAGCCACTCCTCCCCAGGTCTATAGCTTTGCATGGAGTTGTTGTGACCCAAGTGAAGGGCTTGTCGCTTGGCCTTTTTCCTTCTTAGTAGTTCAGTCTTTAGCCAAGAAAACACAGCAGCCAATTAGAAGTTATAATTTCAGAGCGTACTGTCTGTATCAGGCCACTCTTAAGATATAAAGGAGACAGCTGTGAAATCCTGGGAGTGCCCATGCCTGTGCTATGATGGGCACAGCATGATCTCAGTCAAGTGCAGAAAAGTCCAGAGGTTGTGGAGCCTAGAAGTCATGGAAATTGTACATCATAGCATGAAGTTTGAAGTTACACCTGCTACAGCATGGTTGGACTGAACAGAACTCCAACTTTATTGGTGAAGATAGGCATGAAATGTGAAAATGACGAAACTTCTCTTTTAAAAGAACAGTAGCCTATATCCTCTTCCTGTTTAATTTTAGAGTAAGCTGCTTTTTACTTCAGAGCAGAACTGAAGCCAGCATATTTTGCTGTGACCTGTCTTTGCAGCACAGGCACAGCAAGGTGTTTCCCAGAAGCTTCTTTCTGACTTCCAATAAAAAGCTGAAGTATTCTGTGGCTTGCAGCAGAGACATGGAGTCTTGCCAGCAAGAATCTGCAGCTAAGAGTCACTTAGCCTGAGTCTTTGGTTTCCTGACAGTTCTGTGTTCAGGGAGAGAATGATCAATAAGGGAGACTGCAGTATTTATTTTCCTTGCTTTCTTTTATTCAGCAACCGTTACTCTTCCGGTAGTTGCTTTAATTTCCATTTCAGAAGGGCTTGATAGGAGTGCTGAGGTCCTTTTTCTGGCTGATGCAGCAAAACGTGTAATTTCTGTTAAACCTTTGTACAATGATCTGCTCTTCATAAAGTACCACTGACAAGACGGTATTAAACTTCACACATCAAATTAATTCCTTCATTTTATTCATAAAATGCCTTAGGTTTTTCAGATAAACATTGGGTTGTTATTGGTCTTTTCTATCTTTCTTTTTAATTGTCTCTTTTTCTTTGCAGATCTGGAATTACTTTGAGATGTTTTGATAAAATGCAGTAGTGAATACTCTCAAACTGGTAGAGATGCTTTGGATTTATATATTGTGCAATTGCAAAATTTAATGAAATCAGTGTTGCATGATTCACAAGGGAATGTAAGGAATGACAAAAATCACGGTGGTTTGTCTGTGGCGTGATGTTAGCACAAAGCAATACTCCAGTGGCAAAGACAGTCTTCCTCATAGAAGAAGGTGCTATTGATAGATTTCTTTTTTTTTTATTTGTTTTTATTTTTTTACTCCTTTTCTTTTTTCCCCTTTGAATTAAGCAATGCATTCCAGACTTCCCAGTTCTCCCAGTGAGAGTAAATGTTACTCTGGGTAAGTTGGGTATTTAAAGGGATATTGTCTTATTGGAAACCCAGATGAGCTGAAGAAAGCATAAATTATTAATTTAAGCTGGTCTTGTAAGCAAGAGTGGAAGTCTCAACCTAGCTTGTCTTAAAGTTTTTCTGTGTGTATCTTACATTATACACCTTTACATGGCTCACCTTTACCTATCTCATGTATGTTCATGTCTTCAGGGAGTGCCCAGCAGCACTGGAAGTTAAAACTGTTATAAAGCAACCTGAAACTTTGGAAGAGTTTTATTGATGGTCTTCTGTAACTAGTCTCTGTAAAATTGTAAAGGCTGTGACAACTTAGACTTCTATAGGTGCTATGGCTTTCATAGCTAATCTTGAAAAGTGCTGAAGGAATGAAAATGAGACTAAATATTCAAAGAAAGTGCTGCATGTTTGATCTGTATGCCTGCTTCCAGCATCCCTTTGTTCAAGTGTAGTCACTGCACTAGTTTAACTAGAGCCAGTTTGAAAAAACAGTTCACTTGGTAGCCTAGGCGCTTCTGATGGAATGATGTTTGTTTGAAACTAGATCTGCTGCGTTAGCAGGCATTTGCACCTTGCTGGTGTGTGCTAGACTGACAGATACATTTGTGTGAGATTAAGCACAAAGATCCATGCACCTTGTTACACTGGTTAGGCTAAACTGATATAAAATCACATCTTGACTTACTCTGACACGATTTGTATGTAGAGAAGCGTCAATTCACGTCGGCATAGTGGATCTGGTGAATACTTGACTTGTATGCAGTAAGGATGCACTTTATGGTATGAAGGCAATTGTGAGCCCCAGTACTGAAACATGAACATGTTGATCTGATAGCATCTCTCCCTCAGAAAGGTGTTGACATGTTCTTTTAATTTGGAATAGTTGTAGCGTGAAAATATTTGGATTTGAAACTTCATTAGAGGCAGCGCAGCTTAGTGCAGTTATTGTTTGTCCACTCATGCACTTTGCAATGAACGCTGCGGATTTGGAAGATGTAACCCATCAGGGCTGACTTACAGGTACTTGGGCAACTCCCTCCATCCCAGCGCCCAGGAGCCTTGTCCTCTGTCTTTATTCTCATAGTAGGGTCAGGCTCACAGTGCTGTTATATCTGGTTTACAGTCAGGGACACTCAAGACACAGAGAAACTAAAACATTCGGATAACCTGATTTTACACTGATAGGTTACAGGCTCAGAGACTCAGCTGAACATCACTGCCTGACTTTAGTCCTTTAGAGTCCAGGGTGTGCCATCCGAAGAGCCCAGATATATGTTGTGGAGCAGGTGTTGGAACCTGGGTTATCCAGAGCCTGAATTAATGTCTTGTCAGTAATTGTGCTGTCTGGAATCTGTTACTACCTTAGTCATGATACAGCGTTGCCTTATTGCACCGTTGCTGCTGTTGCACGATGCCTGAGCGCATATCCTCTAGCATGCAGTTGATGTAGGGAGGGTTGATGCAAGGCAGACCCCAAAATATTTACCGTCTCAAGATGTGAAATCCCTGTAAGGACATGAGCCTAACTCCTAGCTCAGGGTTTTCAGACCCAAAGCAGCTCACAATTTACATGGTCAGTAAGCTGGCTAGACTTCAGTCAGAAACATTTAAGTAAGCTGCTTGTAAAGGTATTTTTCTTTCTTTCTTATTTTGCCCTCACTGGTAACTATAAAGGGTCTTCTCTGCCACTGAGAAGCCGTGTGTGTGTTGCATGTATCCAAAGGAAAAAGCTTGCAAGCAGCTCCTTGCAGGAGAACAAAAGTCAATTACTGAGTCTTGACCTACAATGCCAAATTGAGGCCAGTGAGACAAGCACCATAATTAGCTTCACTTAAGAGATCAGTCTGGAAATAGCAACTGTCAGTATTTGTAGTCATTTAAATGGCTGTAAAGGTACAACTGCAAGGAAGTTGCATCATTGGACCAGTCTTGAAAACCTTTATTTACTCTCTAGTAAAAAGACTTGTGTTTCAGACCAGTACCAGAAGGTCTGGAACCTGCATGCAGAACATGTCAGGGTGTTTCCCACATGTGAATTTGAGACAGCAGAATGTTGCAGGTACAAATTTCACACTACACCATATAAATCTTAGGGAGCATTTGCCCAAATCCTTGATCCAGTTCCTCATTTGAGCAACTTTAAGAGTCCATTCTGTTACCTTTTTTTCAGCTGGCATCAGGCCCATCTCAGGCTATCTGGGTCTAAGGGAATTTTCCTCATAATAATTTAATTTGCTAGCACTTGTCTCTGTGTTTGTCTGTTATGTTTTCTTTCTTTCTTTCTCGTTACATAAACTATGTGTTACCTTGGTTACAAGTGAATAGCCTTGTTTGGAACAAAATAACTTCCACTCCAGAAAAGTATTGCATTGCGGAGAGTTAGATGAGGTTCACTCAAGGCAAGGTATTCACTGGGCTCTGATTTAAATGGAGCTGCTAATTGAAATACCGGTTGGCATTGCCAGCTGCATTCTGCTCACCAGCCTGGGCTGAATAACTGCTCAAGGGAAACGGTTGAAATGAGGTGACCAGAGGAGGAGGTATTAAAAACTTTGAGCTTGAGTAGAAGAATTCAGCCATTTTCTTTGAAGACTGGAGGTGGTGGCAAGAACACAATAGCAGCTGCCGTATTAATTTGGCTCGACTTAGAGCAGAAATTATTGCTTGGAAAATTTGCTGTCCTCTATCCCTGATGCTGTTGCTGCCCTAATCACATATTAGGCTTTTAAAATTATTAATCTTATATTTGTATAATGCAGAGTGATAACAGCATTTCTTCACTAAGGCATTGATAAAGGAGAGTAATATAGAAGGGCTTCATGAAGGGATGGGGCTTTTCCCCTAGAAGTTCATTGAAGAAAGGGAGGAAACTGGTCCAGTAAGTATGAGCAATGTCTCTGTTACATTGCTGCATAAGCAGTAACCTGGAGAAAAAAGACATGATCTTGGCTGGGGAGATGTCAGGAATTGATAAGAAAAGGAAAAGAGCTCCAGAAAATACCAAAATAAAACAATGAAGATGATCCCCAGTGGCAGCGAGAGTGATGTAGGTGTTTCAGCACTCAGCCCTTTGCAGGCTGAAGACAGAGACGTGGGTAGAGAGGCATGTTTTCTCTGAAATGTTCTGATGAGCATCACTAGTTGGAGAACAGTATTACAAAGAGGACAACTTTCTACTCCTAGAATGGGATGTGGGAGGGAGATTTGAAGGAACATAGTTTTGTTTGGGAATATTCTGGGTAATACTTTCCACTTCAAACAGTACAGTTGAGACTCAGTCTTGCTTCACTTTACACCCATGCATTTCTGTTGGCGCCTCCAGCTGCCACAAGACACATCTGAAGAGAAAGTTAAACATTTTTTACAGGAGCTAAGTGTGGAGCAATAAACCTTTTATTATGACAATGAAATAAGCAATAAAGCTGACACAAACCATTCGTGTTCTTTCCAGGCTCTGTTTAGGGTTGTGGGATAGCTGATCAATTACCAGTACCTGGAATTTTGCCTTTCCTGACTATATTGAAGATGTATTGGTCATTTCTGTCTACTCATAACATCTCTAATTTACATACAGAGTCATTTCTGGGAGTAGAAACAAATAACGTTGGCTTTTTTTCACATGTGCTTTCCCTGTGTTAGGTATGTGCTGTAAAAAAATGCAGATTTTTGTAGTTTATATTTAATACAGTCATTTGCATGCAAACTCAGGCTGCCTGGTTCGTCTGTTTCCCAAAACATTATTCGGAATTGCTTTCTTTCCATTCTTTTTGCTTGGATTGTGTTCTTTCTTGGTTTAAAATAGCCTAGTTCTTGTTGCCTTGTGTACACATTGAATGGTTTACACACACTCCTGTTCTTGGAAAGAAAAGCTTAGTCATTCTGAAACACTTTGTGGCACTGAAACTGCAGAGGGAATTTTTCCTTGTCTTGCCATGGCAGCCTCAGTGGAAAGAGATAGTAGTTGATGTGAAAGGCTTAAACTACTGGTTTATGAGAAGGCCATATTTTTAAAAAAAATTGTGGTGATTTTTAAAGTGAGCATAAAATGGGAACAGATACATTTGTATCACAAGGAAAAGTGTCTGAAAACACAGATTTATGTACAGAGGAAAATATCATCTTTTCCTGGGTTTAAATCATTTTTTTTGTTTTGTTTTATAGTGGCCCATCCTCAGGAGCCTCACCATCCTTCTGAAAAGCCAGTCATCCACTGCCATAAATGTGGGGAGCCATGTAAAGGTGAAGTACTCCGTGTTCAGGCCAGACACTTCCACATCAAATGCTTCACCTGTAAAGGTAAGACCTTGATGTTCATCAGTTAGAAATGTCTAATTTGTTCAAATGTACCTTGAACCAGTGATGAGAGGTCACGCTTCTGCGACTGGCCAATTACAGGATGTTCTTGTTGCTCGGTATCTGAAGGATTTGTGGATGGGGAGGTTAAAGAATGGGAGGTGAAATGGCTGAATCACATGTACAAGCAGCAAGGTCATCAGGACCGCAGAGAACAAATCCAATATGCAAACTTCTACAATTTAATTGAAAAGAAAGATTATATGGCACATTTGATTTTGCTGGGCAAAGGGAAGGAATTTGCCACCACTAGAAGACTCAAAATAGCACATTCTGCTCTGAATACTTGTGTTCATTCTTTTTCTTTTCCTCTGTTCACTGAGTGGAAGCTACACAATAGATAATTATACCTGGAAGAGATTAAAACAAAAATCTTAGCTCTTTTGAATATTATTTTCAATTTGATTTGTACAGTTATATATAGACAGTCAGTTTCACATATGTCCCAAATAGTGAATTAGGCCATAATTAGACTTTGGCTGCTTTGGTGACTTTTTTTTTTGGGTGTTTATTTGGGAAGCGGTGGAGCAACAGTAAATATAAATAGTTGACTTGGTTTCAAAAGTAGTGTTGTATGTATTTCCTGTTATTTCCATGTTTGGCTGAGAGTATCTTTAGATTGCATAATGTGATGGGGTGAAAAGGAATACATACTTAAGAAAATTATGTCTTTTGGTAGTTTTTCTTCTAAGTGCTTTATGAAGGATTTGGATAAATCTGGAGGTTTTTTAAACTGTTAATAGCAACCACTGTCTTTCATTAAGTACATACCTGAATTCAAAAAAATCCCACCAAAAAAGCCTCTAAAAAAAGCCCAGTAAGGGCCTCTGTATCTCACTGGGTCTTTACTCTTGGGACCTCTGCTCCCATGGACTGGACTTCTCTGGACATCCCACTATTTGGGGCCTCCCACCCTCTGTGGGGCTCCCTGACCTCTAGGTCTCCAGCTTCTTGGGACCTTATCCTCTGAGCCTACCACTGTTTCAGGCCTCTTTCCCTTGCTCAGTCTCCCATGCTTTTGGGGCTCCCTGACTCTCCGGGCCTTCCTCTCCATGGGTTGGGATTCTCTGATACTCCCGCTTTTATGGAGGCCTCATTTGCTTGGGGGCTCCACTTGTGAGCCTCCCACTCCCTCTCAAATTCCCACCTTTCATCCTTCATACTGCAGTTACTCAGTTCAGGCAACTCTGTATTGTTATCCCTTAAACAGAAACTGTATGAAGGAGTCAGGATTGCCTCGTGCTTCAGAAGAACCATCTTCAAAGGTGATTACTATGAAGATTACGAAGCGCATGCCAAAAGGAAGGGAGAGGCACGGAGGATGGTGGCCCACAGGGTGGAGGTCCAGTGAGAAGGGAGAGGCTCACACAGTGGAAGACTGATGAGTGTGTGTGTGTGTGTGTGGGAGGCCCATTTAGTGGAGGGGAAGCAGAACCCCCCCAAAATTAGGACATCTGAAAGCACTGGAAGCCAATAAAAGGTGGGAGGCTCACACAGTGGAGGCTTGTAGAGAGTTGAGGTGGCCCAAAATTGTTGGCTGCCCCCACCCCCAGAAATTGGGAGGCTCAGAGACTCAAAGCCCTCTGAGGCTGAGAAAAGAGTCAGTGACTCCATGTTTGTAATAACTGTGGTTTTTAGTTAAATACAGCTAGAGAGCTCAGGAAATACTTAACTTCCTGGATATCGATGTCTTTCATCTATGTCACACTGGAATGATATCAGGCCAGCATGGAAGGCAGAGGAGCACTATCTGCACTACTCTTGAAATGCCTCGGTTAATGTATATGCCTTTCTGTATTACAGTTGCTGTATTCTAAGCAGTACTTAGAATCATAGAATCATTGTGGTTGGAAAGGACCTCCAGGATCAAGTCCAACCTTCATCCCAACATCTCCCTAACCACTAGACCATAGCCTCAAGTGCTACATCTACACCTCCAGGGATGGTGACTCCACCACCTCCCTGGGCAGTCTGTTCCAGTGCCCAACTACTCTCTCAGTAAAGAATTTCTTCCTAATATCTAATCTAAACCTCCCCTGATGCAACTTGAGGCCATTTCCTCTTGTCCTATTGTTAGTAATTTAGGAGAAGAGACCAACATCAGCTTCGCTACAACCTCCTTTTAGGTAATTGTAGAGAGCAATAAAGTCTCCTCTCAGTCTCCTCTTCTCCAGACTAATCAATCCCAGTTCCCTCAGCTGCTCTTCCTAAGGCATGTTTTCCAGACCTCTCACCAGCCTCGTTGCCCTTCTCTGGACTCACTCCAGCACCTCAATGTCCCTTGTGCTGTGGTGCCCAAAACTGGACACAGTACTCCAGGTGTGGTCTCACGAGTGTCAAGTACAGGGGCACGATCACCTCCCTACTCCTGCTGGTCACATGTTGTTATATAATCCCTAAACAGTTCAAGAACAGCAGCAAGTTGTTTCTTTTACTGTTTCTGCCAGTAGTGAGTAGTGGTCTCAATTTACAGAAGACATTGGATTAGGATATTTTCAACAGCAGACCAACTGAGACACTTTGAGTCATGAAGGAGAATGGTAATTGAGGCCAGGCAGCAAGCAGCCTGGGTAGGAACTCCCAATAAAGCAAGGGGGCAGATGGAACAGGGCTCTGGAATTGTTCTGCTGAATGCACCAGGTTAATGTTGCTATACTGGGGGGCTCTAATTTCTTCTTTCACTTTTTATTAGTTACTTGCCCATACGCTGCTTTTGTGCTTTGACTATTCTGTTGCGAGACTGGGTTTACTGGGATACTTTTTCTACCCATGGGCAATTTCTACACTCCTTGTGGCTTCCGTTTATGGAGATATTTCCAAGCTGATGACAGTTTAATAGTCTATGTTATTATGACCGCATGACTGCTTGCATGGAGATCACCAGAGAAGGGAGAGCTATAGAAATACCTCTCTCTGATGCAAATTAAATTATGATTTTTATCACTAGTTTGTTAAGGTAACTTTGAACTTGTGGAAGGTGACTTGTTACATGTGTTTACTTATTGTTTAGGAGAGGGGACTGATAGTGTGGCTTCTGCCCGTTTATAGTATCTGCACTCCCCAGTTTGAACCAAGAGGGCCAGTGCTGAATCTTAGAGACTTTTCTCTTGCTGTTCATTCAGTCTGTGCCTTGTTAGTTGGGTTTGCCAGCAAGTGAGTGTTGTCTTTTTCTCTTCATTTCTCTTCCACTGAGAGAAAGGAAAGGGGTGTGGCTGGGAGGATGCTCCAAGTTCTGTTTTGAATCTTATACCTGAGCTGCAGAGCTTGTTTATTGTTGGCCTCTCATATTTAAGTGAATGCTGGTTTTGTTTAAAACATATAGTTATTTACTTATATTGCATGTTGTCTGACCATATGGTTTGTACAAGCAGGACACAGCTGTTCAAGTAAGTGGTTTTTTTTCCTCAGTCTAATGGGTTTTTAATTTGACATGACTGTGGCTCTACAGGAGGCGGAGTTAGACCCCCTCGGTTTGTGCAGTATGTTGTTAGCTAAAGGAAACAAGTGATATTGGGACCAGACTGTACCAGCTGCTTCTGCAGGTGGCTTGGTTGTCTTTCTCCTTTCTGTATGCTAAAATTTGCTCTTGAGACTTCAGCTCATATGTCTGCAGCGTGAAAGACTTGAACAAGCTTATACTCATCTGACTGTTGTCATTCCTGCTGAAAATGTTTAAGCTTTTACCTGTAGTCTTAGCCTGATAGGCTAGTGAAGATGTGGCAAAAATCCATTTCCTCAAACTGCCACCCTAGTTGTATAGTAGCAGGGTTTCAGTGTGATTCTGCTCTAACTTTGCTCGTATGAGATTTCTTGTTTTTTTGATTGCTATCCATGCTCTGGAGATCATGTTAAGCATGTTAAGATCCTGCTCTTACTTTGCTTGTATGAGATTTCTTGTTTTTTTGATTGCTATCCATGCTCTGGAGATCATGTTAAGCATATTTGACATGATCACAATCCTGATTCCTCGGATTGTGTCAGAGACGCACAGGCATTCCGTGATTGCTTGGCATGCATCAGTGGTGGTTGTTGCACTGCAGGAACACGGTGACTTAAGACTCCATGCTGCAGCAGCCTGCTCAGGACATGCTCGTGTGTCATGTAATGTGATCAGTTGTTTTCCCCTGCAGTTTGGTGCTCTGTCCATCTCTGGAACCTTTCTCAGAACAGAGTAACTGCTTCCTGACAGAGATGACAAGTAAAACCTCTACCAATGGACAGATTCCCATACCCAGATGATAAGATGCAGCTCCCTGTGACTCCCTGCCTGTTGTGAACCAGAGTGCACAGCTGGCTCGTCCTATCTGCCTGGCAAGGCTGGCCAGTTCTATTTGTGGCTCCAGATAAGAGCTGATAAAAAAGCAAAGAGCTGGAAACGGTGCGGCCTGTCCCCAGAAGGTGAGCTCTGCCGGGCTCCTGATAGGCAGAGAATCTCAGGCAGTCAGCAGCTGACCCAGAGCTGGAGTTAACAGGGGCATGATGGACACGCGAGGGGTAAGAGACATTTAGAGTGCAGCTCCAGGGACACTATTCAAGCAGTTCTCTTTACCTGTTTTATAACTCAGTCACTTACCTTGCTAAGGAATTACAGTGTTGTGTCTTACAAATGCAGGTTTAATTGGTTTCTGCGTTACTTCCAGTTGTAGTAAATAAATCTTGATTCCTATTTCACCAGGAGGACACTATTACCATACCAAATTGTTAGTGGTTACCGGGCAGTGGAAGCAGCAGGCTCAGAGGAGGGAGGGTTAGATGAGGAGGTTGGAGGGAGAACAGACTGAGCTGGAGACCTCCTTGGTTTACTTTTTGTCTTTAGTAAGCATTAACATGAATGAATTAGTAGCTTATAAATAAGTAAAAGTTTTTCTTGTAAGAATCTGTGTACATGTGGAAAAACTGAGAGTCTTTACTGCAATGTCTGCTACATATCTAAATGTGTGTGGGATCAGGCCCTAAATTACGACGTGTGCGAGCAGAGATTTTAATATCTCAATTTAAATTGTGATCTGATACAAATGATAATTTTCTATCATTGTCTGTTGATTACAGTTCATTTTACCCTATTGCATGTACTAGGAGAGGAAACTTTGAATCTACCAAAATTGCTATAATAAGTCTTTATTATTAAGCCTATGATTCATCCTCTCGGTTAGAGGGAAATGCTGCTTTTGATACAGCGTATTGCTTAACAGAACAAGCTTTAAGCTTTCATAGTAACAGTGTAAAAGTTTAAACAGCTTGATTTTGGTACATGTAGAAATTGTTTCATTATCTTAACAAGGTAATGCAGTATTTGTGGTAGGAGTATTTCAACTAGTAGACAGTGTCCCTGTTCTTGATGTCAAATATAAATTGGAAAACATAGTTAGCATCCATGTAATAGCCTAAACTAAAACAAATAATAATTTCATAAATAAGTAATCCTGCCATGAGAATATGGATGGTGTCCTGAAGTTTTCTAGTCCTTGTATGGGCATATGTCTGTAATGGGATTCGGCTGGGTCAGGTGCAGATGTTTCACTGGGTATGTTTTACATGCTATGGCGATACCAGCTATGAAAAGGCAATTATAAGCTAATATTCTTGCTAATTATAAGGCAAAGCCAAGTCTTGGCATTCAGGAAGCATTCTACGAACACAGAGTATCCCATGGAGAAGGAGCTTTAAGCTTCTATTAAAACACTGTTATAAATCAGCATAAAGCAGTTTCCTAAATATGGAACTAATGTTACAATTTGTCTCTTTTGAGTTACATGTCTTTCAAGTTATTTGGGAAAGCCCACATCAATAGGTACTCACAGAATCCTTTGTGGTATATTTAGGTTCCAGGCACGGGTCTGTTTCTCTTATGTGATGACTTTTTCAAGGCTACATCATCTGCAGTTCAATGAGCTTGATGGGCAAGGGAGGAGGGTTCCTAAGTTTAGGTTTTGGGATGCTGTGTAATCTTTGACTTTGAACTGGGCCTTCCTCCCTTGAAGGACTGGGAAGATGTTAGGGTCATGTAAGCAGACACTGTATAAACAGGCTGGAGTGTGTTTTAAATCATTAGTTCTTTGACCTTTGATCTGTCATCAGATTCCTTCAGTGGCAGCAGGAGGAGGCTGCAAGCTGGCTGCTGGGTAGTTAGTGCTATTAATAGTTTGGTGTCAGTGGATGGAAAGTTTAAATATGAGGACATTCTTGTAGTAGATATCCAGTGCAGTGTTTGAAAAGATCTCTGCATTTCCACAAATACATACGCAGCAAAGACTGATCTGTGGACACGGTAATGTACCTGGTGGATAGCATGTGCTCCTTCCCAAGCACTGGGAAATTTTACAAGGTCCCTTGAAGCTCTGAAGCACTGAAGCAAAAAATTCTCCTTTACATAAATGCTCTCTAGGCTTGCAGTTCTTTCAACACACCATGGTTCTGCTTGCCAGCTTGGGAACACCCCTTTGCAGCTTGATTATTGAAACAGCTTTTAACATTATTAAGTCTTTCAGTTTCTCTCAAGAGTGTTTGAATTTTCTTTTTTTTTTCTTTCCTAAACCTGAGTGTCTCAGCTTTCATTTAAAGAAAAGGGCATTATGAGTCATTAAAATATAAAATATTGGGAAATATGAACCTGAAATGATCTAGCAGCAGAATACAAATAAAAAAGATGGAAATGTTATAATATCCTGGGTTGGGTGGTCTCTTCGAGACCTCATTGCCCTCTACAACTACCTAAAAGGAGGTTGTAGCGAGGCTGGTGTTGGTCTCTTCTCTCAAATTAGTAATGATAGGACGAGGGGAAATGGCCTCAAGTTGCGTCAGGGGAGGTTTAGATTAGATATTAGGTAGAAATTCTTCACTGAGAGGGTAGTTAGGCACTGGAATGGACTGCCCAGAGAGGTGGTGGAGTCACCATCCCTGGAGGGGTTTAAAGAACAAATAGATGCAGTGCTTGAGATTTTAAGGGTGAAAATGAAAGATAAGTACTTATTGCTGCAGAGATTAGTAAACAAATCAAGTGAAGAAGCAAAAAGGGCAGCACGCTGTTAGCTGTGTGCACAGGGAGACCTAATGTGCGACAGTGAGTTCTATGATGCTGTGTTTAGGGACAGCAAATCCAGTTTGAACAGTTTAGAAAATCCAAGGAGCAATGGGATTCTGCTGTTCCTGGGAAGCTGACAGAGGTTAAAATTTCTCCCATGACAGGAAGTGGGATTCAGAGGTGAATTGATGTGTTCAGGTAGCTTGCTATGAGAGCAAGCCTCAGCTGCAGCTGTCAGAGTAGCCACCATTCCTGTATGTCCATATCTTAGCTGCTCTGTCTTGAAGCCTGTTCTTTTTCTTGTGATGGTTCTTACTGGTGCTTCACTTTGGGTTCAGGTAGGGGCCTGGGAAGTTTGCTGTCAGATAGGCTGGTTTCCTGCAAAACGACCCTCACCCATAAGCAGGAGGGAGAGCTCGTCTCGTTAGTGGCTTCAGGATGACAATGGGCTGTTCTAGGAGTGCAGCAGATTTTAATCTATATCCAGCACCTTGGCAGCGAAACCTACCAGTCATCCTCCACACTCATAGAAAACAGTCTCCATAAGAATTCCCAAGGACCCCTTGCTCCCTGCTGAAGAGGCACGGTGGGTGAGGTGACTGTGGGCTTTGACAGTAGAGCTCAAACTGTACCCATAGATCTGTCTCACACTGTTCTTCCATCCTCTGACCCTTTCCTGCGTTTCTACTTGTTTTCATTAGCAATGTCTGATGTCATATGGGTCTTTTTTCCAATTTTTTTCCATTTTCATGTAAAATAAATAGATAATTGTTAATTTTTGTTTTAGATGTTGACACAAAAAACATCCCAAGCAGTTTTGTCCCATTCTGAAGTGGATCCTTGGTTCACTCTTGGGGTTTTAATGCTATTGACACTGATCTTAATTTAGTTGTCCTGAGGTCTCTTTCACTGACCAAGCACTTGACAAGAAATGAAATTAATTGCACTACTTGGCTGATGTTGATGAATGCTGACAGATGCCATGTCATATTTTAACAAACTACTGGATCCCTTTGAAAGTAGAGGGCCAGCAGGATGCTTTACAGGTGATTGATGAGTGGTGAAGAGCATCCTTAGGAGAACATGGGAAGTTGCTTGGGTTTGGTGTCAATTTATACTTCATTTTCCTGGCTTGGATGAGGTTTGTTTTTGTTCTATTCTTACATCCTTGGTTTGCTTATTTTTAATCTTCTTAGAGGAATCTCTCATCTAGATAGTTACAGCCAACCCATCCCAGGCTAAACTTTGACATTTTTCCACCGATCGCATTTTTTTCAAGGTTCATTTCCCACAGACCCATAAATGACTTTGATCTCCACCTAGTGCTTAGTTTAATGTGAAAGGTGTTTTAAATGGTTGAATGATTCTTGCCATTGTTTCTATCCTGGTGTGCAAAACATGGATATTTCGGTTGAGGAGCTGTCACATCACTACATTATATATGGCTGTTGTTTGCTTGCTGTTGAGCTCAGGTACTAGCTGTTTTTAGATTGCTGGAAAGACTGAAATATGTGTGTGTCAGGTGTGGACAGAGAAGTTTCCCTGTGCAATATTGTTCCTATCTCCAGTGTTAAGGAGAAAACCAAAGCAAGCTCACCTTGTGGCCTGAAGACCATGTTATGGCATTGATTGGGTAGTTGATGAAGTTAAAACTAGGCTCAGCTGAAACTCGGTCATCACTAGTGGTTTCAGTTGAGTGACTGCTTGTATTAAATGTTTAGGGGTTCTGCTCAAGTACCCAACTGAGCATGACTTGTGTCAGAATGACAGCGTCACTCAGTAGTCATGAAGGTAGGATGTTTGAAATGGAAGGTCAAGGTTTTTCAAGGAAAGAGAAGAAGGGCCTCACTGGAGACTAGAGGATGCTTCTCAGGGGGATCCCAGACCAGTTTAGAAGAGGGGAGAAACTGATATGAGAGGCTAAACCAGAAAAGTTTAGCTGCTAAACCTTTCTTCCAATGGGTGACTTGACAGCAAAGCAGATTTTAACATCCCCTGTATTTGTACCATGTATATAAAGCTCTTTTGACTTGACTTCCCAGTGTTGTTTCTGAAGTCAGTCTGTTGAAAAGATTCCAGAACCACTGGGAATGCTGGACACAGTTCCAAATAGCTTGGATCAAAATGCATCTCTCATCAGTATATGGCAAAAAAAATGCCCAGTGGCTGGAATGTGACAGTTACCAGGATCTCTGTTGCAGCTTTTGCAAAAAGCCATATGCAACTTCTTAATGGTGCCTTGCCATCTTTCTGCAGCGGTAGTGCTGCAGCATGGCCTCCGAGATTTACCATTCTCATGTGGTCTTCCCGTGATACTTTGACGTACATTCAGTCTTTAAATGACTTAAGGAACTTGCAGTTATGCCAGCAAGAATTGTCTTGGTAAGAGGAATAAAACAAAGGCAGAGAAAGGCTTAGGTTAATTGAAATGTGGAAACTTTAAACTTTATTAAGAACATGAACCTTGCTTTCATCAATACAGGATCTGTTAAGCTCTTTTAGGAAAAAAAAAAAAAAAAAAAGATACTTTTCCTGTGCATTTGTTTAGATGTGGATGATAAACTGAAACATTGCCAACTTCCTTTCTACCTTCAAACAAGAAATCTATTATCTCCTAAGAATGTTGTGTGAATATTTCCCTGCTTGAGAACAGCAGCGTTATTCTATGAAGCTTGGAAATACAAAAAAGAAATAAAACCCCAACAGGAAATTGAATCTGCACCTTATTTAATGCATGGTGACAAAGTAGATCATTAGACTTTTCTTAATGAATAGCATTTGCTTCTGCAAACTGAGACCTGTGCTCACAGAGTCTGCTTGTGTGGTTTTGTTTCTTCAGTGCTGAAACAATTTTTACCTAACATCAGCATGGAGTTACTTTACTAAGGGCCTGGTTTTTCAGCTCTCGCTGACAATAACCATATGGAAATCCTACATAATGCTCAGTAGGATCAAATCCTACCTCTATTCACTTTGAAAATATCTGATCTCTTCATTCTCATCATATCCATTAAAGCTTGGAAGTGATTCAGCTTCAGAATGGTTCTGGTCCCTTGGAGATCACAGGCAGTTGGATTACTCTTGAGCAGTTACGTTTTGTTGTAATAGTGGAGGCTTGCATATAGAGACCTTGTATCTTTGACAGACCTGACAGCATCTCCAATCTTTTTGTGCTCCAAAGATGCAAAATAGTAGCTCCAGAGAGTAATTCAAGAGAGAAAAAGCTGGCAGGCTGGTGTTGCCCGTACAATAGGAGGCAGAACTGTGTTCCAGCTTATTCCATTCACAAGAAAGGCAGGATCGTCCGTTTGGAACACAAAATTCTTTGATATACAGACTCTGAGAGAAAGACTGAGTTCCTCCAGGACCTGTTGAAGAAATGATGTCCTTCTTTCATTTATAGAAATTTTTGTCTTTGTGCTTGTGGTACCTCAGGGAGTTGAAATGCTCCACAGCATCTCCTGTTTCTGAAGAGAGGCTTTAGTCATGTAAAATGGAAATTCTTCCATCCTATCAAGCAGGTGGATCTTGGGGAAATACTGTTCTCCTGTAGAACTATTTCCATTTGGTGGATGTTTACAGAATACCTCTTGCTTTTTTGACTTCTCAAACATGGTTTGTGCATCACTATTGGCTCCATGAATCAGTTCTTTCTAAGTTCTTTTTTCCACCAGTATTGGAAAAAACAAAAGAACATCATTTCATGTTTCCTATCAACTGTCATCATTTTGGTATTAATTTTTCTTTGATTACATGATATTTGTTTCACAATAATTGCCTAGATCATACTATTGGGATTTATTGTATGTACGTAGCGATCACAGCTGGATCCTCTTCATCTGCTGGGCAGATGATCTTTCCTTTTAATAAAAACAATCACAATTTGTCCGTCTTTTCTGTGGTATTTCTACAGTCATCATAAAACTGTGTGCTAAGGCAATATGTTTAAGCTTGAAGGGATTTGTTGTCAGAACCATGACTTCTGCATAGTTGCAGAAAGGAGAGGGGAAAAAAAAAAGGAAGGTGTTAAAACCCTTTCCTTGTTTGTACACCACATTGTACACAAAATGTGGATACAGTCGCGTTCATCGTTTCTGATTTGATCTCTGACTCAAAGTGAAAGCAGCCGGCTGGAACAGCATTTTTCCAACCATGGATGTTAACAGTCTGGGTGACCCTTGTTTTGCCCATGTAGCTTAAAGCTGTGATTAGTGATAGGAACACATGTGCTAAATTGACTGCAAAAATCCCTTGTTATGTGGGGTTGCCAGGACTTGTCTTTAATTCTTGCAAATTGATGTGTGCTTCCTGCTGTGAGTACGCCAAAGATGATGAATCTGCTGGTGGTTCACATCAGAAGCAGTTCTTCTTGCACCTGAATTCATGACTTGCCAGCATGAGAGAATTTAACTCATTCTGAGTTATTGACAAAAAGAGTAAGAGACTGGGTGGAAAGGAGACTTCCTAAAGAAAAGCACAATAGAGGGAGCATCTTTTTAATAATAGCAATTTCTGGTTTTAAAAGACTTGCAAAATAATTTTATTCCCCATTTTTCATTGCAAGACTTGAATCCCTGTGGCCATGCAAAAGGAATAGAGCTTAATAATTGTGAGTGCTCAAACCCTTTCATTCAATGTTTGTAGGTTTTTGTTCACAGTATTTGCTGTTGTTTGTGTTTTGTTGTGGTTTTTTTGCAAGCAATGACATGCCACAGGCCTGTGTATGGTCTCAGAACGTGGTTTAGTGGTCATGGTACTGTTGGGTTGATGGTTGGACTTGGTGATCTTAGAGGTCTTTTCCAACCTTAATGATTCTATGGTACGTTGAAGCTGAATTTTCAGAAGAAGCGAGAAGAGAGGTTGCATTGAAAGTTACTTTTGATCATCCTACCTTATTAGACCCATTGCCTAGGCACATAAAGAGGGCCTTAATGACTGAAGGAGTTTTTCAAAAGATGCTCACTGGTACAACTGGGGACCATATTAAAGAGACAGAGCTTCCATATATGCAGCTTCTGAGGCAGATCCAGCAGCATGCTGAGTGCCTTCAGCTTAAAGCTGAAACAGATATAAACTTGGACATTAAAGCTACAAGCTCAATTAAAACTGTGATTTAAATAATGACATAGACACATAAGTACTCTTTAGCTCTGTAGGAAATTTAGCTGCTTCTGACGCATCCTGTATTGACCACTCCACGACAACACGGCAGTTTGTGCACTGTAACCACAGGATCTAACAGTCTGAAGTGATCCCTAACAACTTTTAGACATTAAAGTAAAATTCTCAGTTAATCCATTATTTAATTGTAAGGACCTACCAAAGGTAACTTAGAAAAGCAAACCTCTTGTAAGTAGGCTTAGGATTTGCCTCTGGACCTCCAGTGGAAAATGACTAGATGGTCCTCAACTTAGGAAGAGTTTAAAGTGATGTGGAGGTCACAGTTATTTTCTGCCTGACGGTTACACGTATTGTACTGTTAGCTTGAAAATAGTATTTTAAACAAAATGGAGATCAGTAGAAGAAAACCAAGGAATGAAAGAGGTTGGTTGGTTTTTTTTTTTTCTGGAGGTGTACCTGAAAACCAACTTGGAGCATTTTGCAGCATTATGATAGAGCCGTAACAGTAGTTGCCTGTAATTTTCCCAAGTCACTGATATTGAGTTTTGGCTACTTGCAGATTTAATGCCACTATGAAATGTAATTTGTTTGCATTTGGAATATTAACACTGTTCTATGCAGAAATGTGAAACTGGGAAAATGCTAGTACTGATACTACTTTAATTCTAAGCTGGATTTTAGGGTATTCTGTCTATTTTTATTCTATTAATTATTTTTACAGTGACAGTCATTAGACCTTCAGGGCTTGGCAACAGGGGAACAGAGCATTTGCAATCCCTGCCCAAAACACATTGCAATTTTAGTTTTCAAGACAGGTAGTTAAGAAGATATTAGCCCGTTATAACAGGGGGGAGAACAAATGCTGTGCACAATATCATGCCTGAAATTTGTGGTAGAGAGATGAATTTAACCTGATTCCCCTCATAATCTTTCTGTATTTCATATTTAAAATTTGCAAGGACTCTGTAACTGCAGGAGCCTAGAATGCTGCTTATTTATTTTTCCTTAATCAGGATTTCTGATATTTAATATTTCTGATATTATGTATTTCTGATATTTGATCTGCATGCACTTGAAGGTTATGAAGAGGGATGAGATGGAATTGCTTGCAGAGTAAGAGTTAAGCTAGCATCCTGGACGACTGTGAGGAGTAGGTTCTCTTACTGAATTACACAGACACAGCAATATACAGAGCAGCAGCAAATGCCTGGGAGCAGCCATGTGTATATTTGTTGAAGAATTCATCTAGCAGCTCCTATTTATACTTTCTCACTCAGTTGAATAAAGAGGACTTTTTAAAACTTGCGTGAAGCTAGTAGTATTTTTGGTGCTGCTGTGGGATGTTAAATACATAGGCTAAAGTCCTTTGTCCAGCCCAAGCAAAAGCTGACATGTGAGATTTGGTCTCCCGTCTCCCATGGCACATTCTCTTCCTGGGAGCTGGCAGTTATAGGGTGGATTGCTTTCTGTCTCCTGTGCTGACCAGAAATGCCAATGTAGCACTATGAATATTTTCTTAAAGCAAAACAGGCACCTGGTTGTGATGTGATTTGGTGAATAAGCATTTAACAGTGGAAAAACTGCCAAGTCACAGAAATCCTTGGCTAGTCCTTCACCCTTATACTGATACAATTCTTTTTCCCAATAAAGTTGTCCAGGGCCACAAGTCTATATCCAAATATTAGAGCTGCTTATCTAATCATCCAGGGAGTATAGTATATAAAAGACTAACACAAGACCAATGCAGATCAGGCACACAAAGGTGACAGTAGCTCTTAGGACATTCATTTGTTCAGAATACAATTTGTGGGGAATGCTCTTTCTGTTGGCTTTATTCAGTGTCCAATATACTGTTGTATAGTTTGGCCGCATGTATCATGAAGTGTATGTAGTGGAGATGTGACTAGATTCTTCATGCTTGATTGTCTCTTCACTGCAGCCTTCTCCCAGTATTTATGTCTAAACTAATGCTGTAAAATCACCCTGAACATTTCAAAGATCGTAGTTTTTAAAGCAAAACAAGAAGTATTGATGCAGTGATGGTGAAGCAGCTCAGTGTTATCTGGGGATTGGAGGAGTTAATCAAAACCATACATTTCTACAAGAGTCAGCATCTTGAGGGCTTATTAAAGCACATGGTTGCAGGAAAACTGTATGCTAGTGTTCCAAACAGTAAAATCTGTCCTATTTGTGGAATCGTATCTTTTCTTCTGCTCACCTTCAGTCCCAGAAGTGAAAGCAAGATTGCACTGGTACAATTAACTGATAACATGGATGATGCGAGATAACTCAGGTCTTGGCAAAGACCAAATGCATTAAAGTTATGATTGTGTAGATTCCTCTAAGGGAAGTCTTTATAATAAGCTCTCTTGTAGTCAGAGAATACCAACCATCTCCTGGGATGTCAAGGCTTGTAGTGACAGGAGGAGAAAGCAAAAAACTGATAGAAGGGAGCAAGACCATCAGGGTCATCTCATTTGTCAGCAGCATGTTGCTGACATCCTTGGTCGGTATATTTTTCCAATCTATCTGTGTTGTGTTGGTTTTTTTTTTCTTCCAGTGTGTGGCTGTGACTTGGCTCAAGGAGGCTTTTTCATTAAGAATGGAGAATATCTTTGCACCTTGGATTACCAGCGCATGTATGGTACCCGCTGCAACGGTTGCGGGGAGTTCGTGGAAGGCGAAGTAGTGACAGCTCTGGGAAAAACTTACCATCCAAGCTGCTTTGCCTGTACTGTTTGCAAGTAAGTCATCCCTTTCAACTAACATGGCATGAACCCATGAAAACAAGGAGACAGACATCACCCTGAGACACAAGTCTCCAGATATATTTCTCTTTGGGAAGCTTTTGATTGGAAAAGATCTGCCACAAGTCTGACTTTGAGGGTCTCCAAAGTACCACTCAGTTATTTGGGGGACACAGCTTCACTGTTAAATGTAGTTCCCTGTTCTCAGAAAGTTACTCTCATGTATGAAAGAATTAAGTATCAGGCTTAGATGTTGGGACATGGATTGAGTTGAGTTCAGATGGGAGAAATGAGGTAAAGCAAAATTCTCAGTGCTACAATAGAGAAGTCATTTGGGATACAAGAGCAGTCAACTGAAAACATCCAGGAGGCTCATTTTCACATCATGTAAGAACGCGTGGCTCTGGGACAACTGTGATCCCCTTCTTCTTCCCAAATACTGTTTCTTGACCCTAGTAAGATGAGAACCAGGCTTCAATTTCACAAAAGATAAAAAGAAGCTTGCTAAGGCTGTATGGATGGGACAAAAGGTGGCATTTTGTATAATATTTTTATTTCAACTCTCACTAAGATATTAATTCAGAATTTAGAAGACTGTGGGGCAAATCTTCCACATGCTGTCGTAGCCTGCTCATTTGATCAGTGGAAGTAAAGTGATACTATGGTGCCATCATGGTTCTACAAGGAAAGAACTAACTAACTGTGTTAAGTGGATATTTGCTATTTACTGAACTGGCATTAAGATGGCCATCAGGTTGTTAATTTCTGCAGTTTTGAGCCTTGCAAGTAAAATGAGGCTTGAGTGTAATGCCTGAGGGACACACAAGGAGCATCAGATTGAGATGTAGGTAGATTTTGCAGGGAGGAAGGACCTGAAAGAAAGGGCCTGCTCCTTTGTAGTCTTGGAAGGAAATAGGACAGTGGAGTTCTCCAGAAGTCAGTATCTGACAGCAGTTGAATCTCTGGAGGTTGGTGCAGGAGGATGACATGAACAGCAGAGGCAAGAATCTACATTCTGAGATGGTACCTTGTTGGAGATCCCATCATGTGATGCATCTGAATATCAGTGTGGTGGACTTGCCAGGTCCTACCCTAATCTTCATAGCTATCTCTGATGAGTACTTTAAGTACTTTGTCCTGGAGCCTGGTACGTTTTTCAAGATCTTTTCTATTGACAGGATTTTGATTTTTTTAATGTATTTTTTTATTGTTTGGTTTTAAATCATATGTGAATTTACTGCATGTTGGTAATCATGTGATGTGTATAATTCAGTTTTATTTCCCAAGGACAATGTGAAAATAGATGATGCAGTATGATACATGACATCAGTTTTGTGAATATTGACTTACATCAGTCTTTTTATGTTGAATGAACAAAAGATGAATCATTGGAATAGATTCATGAAATGCAGTATTGCTACTGACTTATTTATGGCCCACTTAGGAACAGCAGTGGAAAGGAAACTAGAACAATACCTTAAACATTTTGCTTTGTGGAAAAAAGCAGATGTTCATTTGTTAAGCATGGGTTTGGAGCGAGGTGTGCAGAGGTGTCTGTATTCAGCAGCTGAAGCTACTTACTAAAGATTTGGAGTTACTGAATGTTCTCATTGTGGTGAAGTACTGATACAAAATGTTGTTTGTCCTGTTTTATTTAACAAATAAGAGTTAGAGCAATGTCAACTTCTGCCTAACACACATTCTGAACATTTTGTTGGGTTCAGCAAATAATCTCAAGGTTCTGTAGCGCATTCAGCCTTTACCTTTCTCCTGACACCACCTGCACAGGCAGCAATTACAGCAGTGGTTCTGTAATGTAGATACTTATTTTAAATCTCTAGGAGAAGGAAGGTGGATAATATTTCAATTTTTTGCAGACTGCTGTGTCCACTGTGATATAGTCATATCTTTCATTGCTGAATACGGCTGAAATCAGGGTAGTGAGTCAGTAGCTCCACATTCCTTCCCTAGCTTCCAGACCAATTCCAGTTCTTCCTTTGAGTTCTCTTCTATACTGTCTGCTATCCACAACATCATGCTGAGACCACCATAAATGTAGCTGTTGTGTCTAAGCAGATTTCACCGTCATCTGCTCTTTAGATAAAGTATGTTTGATGATTTTTTTTAAAACCAAAATACAAGACAAGTCTAACCTCTGCTCTGCTTGCGTCCACAGATTGGATTTCTTCTAGTGCCTGGCTTTGCCAAGGCCACATTGCAGAAACTGTCCTGAGTTTCTGTAAAACATTGTTTTCTCTGGGGGAAGGCAGCAAACTCAAGGCATAGGGAACAGAGGAAAATTTCTGGCATAGCCTTTGCTAAAATACATTTTTCTCTTTAACTCTCCAGGCGTCCATTTCCACCAGGCGATCGAGTTACCTTTAATGGAAGGGACTGTCTCTGTCAGATGTGTGCTCAGCCAATGTCCTCCAGTCCAAAAGAACTGTCTGCCTCAAGCAGTAAGTATGCCACCTTCTTTTGGAAGCCTCTCACTTTCCCAGGATTATCAACATTTAGTTGCGGCTAACTTAATGTAATCTTTGGGGGGGTTCTTCGCCTTTAATGATGTGAACTATCTCTGTATCTCTGGGAACCATTTTTTTTTCATCTCCTTTTTTTTTCTTTTTCTTCTTTTTGCTTCATTAAAAGTGTCTGGCACTCAGGTGGGAAGAGACACTTACACATTTCAGTATGAAGAGATGACTTTTCCCCAAATACTGGATATTTTAAAGGGCCGATTTGTCTTTTATAGGCACTGGAAAAGTATCTGATGAAATCTGAGGTTTCAGGGTTGATAGATTCCATTTTTTTTCATGTATAAATGCACAAGTTTAAGTATTCAGAAGATAACAAAGTCAGAGGAAATTAATTTTCTTCTACTATTTAACACTTCAGTTTAAGTAAGTTATCCTGTAAAAGGAGTATCACCAGGATTATCCTTCCAGTAGATTGATACCACAAGGATGTTGTGACCGGAACCTCAAGAAACAATTATAAAAAAAGAGAGAAAGCAAGTTTAAGAGGAAAGAGAGAATGAAGAAAGTTTGAGAGGGGAAATTAACTTGGTTTGTTGTTGGGTTTTAATGCTTTTAAAAGATAATCTGTAAATTACTGATATTAATCTCTTCTGCCTCTGGCAGTTAATTTTTTAAATCTTCGGGGATTTCTGATTCTTTCTCTGACTGCTGGATTGTGCTCAGCACTTCAGTCTGTAATGATTTACCCAGTATAGTTTTGTAATTCAAAATGGCTACAGATTTCCTTGTGTCACTAGGTAGTTTTCCACCAACGCTGATTCCCCTCAGGGAGATGCTGTGTATTTTGTACTGGGTACTTGGCTTTGAAATCCTAGGATTATAAAGTGCAACGTAAAGGCAAAGTTGGATGATATGTGCTCAGTGGGTGAGTCAACTGAATCTCAGGTTATCTGGTTGGCCTGAGAACATGCAATCAGACACTTGGCAAAATGGAAGATGGGAGAATTTTTGTTACCAACCCTTTCTGTCTGTTAAGTGATACTTTTCCACTGTAACTGAAAATGCACTGGCTTAATCAGTTGAGGAAGAATTTAGGAACCTCAAAAAAGCCTTACAAGTCTTACAAACCAACACAAAAATGTATGAGGTACTTCAGGCATGTAGAGAACCTGGAGAGATTCTGAGACAAAGGCATGATGTGGAAATTGTATTTTAATTACTGGTATTTTAGGAGGCATAATTGGCAAGGATCTGCAAAGCATTTCCTCTTGAATGCGCTAGAGGTGTTGTGAAAGTACAGCTGAGAGCAGAGCAGCCGTAGAGAGATCCCCCACGCTCGCACTCTGGTGGTGCCAGCAGTCTGTGCTGGTGGAACTTGAACCAGCAGTCTTCTGGCTCAGGGGTCATCTTTGAAATTCTGAAGAGACTACATGTCTTTGAACATAGCTTAATACACTTCCCTCTTCCTCAAACAGAGAGTTTGCCCTTAGGCATTCCACTTCAGTATTTCCACAATAAAGCACTTCAGTAATAACAGTGTTAGGATATTTCTCTACCTGAGGTTGAGCCCTTTCTCTGTTGATTACTTGTCTGGGTGCTAGTAAGGAAGCTTTAGTTACTTCTGATTAGCTTTTTGCTGAAAGTTTGAGTCATTTTAGTGATGTGCATGAACTAATTAAGAAAATTGCATTTCAGATGAAAAGTGGGCTTTCTAGATGGATAGGAAAAACCTCCTTATCCAAAAGAAACTAAAGTGTTACAATCACCTAGAGTTTTCATTTGAAAAATTAATCTTTTTAAATGATGGCGTAGACCCTCGCAGTCTCTTCTTCTTCACTGAAATAGATACTTGTGTCCTATGTACGATGAGATATGCAGTGATGACACGGTTTGGAAAGAAGCACAGAGAAGATAATTCAACTCTCCATTGTTTGTAACAGTCTCTCCTGAGAGTTAAGATCATTACAGGACCAGAGCTTTCCAAATGGCCAGTGTTACGTGTGCATACAGAATCTCTGGTGCAGCTGTTCCCCGACCAGCCAGTGTCCTCATGGAGGTTTCACAATACTGTTCTGTGTGTTCAGCCTCCTCTGTTTTGCACATTATGTTCTGGTTCAAAGAATTTAAGCTCTCTGGGACAAATGCTTTCATGCCTCAGTCCAACAGAGTTGGATCCTGGCTCAAAACTGGGGATCTTAGCTCTATTGTGGTATAAAGAATAAGCTTAATGCTTAATGAACTTGTGGGAGAAAGGTATCTTTGTTAATACCCTTATCTCTTCAAGTAAGAAGCAGTCAGAAGAGCACCCAGTAAACATCTGAAACTTCCAACGTGGTTTCTGGTAATGCTGACGTGGAGCAGAGCCCACATACCTTACCTGTTGAAGAAGGTGGGCAGGAAAAAAATAGGAATCATCTTTTGCCTCACTGCCCAGAAAGTGAGGGGAAAGCAAGGTTGATTTTGAAACAGTGAAGCTTCAGAATGGAGAAGAAGCAAATTTACTTTGCAGTCCTCCTTTAAAGGCTCCCTAATTCTTCATACATTTTTATATTTGGGACAAAACTGTCCTTTCATTAGATAAAGATGTGTGTGAATGTTGCCAGTATTCACAAATAATGTCTGAGCTGATATAAGCATCACAGATTTCTCCGTTAGAAATAAGCTGAGTGGATAAAATGGATGCAAAATTCCTTTTAATCACAGTTCTGTGAAAAGTCTACAGCTAGGATTTGTAGCTGTTTAGCCACATTTGACTCAGTTTTCATTATTCTTTGCTTTATTCTTTTTTCCTGAGCTGTCTGAAAACTCCTTCAAGTCCATAGGGAAGACTTAAAAAGTGAAGGGGAAGAGTTGGCTGACTGTTAGTAGGCAAGCTATTTGCAGTGATTTTTGGCTTTAAAGGGTATTAAGTAATACCCAACACATTATTTTGAGCGCATTCTTAGGAAATATTCTACAATTTCACACCGTATGTCAAAGGTAAATAGTATACAGGTATTGTACAAATACTTGGCACAGATATGGATAGGTTTTGTGTGCAAGACACTGAGCCCGGTTTTGCCTTAGGGGATACACACTCACAATGTCCATAAACCTCAGTGAATGCCCTGGGGAACTTAGAGGGGCTCAACAATTTTGATTTTGAACATACATTTTTATAGAGGAATTTTTAAAATCCTGTGTATAATTTTGAACATTAAGGGTTTGGTATTTTTCATGTGCTATAACACATAATTTCATAATTCCTGGCTTATCTTCTAAAGATACAGAAACACTCACATATCTCTGTGGCGTTCAAGCCTACATAGCTACGTTTAGGTATTGGAGATTCAACTGAGGATTTGGGGGACTTGACAGAAGGGGCTTATGTAGCCCTATACCTCTTTTTAAAATTTATTTACCATGGAATAAAGACATACCACAGACATAATTGTGAATTGACTCGAAACATTGTGATTTAAATCACTGATTTTAATAATGGTTTACCTGAGAACCCAGGAAACCTTGATTAGAATAACTGATTGTAACCTTGTTTTACATGTAGATTTTTAATTACAGAAGGCTAATTGATAAGCATGAGGATACTCCATATCTGTACACATTTACTTAAACTAATATGGCTCTGCATAAATTCATCATACTCTTTAACATCTATATATTTCCCTAATGACTATTTTTGCTCATGATTTATGCCAAGTTCTATTTGAATAGAAATGGAAATTGAATTAGAATGCATCAAATAGCATTGTGGATTTTTTTTTTTTAAATTTCAGAGGCTACATGAAATCTGGTAGACACATTATGAAAGTAAATGCATTTAAATATATTTTAATTTTGGAACAGCTGATTTGTCAAGGGTCTGTAGTGCCATGTCCTTAAAACTTTTTTAAAAGTGGCAGATCTTGCCATACCTGCTCTTGTTCCGAGACAGGAAAAGGAAAGCAAGTTTCTTCTCTGTATTTTCAGATCCCATTTGGATTTTTAGCTTGGATTTAATTAAAAATTTAAAATTCTGATTTTAAATTAAATCAATTTTTTAAATATCAGTATTTAATTCTCCTTACTTGAATGTAAATTTCATTATTATACCTTGCAGGGCAACTACATTTATGACTCCATATATTGAGCATACAGTGGGTCTAAAATTATACCCTAATCTCCTTTTTAAGAATAAAATAAGCAAATCAGCATGAATAAAATGATACAAAATTTGGAGAAATGATGCAAACCCAAGCACAGTTCCTTTCTAGCAAAAGCCATTAAGTTATGCCTAAGCATATGCAGCTCTTCCCTTGATAAATCATTCCAGTGATACTGGTCCACTTTCATTATTACTCCAAGAAGATTTATTTTTTTGAAGAATGTTTGCCATTTTTGAGGCATTTTCATCATTTGAACTGCTTTCTTGGATTAATATTATTCTTTGCTTATGTTTCAATTTTATTCCTCGCTTATGTTTTGATGCTGGGGTGAGTCCAAAGAAGGGCAATGAAGCTGGTGCAGAGCCTTGGAGAACATGTCTTCTGAGGAGCAGCTGAGGGGACTGGGGTTATTTAGTCTGAAGAGGAGGAGACTGAGGGAAGACCTTATTGCTCTCTACAACTACCTTAAAGGAGGTTGTAGGGAAGTGGGTGCTGGTCTCTTCTCTTACTTGAAATAGGGCATAAGAGGAAGGTGTACAGCTGGTGGGAAAAAGGACAGATGACATGGGAGGACTATAGGGATGCTGTTTGCCACTGTCGGGCAGAAATCCATGCGGCTAAAGCTCAACTGCAGTTGAAGCTTGCCTGCACTGTGAAGGATAATAAAAAGGGCTTTTTTAAATCTGTTAACAGCAAAAGGCAGGCCAGAAATAACATTGGCCCATTACTCGATGATCATGGGCACTTCATAAACAGGGATATAGACAAAGAAGACACATTTAATGCTTTCTTCGCCACTGCCTTCAACACTGATGATGGGCTTGGGCACCCCCAGAGTCCTGGGATAGAGAGCCATGACTGTGCAAATGACAAATCTCCCAATCAACCCTGAACTTGTGCGGGATTTGCTGCTCCAGCTGGATCCCTATAAGTCAATGGAGTCTGATGGGATTAATCTGAGGGTTCTTAAAGAGGTGGCAGGGGTCATAGCGAGACCTCTCTCAGTGATTTTTCAAAGCTCTTGGGAATCTGGAGAGGTACCAGTTGGCTGGAAGGTGGCAAATGTCATCCTAATCTTCAAGAAGGGCGGCAGGGATGACCCTGGTAATTACAGGCCTGTTAGTCTCACCTCAATGCCTGGTAAACTTATGGAGATTATTCTGAGAGCTATTGAAAAACACCTAAAAGACAACACAGTCGTTGGTCCCAGCCAACACGGGTTCGTTAGGTCCTGCTTAACAAACCTGATTTCCTTCTATGACAAGGTCATCCACCTAGTTGACCAAGGGAAGCCAGTTGATGTAAGCTTTCTGGATTTCAGTAAGGCCTTTGATACTGTCTCTCACAGTATCCTCCTAAACAAAATATCCAGATGGATAAGCACATAATACAGTGGGTGAGCAGCTGGCTGATGGGTCGAGCTCAGAGGGTCACAGTTCACCACAGGGTTACATCAGTCTGGCAACCAGTCGCTAGCGGGGTTCCCCAGGGATTCATCTTAGGGCTGATACTCTTTAATATATTCATAAATGACTTAGATTCAGGACTTGAAGGCTTACTAACTAAGTTTGCGGATGACACCAAATTGGGGGGAGCAGTTAACACTCTCAAGGGCAGAGAGGCTCTGCAGAGGGTTCTGGACAAGCTGGAGAGCTGGGCAATCACCAATCGCATGAAGTTTAACAAGGACAAGTGCTAGATTTTGCACCTGGAACATGGTAACCCTGGATATACATACACTCTGGGGAGCAAGAGGCTGGAGAGCTGCTCTGCAGAAAGGGAGCTTGAGGTTCTGCTCGATGGCAGGTTGAACATGAGCCAAGAGTGNGAGGGAGGTGATTGTCCTGCTTTACTCCGCACTGGTGCGGCCCCATCTTGAGTACTGTGTGCGGTTCTGGGCACCACAGTACGAGAAGGATATGAAGCTGGTAGAGTGTGTACAGAGTAGAGCCACAAAGTTGGTGAAGGGTTTAGAGGGCATGCCATATGTGGAGCAACTAAAGTCACTTGATCTGTTCAGCCTGAAGAAGAGGAAACTGGGGGGAGACCTCATCACAGCTTACTGCTACCTCACTAGGGAAGGGGGAAGAGCAAGCAAGCACTGATTTCTTCTCTCTGGTGACCAATGATAGAACGAGAGGGAATGGTAGGAAGATGTGCCAGGGGAGGTTTAGGTTGGGCATTAGAAGGAGGCACTTCACCCAGAGGGTGGTGGAGCACTGGAACAGGCTCCCCAGGGAAGCAGTAATGGTACCAAGCCTGAGAATTTTCAAGAAGCATTTGGATAGTGCCTTCAGACACACGGTGTAAGGGTTGACAAGTACTGGACCAGGCTGTCCAGGGAGGTGGTTGAATCACTGTACCTGGCAATGTTTAAAGAATATGAAGATGTGGGGCCAGGGGACATGGTTCAGTGGTGGAGGTGGTAGAGTTAGGTTAGTGGTTGAACTCAAGGATCTTAAAGGTCTTTTCCAACCAGGGTGATTCTGCGATTCTGTAAACAAGTGATGGGACAGAAGGAAACAGCCTCAAGTTGTGCCAGGGGAGGTTTAGGTTGGGCATTAAGAAAAGTTTTTTCACTGAAAGAGTTGTCAGGCACTGGAACAGGCTGCTTGGGGCAGTGGTTGAATCACCGTCCCTGGATATGTTTAAAAGCCATGCAGAGGTGGTGCTTAGGGACATGGTTTAGCAGTGTGCTTGGGAGAGTAGGGTTACGGTTGGACTGGATGATCTTAAATGTCTTTTCTAGCCTTAATTATTCATAACAATGGCTAAATTACTTAAGTAGCCTCCATTTACTCAGCTATTTCTTAATTTACAGGGACAAGTATTTTCATTGCTGCGTTATAAGTTGCCTCAGATTCCTCTCTGGAAGTGTGTAAAGCGTTGTTACGGACTAACTTTTGGGTGATAGAGACAGAACAGCAACTGGATTGAGGATATAGTTGTGGCAGGGCAGGATGTTTCTGATTTACAAACTTTCTATCAGAAAATGTTCTTTCACCAAAACTACTGTTTCTCAGGAAAATATTTTCAGTCCAGTTTGTCCATTTCTTTTGTATACTGTTGTGTTAATGTAAACTGGGCAGAAACAATTGTGTCTAGACTAAATGAGTGTACTAAATAAGGATAGATTTCTGTTTGCCTAAGTGTAACCCAGTCTTGAACTTGGAAATCAAAACGTGTCCATCTCCTTAGCTGTTACTGGAGAAGTACTAATCAAAAGGTAATTCCAAAGAAAGTTCTGGGGGAAGTGCAAGGAATGCTCAGTAAATAAGTGTTGCATGAGGAGGCATCACTGCCTTGGAAAACACAGCCATAGGAAGAGATCCCCAGAGATAAGACTATCTAGGAATTGTCATGTTCAGAAAGCCTGCCAGGTAGTAAGTCAGAAATCAGAGCTCACTTTCCTAAAAAAATGTGAAAAGTGAATGGTTAGCTAGACCTTACTTTGCCATGGGTCCTCAGGGCATAAAAACCTTCCAGAAAGTTGCTGTATTTTTCATTCCTATTGTTGGAGGTTGTACCCTGTTGGAATTGCTTGTTTTCCAAGAGTAACAATTGAAAATTACCCAGAATAGTCTGCAGATGAAGAGACACAATGTGCTCTCCATGAGCTGGGTATTAAACAGTGAAGTTCGTTTGCTAACTAACAATTCACTTGGGGTACTGTGAGTTGGAATTATGAATTTGAATTCAGCTGGAACTATCTAAGGACTGAAGTGTAATAAAAGGAATAACAAGGGCAAGCCTCATCTTAGCTGTACCAGGCTGTGCTTGAACCTTCAGAGTAGTTTTACAGCTGGGACTGTGTGGGTTCTAAGCTGGGGAAAAAAAAAACCCAACCCTTTATCTTTCTTTTACAGGACAATTAAAAACTTTCTCAGATAGTTGGTAGCTCTCTCTTCCTCCTGTTACGTTCACCCTTTGTTCAAGTTCAGACACTTGTACGAAAGATAGGGTTGAAGAAGTGACTGAGGTTGATGTTCCAGGAAAAGGCTAACTTGGTGATGTGTTGCTTGCAGGGACAGTTTGTGGGAATAAGAGGTTAAAAGGTCAATTGGTTTTGCCTCCTTTGGGAAGGGGGTGTAGAAAGATGTGGGAAAAAAGGGAAATACTGTTTCCTTTTCCTCTGTAGAAGACTTAACACAAATCCTTGCATCAATACAGAGGAGAAAAGAAAATCTCCTTTGATAGAATAATGTTGTGTTAACAAACTACAGTGGGGGAAGAGCATTCATCTTTCCAAATCACTTTAAATTACATCAGATGATGAAAGAGCTATTTACAGTAATGATACATCCAGGATGTATATTAACCAGTTCCTTAAAAAGACAAGTCAATGCTAGGCACTCACAGGTGGTTAGCAGCAAAGAATGCCCGTTTGTGCCGTTGTGATTTCTTTCCATATTTCAGCAACTAAAATAATTTTATTTTCTTTAAATATTTCTTTTGAAAATATCAATTTTTCCCAACTTGCCGTTTAGAATAAACTGCCAAAGCTATACTTACTTCCCATGGGAAGTGTATTTCCCTCCATTGTATGCACCCAGCCTCTTATTGTTAGATTTCAGGAGTACGAGGCTGCCCACAGGGGTTTGTTTTGCCTTTAGCAAAAGGGTAATAGTGCATTTTGTTCTGACAAACATTTCCCATCCCTGCATTGGCAAAGAGCAAGGGTCTGGCAGCAGATTTCTTGAGTTACATACTCAGATCTAAACCCTGGATGAAAATTCCCGATGTTGTATGTCCTCCTCTGACTTCCAGGACTTATCACTGCCCTGACAATAACATGGTTATGCTTTAAACTTTAAAAATGTTTATCACATTGTGAATGGACAAAGTGAGTTTCTATTTTTAGGTTTGACAGAAATATCTTGATGATCTGGAAAAGCCTGTGCGATATCATCAAAACCTTTAATTTTAAAACAAGATTTTAAAAGGCATTGCCTGATCTGTGGTTAAAGGGTGACCGAGGACTCTACGGGAAATTATAATTGTGCAACCTTCAAATTGCCACAGAAGAATTATTGGGATGTAAGTTGTTGCCCAAGGTTGCTAAGAGTTACTTGTAATTAGACATTTCTTCACCTTCACTCCAGTGGTAATATTTGCCTCTCCGCTTCCAAATCACTGTTACTCTTTGGCTTCAGCCTTATTTGACAGTGTGTTTCTATGTAAGTCCAATGAAAACTTGTTTGTTGTTTTTAGAAATTAAAATAATAATAACAACAAAAATAAGCCCAACGGCACAATTCTGCCCTGCTTTCTCTGTCTCAGAGCAGAAGCCTGCTGGTGTTCTCATTATAAAACTAATATATCTGTGTTTTATAGGGAGGGCAACGGTAACAAAAGGAGCCTAATAGGAGTGTTACACCTGTGACTCGTCTGAGTTGTGGCAGCTTCAGACTTTATCTAGACATGTGCTACTAATGGCCATCGGGATTGAAAGGAACTTTTTGGTGACTTAATTATGCACCATTAAGTCAGACTGCTCTGTTGACAGAGCTAACCCTGCACGGAGCAGAGCTGGTTCAGTCATGCACAGGGCTTTGCACAACCACGTTTGTTAGGACAAAAGCAGGTAGAGGTGATTTCCCTGGAGTGAGCAGAGATTGTGAGATAAAGGTGTATTTGCCAGCAGATTTTCAAAGCAAGCTAGATGGGAGTCGTGTGCAGGGTTAACGGAGCTGGATCAGCTCGGAGCCCATCGCCTGTGCTGTGATCAGGGCTCTCTGCTATTGGCTGAGAGCAGGGGAGGGAGGCAAAGGAAGAAAATCCACCGCTTAATTTAGGCAGTGACGAATGGGTTGCTGTGCAGGATGTTTCACTCCTGGATGCCTGGGGTGATGCAGGCGCTAAAAAAGGGAAATGCATTTTCTCCTCCTATCTTTACAAGCAAGGTGTCATGGGTGGCAGCTCACCCCAGCCTGCATCTTTCAGTGAGGCTGCTTAAGGTGCTTGGGGAGTGGAGGTCATAATCATACCTAATATTATAGTGCCAAGCTACTTTCCCTTGTCCTGTCCCCCCACTTTCCTATTCTTTTGGGCTGGCTGACTTCTCCTCACAGCCTTTTGGTCCAGGTATTGGCATTTGCTTTTGTATCTGGACACAGCAAATATGACACCATTCTGGGTTATTTTATCCAAGAGCTGTACCTTAAATATGTTAGGATATGTCTTCAGGCTGAGCAGGCCTAGCCAGAGTATGGGGAAGACACAACAGGTATGTTTAAGAATCTCTGGCAGACAATTGTGTAAGAAGCTTCTGCTTAGCTAGAAATTGGTGCTGTCAGCTAATGCTGTTATGTGAGAGTGTGAATTTGATTTTTATACACAATGTCTGAGCAATTGGACATTGCTTGTTGAGGCTGCAGATGCTGGCATTGCAGGCAGCCCAGGGAGGCTACACTGAGATTTGGGTATGTCCAGCACCCTCAGATACAATCTTCTTTTTTTTTTTTCCCCTGCTTAGGATTGATTTTAGGGGAATACATTATGTTTCTGCCATTCCTGGATAACCTTTTTCTGATTCGTCTTTATTGAAGTCATACTGCAGTGCTTTTGTTGAGAAACGGCAGTCATACAGCTGAAGATTCTGGGCATGGGCATACGAACATGTGTTACTTCCCATTTCTTATGAGCATCAGTGCCATGGAATATCTAGTCTTAAGTTTTCCTTCAACTCAAACGTAATTTTACATAGCGTCTCTTCTGGTGTGCTTTTCTTTAGATTGTAAGTGACTGTAGGTACTGCTCACTCTGCATTTTAACCAGTACACTGCACTTTCCTCCTCCTCTTCGTTCTCCTGGCACAGCTGAATGCGTGGATGTGCAAGAAATGGGAGTGGGGAAGAATCCAAGTTCAGTGACAAAAAGAATGCAAAAGAAAGCTGAGGGTCAGGGCGTGCAGTCTGTTAGACCCAAGCATGAAGCCAGAGAGAACTGTGGCACAAAATTTTAGGAAGGGTTTTCAGATTTTTTAGTATAGGTCTGCTCAGAATGCATATGGTTGTGGACAACTAGTCTCACCTCATGGCCGTTTTTTATCTGCAGCATGTGCTGGCTGTAGGTTAGGCTGCTGCAGATTGTGCTTAGTGTGACACTGAGATCCTGCCTGCATGTGCTGAGTGCTGATGACATTCAGCTAACGGCTTCCATGTGCTTCATGCAGGCCCGAGATCATAAATGGCTTTTATTTGTAGAATTTGGACGAACAAATGGTCTTTTCTTAGCCCAGCCTTATTTGCTTTCTATTTTAGGAGATAATTATAATTGCTAGCTTTTCATGTATATACCCAATGGTTGCCAGAGTTAAAATCAGGTTTAGTTAAAAGCTGTCTCAGCCTAGTAAGACGGTGCTGGGCTATTAGTTTACTTTGATTCTAGACATTCAACATATCTGTGGTATTAGCAGAATGGAAATTACGATGGTAATTTACTCTTGCAAAACACTCCAAGGAACCCAGGAAGAGTAAGTAAATGTCATTGTTGCTGTAGAATGATAAAAACATGTCATCAACCACTTGTATCATGTGTGAACACAAGAGTAAGTGCAGTGACGTCACGTTTGGCTTACAAAGAGGCAATTAAACAGGCAGAGATGCTTCATGGATCCCTACTTCCTCCATGTAACTGGTTTGGGCACCAGTAAAGATAAATGTGCTGGACTAGATAGATGTTTTGTGTAAGGCAATTTTTCTATGCTGACTGCTTCAGAAATTCAGTTAGAAGCAGAATGAAATACTTGTAAAAATCTCTTTCTTGGTTCCATATCTGAGAATTTCAGCTTCATGAAAGCTTCTTGAATAAAGCTGAAAAAAGCATGGAAAAACAGCAGATTTTTTTGAGGGATTAATGTAACAGGGAATGTACCAAAGTTTGGCAGGACCCTAGGGTGGGAATGTGGAAGCTGGCACACCAGGGAGAAGCAGCAGTGCTAGGAGGCTGAGAAATGGGTGCTGTTTAAAACTGCAGCTCAACACCCACTGAGATTGGAGGAAAGATCTCATTTGTTGTCACAATCGGAAGGCAAGTTGCATGGTTTCAGATTTAGCATAAGAAAACGTAGATTGGAAGGGACCTCCAGACATGATGTATTATCCTCCCAAAACCAAAGGCAAGGTCAGCAGACAGAGCCATCCTGACAGATGTTTGCTTGTCCCCTTCTCAGCCCCACGCTGGAAATTCCAGAGCCTCCCTTGGTGACTTGTTCCAACCTTTACTGTCATTACAGAGTGACATGGAGCCTTGAGCTGGCATGAAGAGCAGATGGATCCAGTACATGGTGTCCGTCCTTGTCATTTTAGGATTCCAATTTATAACATTTGTCCTTTAGAGCAAAGTCCTGGTGTTATGACATCGCAGGGTTGCTTTTCAAGTCCAAGTCGTGTCAACGGTCTGTGACTTGCATTTCATCACAAAATACCATGGTGCTTAGTCCATTTTCTTCATTTTTTTAAGGGATTTGAGAAGAACAGCACTGACAGGAAGAGGAATGTGCTGCACTGGATAGCAGGAATGCACAGCATGTATTTGGGGCTCTCTTGGCCCATTATGCAGCAAAGTCAGTCCCTTTAGTGTCAAAAGGAGAGACTCTCCTCTCATTACCAGTTGTGATAATAAACTTGGACTTGCCTTTTTACAAGGCGTGGTGTTGCCTGGGCTGTAAGCCCATGGGAGATGAAGGTTTTCAGGCTGTACCTGTTCAGTCAGCTTGAGCAGCTCAGCCAGGATGATCTTTTCCCTGTTGCCTGTCCTTTAACTGCTCAGATCACTCTGTTCCTGTTGGTCTCAGTTGCTATTGGTTGGTGTTTCAGGCATGTGGAGAGGTTGTTACGTTCACCAAAGGAACACTGAGTTTGGGGATAATAGAATAGGGAGAATCCTTTGTTCCAGGCTGTCTCCTCTTGTGGTATACATTTGTGCCTCAGCTGATGGGCATTCCCTTTCTGCTTCACTGATCTTCCAGGCCTTCCCTTCCATCAGTCCTTCTGTCCCCTGAGGCTGAGCACAGAGGCTGTAGCACAACCCCTGCAGTTCAGTGCTCTCTGCCACATCAGTCTCTTCAGATCTTACCATGTGCTGAATTGCCCCTCATAACGAAAAATCTCTGAGTGGTTTGTGTTCGAATGGAGAGGAATGGGAGCTTGGGGCTGAGCCAAAGATTTCTGATGTGATGTGAGACATTGTGGCATCCTCTGGGACAGAGGGCATTCAGTGCTCCTGGCTTCAGGTTTGCATTCTGCCATCAAAGAGTCTTTCAGAACCGAAGTGAAAGTAAGTGTCGGCTACCAAGGTAGTACCAAAATCCCAGAGCAAGAGTCCTTATGCCAGTTAGAGACCATGAGAACTACAGTTTCCTGCAGGTGAAGGACAATCTGCCCTGCCATGCAGCCTTCACTGCTGTCATACTGCTGTCCCTCATGCCGTGGGCCCTCCCTGAGGAAAGGTCTCTCCCCGCTCCTGGCTGAGATGTGCCACCGCCCCTGAGCTGGGGACTCACAGGGATCTGCTGCCACCCAACGGGAAAACGCAGCATCCCGGTGATGATCCTCCAGCCTCTTATTTAGCTTCATGTAAGCAGTCAAGATCTTGCTGAAAGCAAACCGAGAAATGACATTGATTGCTTTAGAAGACAGGAACTTTTTGCAGTGATGTTTTTTGTAGCTCGTTCCTAACAAAATCTGAAGTTTGTACAGAGCTCGCCTGGCTATGTTTGAATCATAAACAGCATGAAAAGCAGAAGAGGTACTTTCCCTCTTCTACCAAGTGTGTCTCTAATGATGAAGATTGAGTCTTTATGCAGGACCTGGGAAGAGTTTGAGGGAAGGAAGACGTACCTTTGCATGGCGGTGTAATTCTCCTCTTCAGGTATCAAGTGTGGCAGCAGGTGGATGGTTAATGAGATTTAATGAACCAAGTAACTGACAACAAATGCTTTTGTTTGTATATTTGCAGATTGTGCTGGCTGTGGAAGAGACATAAAAAATGGGCAAGCACTGCTAGCTCTGGATAAGCAGTGGCACCTGGGATGCTTTAAGTGCAAGGCCTGCGGGAAGGTCCTAACCGGGGAATACATCAGCAAGTAAGTAACCTCTGCGCTCTTGCAGTGAGTTCTTGTTGCCAGTGGAGAAGAGCTTGCAGCAAAGTTCACCTTTCAAAAAGTTTTGACCACCTTTCCATATACACCAAAATCTTTGTTCCCAGGGAGAGCTGAGTTGGGAAAGGGAAGGAAACTGAGAAGTGCAGCTGAGAGGAGGTGTTAATGATAGTAGTCTATATTGGATACCAATACAGAAGGGTGTATCTCTATGTTCCCACAAAGGATTCGGTGAATTCCTGCGTGTGTTTTCTGTATTAGCCAGATAAAGCTTTGTGCCATTTCAACACGTGATTTTGAGGAAAAAATGTAGGAGCCTGTCCATTGCTTGCCTTTGCTAGAGAATACAGTAAACCTGATGATGGGATTGACCTGACACTCTATTTCTCCTCTCCATGTAAGAAACTAATGAAGTAGGTTTGAGCAAAACGAAGTGTAGAGGAAGACAATGGGGGAAAGTGGTGTAATGATAAAGTGGAGGGAAAGAAGATACAGTCTCTGTTCCCTCCCTTCAACCATAGAACAAACAGAAAAAAATAGTGTGTTTCACAAACCTGTCACTAAAAGGTAGAGTAGAATCTGTAATTTGTCAAAAGAAGTTCAGTGCCTGAGAAATACTCCTAAGCTGACTAGGGTTTCCACTCCTACTGTATATTCCTTGTTCATAATAAAAAACTACATAACCTTACACTTAAAAGTAACTGTTTATACTATTGCTGACTACCAAAGATGATTTTTTTTGCTGAATTTAACAAGAACTATCTGCCTGTGATAAGACTGTGATCTCCTCTCATCCCTGGGGATGTAGCTCCACTGATTCCCTAAAATTGCACCACCTGTAGGTGTATGGAGTATGTTCTGAATGAGATTTACTTCAGTGGTTTGACTGGATACCTTTTCTTGATGGGAATTTAAGGAATAATTCTAAGAGGCACTAATGAGTATATGATATTTTTTCTTCTACTACAAAATATTTCCCTTGAATTCTGTGCTATTTGCATATTGCTGTGTGTAGGAGTTTCAGACTGAAGACAAGGGAAGAGTCTAAGTCATGCTGTAACCTGTTTATTAAAAGGTGGTTTGTAATTTGTGGGTTTTCTTTTTCAGAGATGGTGCTCCTTATTGTGAAAAGGACTATCAAGTTCTTTTCGGAGTCAAATGTGAAGCATGTCACCAGTTCATTACTGGCAAAGTCCTAGAGGTAAGCGTTTTGTAAACTAGAGTTTAAGAGTTGGGCCTTGTCCCATTACGTCCTCATGCAACTGCAAAGGCAAATATTCTCATAGGAAAGTTTATTCTACTGATTTTAGAGCAAAGTTGCTAGTTGTCAGATGTTTACAGTGCTTTAGCTTTGCAGACAGCAGGAAGCGTATGTGATAGGGAATGAATTGCACTGGTTTCTATGGATCTGTGGTTTCTATGTTTCTCTTTTAATGATGATGTGCAAAGTCCACTGCAGTGCACTGTGTCAGATTTGATATATTTAAAGTTGTAATTTGAGTACTGGTATCACCTGTGGCAACTGTAAGTTTGCCAAAACTTACAACATGAGATTCCTCTTCCTAAATGAGGCCACCTGATCTGAGTGATTCTGAGAAGGTGAGAGGAAGAAATGTGCTGGAGAGGAGAATTATATTTTCAGAAGCAAGAAGGCAGAAAACATCTGAACCATCTCTTTTGTTGACTCTTGGTTGGAGTCCTCAGCGTCAGCTTTGAAGCTGACCAGGTTGTTTTAGAGATGTGTTGTCAGTACTCATCGCCATCTCCCGTGGCTGTGATGAGTCTCTGTTTCAGCTGTAGTCCTTGATCTACACATGGATCCCTCTGTGTTATCGCTGAAATGTTTAAGAGGTAGAAATGCAGAGGATTTTCCTTGTGATGCTGTCACCGAGATAAGAGAAGCAAAACTGTTATCTCTTTTGCTTGTAGGAAACTCTGTTCAGTGGGAAGAACCTAAGTTTTGAGCTCAGGTCTGGAGCTGGGCTGTATGTCCTGACTCCAGCTTTAGTGATTTTTAATACTCTACTTTTCCTTGGGAGAAAAAAAAAAGGCTTTACATAATAAAGTTTGTGGAAGTAATGGGGAACCATTGTTCAGTTACAGGTGTGTGTATGGTGTACAGTACTGGAGGTACTGTATGTCTTACATCTGTAACACTTTCAGATTTATTTTCAGTTACAGGTGTGTGTATGGTGTACAGTACTGGAGGTACTGTATGTCTTACAGTGAATAACAGAAAATAAATCTGAAAGTGTTACAGAAATAAAAGCAGCTGGAATTCTCTAGTGCATGAGTATTACAGGTTCTTCTCTTTGTGTCCCATCTACTACAGGTACAAGACTGTGTCAGCCCTCATATGAGAAGTTTAAGATTTGACATAAAGTGATAACAGCTTGTGGTTTTAGGTTTTAGAACTCCTTTAGTTCTGGAGGTTTCTCTGGTTCAGCATTCAGAATATTAACCAGGATGGTAGCTACCAAATGAGGGACTCGGAACGTGTATAGACACCCGCTGCATGTGTCTCTGCATCTACTGGGAGGAAGTACAATTTTTTAATTAGCCAGACTCTTAGTCTGCCTCCTTTGCCGTGTGTATCTAATTCCTTTGGAGAGCCATGCAGATAATTAGGGAGAACAGCCTGAGTTTTCCCTTGTGTAGGAAGGCTGTGTCTCTGGCTTTAATCTCGTGGTCTGCTACCATCTGCTTATCTGTTCCCATCCACCGATCGAGTTTTTCAGTTTGGTGCTATGCATTGATGACCCCCTAGTTGCATTCCAATGCAGGAAGCGCTGCAAGAGAGAACTAATTGGGTGTGTGAGATTGGGAAGCATAGCATAGACCAAAATAATTTTAGATACGCATGATAGGTGCTCTAACATACAATCATACATCAATGAGAAAAAAACACCGCTTTTTTGGGAGGCTTGTGAGCTGTATCCTTTCAAATGAACTAGAACTTGGCTGTTGGTCATAATCTAAGCTAAAGTTTAGGGTATCAGAGACATTGTGTCCTGGGCAAAACCTTGATGCATCAATCATTTTGGCCCCAAGGTAAGTTTCTCACTCCATAGTTCTTACTCTTCCACTGGCTATTTATTATCAGAAGAAGAGACTCTCTTCTAAGAGTCAGAATCAGTTAAAAAAAAAATGAAGACCATTTGACCTAGCCCCTGCAGAATCAGAATATGCTGATGAATTAGAAACAGACCCTTTGAATGATCTTATCAATACATGGAAATATTAAGCTTGCCAAGTTATTTGTGGCTTTCATTGATTATCAGAGGCACAACCCATAATAATACAGTAGAGGGCAGCAGTAGTTCTCAATATGTAACTAAGACCAGACTCCTTTAAAACCTGTAGAAGTTGAATTAGTCACAAAGTGCAGCTCTTGAAGGCTGACTGCAGTCTGAAAGGTGTAGATTGCACAAGGCCTTAGAAACTTTCACCGAAAAATGAGTACTGTGTAGCCAGGGAGGCCCTTCAGGCCTTCGTTTCACTGCAATACAGCGTGTATTAGCAGCCTCGATAGTCTAGGAATAGAGTTCTCCAGCTATCATCTGGGAATGCAGGTGCAAGAGAGACATTCCTGCACATCCTGTCATTAAGTAGTGCTTGGAAAGATTAGAAGATATGGGTGAGCGGTTAACATTCAGTAATCAGAACAATTTATCAGAACCATGGGCTAGTTTCTTGGCACGTTCCAGAAACCTTTTGCACTGTCAGAGAGGCACAGTTCCAAAGGGGCAGTACTAAGGCCCCTAAATTAGACTAAAGGAACTAATAAGTCAAAACTTAGGATGAGAAAATCGTGTGTCAGCACCTGTCCCCTTTGGGCAGGAAAGGCAGTCTAAAGGATGGGGTCAGAGCATGACATAAATCCTCTGGTAACGGAGATGAGAGATCGGAAGTAGCCACAGGGGTCCAGAAGATAATTCATAGAACACACAGTTCAGGATGGGTTGCAGACCTGTTTGAGCCAGGACAACTAACAATCTCCTTACCCTGTACAGGAAATTATCCACAACCTTTCAGTACACCTGGAGTTTTAATTTAGATGAAGTTTGAGATTCTCGCAGGATGGTTACTGTCTTCCATCTTCATTTTCTTTGGCAAACTTGGATATTTTTGATGGTTTATATCATGTGGGTTGTCTCTTGTCCTGCTGCCTCCCTTGGAAAGGAAACCACATCCTCTGTGTGAAGCAGCATGATTATAGAAACTGTCACAGTAAAGGTTATGGCATCACTGACCAGCCCAGGTTAGACCTACTAACATCTGGTGGGGAAAAAAACCCACCACACCTTATATTTTGCCTTTGGTAATAAAAATTTTAGTGGTAAATTCACTGATCAATATCTTTCATTTTATTTGTCAATAAAATAATTTGTTATGTCAGGAGCAGAGTTTATTATTTCATCACCTTCATCCAAAGTCATTATTAGAAGAGATTGGAGGGAAGTATATATAGGGTGTTGTATGCAAACACTTCCTTCTAATGGGTCAGAAGTGATTAGCATTGTAGTGTTGCTTAATTTTCTGCTTATTCTCATTACATCTGGGACAGTCTATAGAAAAACTGGAAAACTAAGGGAAATGGAAGCATAAAACTTACCTCTGGGATCACAGAGGCTGGTGGTATCTATTTTTCCAGTAAAAGATTATATTTTTATTTAAGGAGAAATTGAGATTCTTTGCAATATTGCAGGCTTGCAGCTCCAGCTCATTTTTGTCCCTCAGTATGGCTTAGCACCTCTGAAAAATCAGGCTTTCACTCTTCTGCAGTGAGCAGCCAGCAAGGGAGACAGCCACTCCTCATGTGGACCTAAGAGTCTTCATCTCAGAAGCAGCTATGTTGTGGTCCTGCAAGGCACCCTCAGCAAAGCCTGTCAGAAAGACCAAAGTTTGAGTTAAAACTTTGAGATTCAAGCCTTGAGAGGATGGACTCCCTCCAGCACTTTTGTAGAGGTGATTCCTTTGCTCAGCTGAGAAATGGATTACTAGAAAAACAGTACTTACTTAGCTAGTATCCACATATCATGGAAGAATGTTCTTTTTTCTGGGCCATAGATCTAACAGCTTTCAGTAGCCATGAAAATATGCAAGAAAAATACCATGTGCATTTAAGTCAGCTCAGATATTGCTCATGTATTACTTGGCACATAACTTTGTGTGACAAATAGTCACAGATGATAGACGAGGGCAAGCCAACACAGTAAATGTGATAAGTAGCCAATATGAAATAGATACAGCAACTTTCTCGAGCATACTGGATGCTTTAGTACTTCCGTATTTCAGGACATGTTGTCATGGCAACAGAGATCAGTGTTCGTCCTTGGGCTTCTCCAGCAGAAAGAAATCTTTATTTATGAAAATTACTTTTTTTCCCATTAACTCTGGTGAAAAACACTTTTATCAGGCAATAATGGTGTAGGAAGAGTGAGGACTTTCACACAGACTTCCCACTAAGCTATTGTTTTCATAGCTTCCAGGCTTGCCTATTGAAAGATGCCCATCCAATCCTAATCCTGCAGATTTCTGTGTAGACATGTGGAACTCCACAAATCTGAATAAACTTCAGCATATATTTAGCTATTTGAAAGATGCTGGCCTAAGTAATTTTTGTCTAATGTGGTTATCATACACAATATTATTCCCTCAGGGCTTAATTTGAAATATGTTAAATCAATGAGAAGCTTTCCATTGTCTGCAGAGAGTGGTGGTGGATCATGCTTATATCCGTTTCTTCTTTGATTATCTAAAGTGTTTGACAAAACTTCTAAATAGAATTCTTTTAGTTCTGCAGAAAGCAGACATCAGGGCAGAAACAGGTGGATATTTTGCATGAAGTCATACTGAAAGCCTGAGAATAATATTCACCTTTTAGGCTGTTGCTGATATGAACAAGATCTGATCTCATGATCGAGAGAGAGAGATGTATATATCTGCTATCAAATCCCTCAACCATCTTGTTACTCTACCCGCTTATTTTTATAATGCTACTTGCTTAGTATTCATTTGCAGATAAAAAGCCATTGTGTGGTCCCTCCTGGCTGTGCATAGCTCGAGTTCCTGTTCTGCTGGGCTGCTGCGTGCCCGGTGTTTGTTTCCTGTGCACTGTTGAAACTTGCACCCCACCTTGTAAGCAGTGGCATGATGCCATTTTAACAGATGGACCCGAAAAGAGAAATGCCAGGGCACCAGAAGGCCCCCCCTGACTCCAGCTTGCAAGGTCAAGTTCTGACGTGGTTTTGATACTGTAGTTCATGCTGAGCTTCCCCTGATTTTAAAGGGTAGTAATTTAAGATGTGGTATTTAATGTGAAGGAGGTTTAGTACTTGTAGATACTGTTACTTTAATGTGACAGAATGTTAAGATGTCTCATCTGTGCTGCAACTAACTCTGAAAGATGTCAGTTCTGAGACACCTTGACTTCTGAAGTTAGAAGTAAATAACAATAATTATGGGGAGTAAAAACCAAACAAACAGCAAAAGCCGCTATGGTCATGTAAGGAAACTATCCCTGTTCAAGGAGGAAAGAATGTGAGCCAGAAGAGCCTGCAAGTTTCAAGTATTGTTTTCAGAACTAGGTTTAGAAAACTGTGCTGTGAGGGGTTTGGAGAAGTTTCTCCTGGTTTTTTACATGTGAATGACTCTGTTCTAAAGAAATAAATAAGAAAGAGATGACAGAACAACATTGCTAGTTCCCATACGAATTATAAATGATTTATTTGAACAAATGGCTGTTTATGTTGTTCAAGGATGTGCCTTCTGCCAACAGTTACCCATGCAAGAGCTTTGCTCGTATGAATATTAGTATTCATATGCTTCAGCTGAGTGAGGAAAACTCAGTAGCCTACATGTTTAAGTAATTTATTTAAAGGAGATTTAGTATCACCCTTCTCTGCAAAGATCTATGCAAAGAGTTTAGTTAGGTCCTTTAGTACATTCTTGTGTTCCTGGAGCAGTACACTTTCTAGATTGGGGAACCATGTAGGCCATCTCTTAAAAGCAACAGAGATTTATTTCAATTCCATTCAGAAATGTTAAATGAAAGGCTAACGTATATTCTTCTGCTGAATGAAATATTTAGCAAGGCTGTTTCCATAGTAGTTATACAGGAAGTATCGCAAAATGTGTCATTTACTGGATTTTAGTGATGCAACCTGTACTGGTAATACAGGTTAGGCTGATGTAAAGTTTTGAACACTTTATAAATGAAGCAATTGAAGAACTGAACAAAGGCTGATGATATGATGCATCCAAATGGGGCTGGGTTTGGTGGTATGTTAAAGTTGTTGTAAAATAACCCTGAAGAGTGTATTGACGCTCTGTTTTCCTAGCCCTAGCATCTATTGGTTTGGGTGTTACAGGCTTTGGAGAGATATTGCTCTCAACCAGTATCTCCCAGTCACTATTGTCATCTTCACACACACCATAAAAATGCAGGGGAAAAGGCTACACAGCAAATGAGAAGCAGCAGTGGAGTGTAGTTCATGCTTTGTTAGTTCTGTCATTTGCTTTGTTTGTGTCTTAATTTTATTGCCGTGACAATAAATGACAAAAACATGAATGTGTTGCCTGAATGTCCCAGTAAATGATAAGAAAAAGCTGAAGCACATGCTTTGAGTGTCAGGTATGTACGGCAGACCACAGGACTTATTTTGTTCAGAAATCAGATCAGGTCAGTGCACAGCGCCCACTGTAAATTCATTCAATGTTCATAGACTGTGTCTGATCTCACCCCAAATGTGCAAGTGGGACGAAGGGACACGTACCAGTGTGAGAAGTGGCCCCAGCACGCTGCCTGCCTTAATCTGAATCAGACTAGAATACAACCTCCGTGTAACTTAAGTGTTTCTGACAAAACCAGGCAAACACCCAGGAGGCTGTATAAATTCTTCAGAAGCCATGGAAGTAATATTTAATAACTTTCAGAGAAAGAGAGCACTAATTTCATACCCAGCAGACGCCTCTCCCCAAGGGAAAAATGTTCTGCGTTTTATCAACATTAAATAATGACACAGAAGTGATGAGAAATGGTCCTGCCCCTGCCTGGGCTGGTGTTCTTCCCTCTTTTCCTTTTTCAGAATGGGTTGGCCGTGTTACTGCCGGAGTGGGTTTAACGTGCCGGGAGGATTACTTGCTTGTTTTGGTGGGTGTGTGCAGGGGAGTGCTGGAGTGCGAGCAGAGGAGGAGTGAGGCTCGGGGCTGGGTGCAGTTACGGGCACTTTGCTCTGAGCTGGTTCCGAGAGAACACGAGCTGTCTGTGGCTGCACATCGCTTCTGGTAGTGCGCGGGAGTCTGCCCGCCGAGCTGAGGAGGGAATAGACTCAGACTGAAGAGTTATTATCAGAAGGTAAAACCCTTCCTGTGAAACTAGATATGAACTGAAAGGAGTTGTGGCTTTCTTTTGATGGGGAGAGAGGGTACAGCTTTGCGATACGACTCAATCACTCATCAGTGGTATCATAACAGGGTGCTTGTACTTCAGTTCCTGTGCACCAGAAGGATTTTTTAAAAGGCTATGTGTAGTTCTGTGGTTCAGATACAGTGAGTGCAGCTAAGATGTTTTTGAATGCCAAGAACAGAGGGGAATGGCACAGAACTCGGGCTGTTTCTGATTGCAACTGATTACTCATGTATGGAGGATCAAAATGATTCTTTATCTCAAATAATTCTTAATATTGTTTGTTTGCTCTTTTGATCACTTCTGGAGATTTGTTGCATAGAAATAAGGTTAGAGTTTGTTTCCAGTTTCCCTGCCTTTTTTGCTGAGAAATGTGTTTTATCAGCTAATGTAGAACACTGATTTTTTTTTTTTTTCCTAATGTGGGGTTTGTTTGCATAAAAATGAGGAAATGAAAAGTTTAATAATAACTCAGGATATGGGTAAATGGTTCAGACAGGTTGTCTATGTAGCTGAGTAGCAGCATAGATTTTACTTAATTTAGACTACCTTTCCCTGATAAAAAATATGCAAGTGTAAGCACCTAGAACACCACACCATGCACAGGATCAAAAATACAGAATAAATATACTTCCCCAAAAATAACATAAGTTACTTCATGTAAAAATCTTTCTAACAGGATTTTGGTGATTTCCTCCCCTCCCCATCTCAAAAGATTGAATTTGGCAAGAGGAATGTCTAGTTGGGAAAGACTTGACACAGAAAGATGACAAAAGAGTATCTGAAGTTGATGGAGCCCTAACAGAAGTTCAGTTGCTATGGCAGCATAATCACAAGGCATTAACTTCTCAGCAGTGGTTTGGAAACCATCCTTCAGTCAATTTGAACATCAATAGGAAGGGGAGGAATGTTAAGAGAATGCAGAGATGGTGAATAAGAAGAGCAAGCTGCAACAAGTAATTGGAAAAAATAACCAATTAAAGCTTCCTTATTGCCACAAAGGGATTTGTGAAATCTTGCAGGTGCTTATAAAAATATGGCTTGCCTTATAAATTGCTTTTGTGACTGCAGTGTGGCTGTTGAGGATCTACATTTCCTAGCATAGTATCTTTAGCTTTTACCTTTTTGATCTGCCTAAATATTCTCTAGTGTGTTTCTTGCACTAAATATTACTGAAAAACTTTAGCAGGCTGATCAACATACTTGAAAATGACATTTCAGTAGAGGCATCTATATTAGTATAAAGTTTCTTGCCGCCACCAGTGGCCTTTGTGGTGTGCAGCCATTGCATGTGTTCCAGTAACACACAGCAGGTACTTAAAACAAATAGCTTTTTCATGTCTTAGAGATGAACATAACACATACCAGTTTTTAGTAGAAGAGCAGCTTCCCTGAATTACTTTCTTTTTCTTGTTACATAGCTGTATTAAGAATTGAAGTGCGTGGCTGTCACTGCAGAACACATCTTGTTCCCTTCTTGGAACAGTCTGCTTCAGGGAAAACATTATACTCACTTTTTATTTTGCAGCTCCCATTGCTTGTTCTGTGCATCTTTTAAACATAAGCACTGTGCTAGTGCTACCTGCTGCAGTCACCACACAGAGATACAGAATTAATAGTGATCCCCGCACCAAGGTATTGACACTGAAAACAAAACTTCTGCTGTTGTCTCAATCTCACTGTCAACTGGGATGTGGTGATGGGGAGTGTGAGGCGCTCTGTGGCAATACAAAACTTTTCCAGCCACTTACTTCTTGTTTCTCCTCGACTAAGATAAAATGGATTAAGTGGTGAAATATTTTTTTGCAGGATTGTGATGTTTCATTTTTAGCCCTGCTTTAAGTCCTGTAAGTGGAGAGTTTGCTACTCACTTATAGAAGAGCAGGATAGGACCTAGATCTGTCACCTGTAAAAAGTAATTGTTGGGAAGAATGCAGTAAAGACACGTTTGAAACTTGAGAAGCAGAGAAAAGCCTGTTGGGGCAAGTCTGTAGCTGTCACCTGTTTGTAACAGGCTCCATCCGGGTATTGTGCTCAACGTTCACTCTGTGAGGACTCAGTTCCCCCTCTCTCTTTTGTCCTCTTTGTCAGGGTGCTTTCCTTGGGGGAAAAAGGACAAAAAAGGGAAACAAAACCAAAAGAGATGTCTGGAATCTCTAGGGACTTTGAAGTCCACAGAATTATCACCTGTCTTGACTGAGCAGGTGCTTTAGAGATGAAATATGATACACAAGTATTTTGTGAATGATACATATTTGAAATGACTGCCTGGAGCACAAAATGGGGAGGTTTTCATTACATGCTCATGCTTACATTAGAAGGTCATACTGGTCTAATAGTTCTCTGGGTAGATATCTGGGATGTATGACATTTATTACAAGCCTTTTCTGTGTAAGAGGGGAAAAATAATGCACAGCAGGAGATGCACCTTTTCAGCACCAGCAGCGCAGATACTCTGGCATTTAAACTGTGAAACTAGCTTGAGATGTTCTGTGGTTTGCAGAGGTCTCTGAAATCAGTGTCATGAATCACTTGAGTATGAGTTAAATTGTCAAGAAATTTACATGCAGGATTCAGAGGGAGAGATTTGCTGTGTATACAGGTGAGTCTGCTGTTGTTTTGAATTCTGTGAAGTTGTTGCGTCTTGGCTGGAAAATTTTTTCCTAGCAATGAGGAGAGTAAGAACTGAGGCAGTAAAAAAACTTTAAGCAGACTTATTTCAGCAGCACCCTTGAACTACTGCTGTTGAGGCAGCAATCATGGAGACCCTCCACTTGGTTGAAAACTGAATGGCAGTGAGTGATGTTACGTATCCCTTTCTGCTTTATGTCCATCACTTCTTTCCTGTTCATCACCACAGTAATGTGTTGTATCATGGTTATTTTGATGGAATAGTTTTCCCGTGGTAACTAGAAATCTTGCTTTTATATGGAGCTGAAGAAAACAACATAGGGAGTAAAATCCCTGTGTCTTGGCTCTGACAAACATTCTCTGATGGGAGGTTTATGTCAGCTAGGATTCAAAAGTATGTTCCCTAGTTTGCATCTGTGATTGGAAATCACCCTTCCAGTGAGAAAACTGACAGATAGGACCCAAAAAAAGGACTTCTGCCAAAAATAAGAGGCTCTGCTTTTAGCAGAGTACATGTTGGTGGTCTGATATTTATTCCAAGATACTCTACTTTATAGAGACAACTATTTCTCTGCATTAAGTATTCACCTGTTATACTCTTATGTCCTTTGATATTTCCACTTCAAATGTAGTGCAACGTGAACACTTTGGCCAGAATTACAAAACAAGGATTCCTGAGAAATGTCTGGATGTCATCAAATCCAGGCTTATAATTATATATGGGTGAGTCAGGAGATAAGACCAATGTGGTTGGGAAGTGAAATTTGGAAGCAAAATTTGAAGAACATCTGTCCATTCCTTAGATTGTCATCTGTTCCTTGTTGTGACCTCTTGCTGGAAGAGATTTCCAAAGGTAGCAGGTAGCATTGCAGTTAATCAAGGATAAAAGCCATTCTTTAAACTTTTTAATGCATTATCATATCAGAGTCATTGGAATGGCAGTGACATTTAGGATCACTTTGCTACAAGAGCAGGCCCGTGTCACTAAAAGAAAAAATATGCTCAATGAATTCATAACATCTTTTCCTGTTAGAACAATCTGTGAGTCTACCAGGTACAAATTAGCATAAATTGAGTGTTTCATGTCTACTTTGTTTCTTACAAGCTACCGTTGTTCTGTATTCTCTAGTTATTTTCCACGAATGTACTGTGTCTGACCTCATGCTTAGTTTTTTTCCCCCTCCTTTGGCCTTCACAACTCTTATTTCTCTGTTGTTCTTGAGGCACTCCCTCTGAACTGAATGCAGACATCAGAACAGAGACCAGGCTTTGCTAGATCACATGCCAAAGGTTGCATGGTTCCTGAAACAGCCTTCTGGCAGAAAACTGGAAAGGCAGTTTTGTGTTAGATGAACAAGAAAATCAGCTACAGTTATTTGGATCTAGTGGTGTGCTACAGGGAGGCCCAGCAGGGTTGGGAGTCTGAGAATTTCAGTTCTTTACTTGGCCATGCTGCAAGTGTTAATTTTGATCCAAGGTGAGTTGCTTAATCTCCCAAGCTCTTACTTGCTATGTCTGTTAGAAAGTGGTTTGCATGAATAGGTTAATACGAGTTTTGCCTAGTGCTACATTGACCTGTTTTCTCAACATTTCCCGTACTAGAGCCCTGTCACAGTGCTCGACTCCAGGTCAGTAGCGATTCCAGTGCTCAGGCAGCACACCCAACCCCAGAACTTCTCCTGGTATTGCACTTGAACTGTCTCTCTGAACCACAAACCACATCAACAAAAGCTCTCTTCTGACAGCAAAGCCTCTGTTATACCAGGAATTTTGCTGCTTAGGTCTCAGTGAACTGATTTAACTCGATGGGAAATTTTTCCAGTGTCACCTTAGACTCTGCTCTAACTATTCTGTTGTTTTGGTCCAGACCGGTGCTCTCTAGGAGCAGCCCGATGCATGTGTAAAAGCTTCTCTCTATGTAGAGCCCGTTGGAATGGATTTTAAGGTCAGAGGAACTGCTAAAATCATCTTGCTTGACCTTCTCTTTTCAAAACCATAGAGCTTTTCCCTAGAAACGAAATGGAAGCTTATCTTCTGGGAAACTATCCTGCCTTGTCATGAAGACTGCAGAGTGCTTGTAAGGCAAAAATTTTCCCTCTTGCTGCTTAAATTACTTCTACTTTTTAGAAATATCACCTTATTTTGAGGTTAAATTTGTATAACCTCAGCTTTTTGATGTTGCCTTTGTTTATGAGGAGCAGCTGAGGGAACCAGGGTTATTTAGTCTGGAGAAAAGGAGGCTGAGGGGAGACCTCTCTCTCTACAACTACCTGAAAGGAGGTTGTAGCGAGGTGAGGCTCAGTCTCTTCTGTCAAGTAACAAGCAATAGGACAAGACAATATGGCCTCAAGTTGTGCCAGAGAACGTTTAGGTTGGGTATTAGGAAAAATGTCTTCATTGAAAGGGTTGTCAAACCCTGGAACAGGCTGCCCAGGGAAGTGGTGTAGCCTCCATCCCTGGAGGTATTTAATAGGCATGTAGATGTGGTGCTGAGAGACATGGTTTAGTGGTGACCTGGCAGTGCTGGGTTAGTGATTGGACCTGTTCTTAGAGGTTTCTTCCAACCAAAACAATTCTATGATCCTGTGATTGAAAAGCTCATGCTTTTTCCTGCTATTATCTCCTTCTGCTTTTTATCAGCTGTCCATTGTGCTCTAGTAATCTCTGAAGTTTCCCTCTGAGTAATGATTGACTCTGAGTCCTTCAGATTTGCAGCTGAAGACTCACTTTTTTGATGTTTCTCCACTGAACTCTATTCTGTAAATCCACATGTACACATTCAACAGTGTTCTAATGATGATGTTGCGGTATCTGTAGTCAAAAGCAAAACCCTTTTTCTGTTTTTCCCATATGTTCCATGTATACGTCAAATCAGAAGAGCTCCAGGAGCATTTTCTGGGAGATTATTAACGCTGTTCTCAAACTGCCTCTCAGTTCTTGTTGCCCACAACATGGCCCTCAGTCTCACAGGGTCCTGCCTTCTTGATTTGCAGGCTATTACATTAGACTATTAAAACGTACTTGTTGGGTTCAGATTGTCTTTGAGTCATCAGCAGATTTACCAGGGGAGGTTTCATCTTCTCATCTTGGCCAGTAGTAAGGTACCTCATGCTGCGGATAGAAGGAGGTAATCTCTGAGGTATCTGGCTCAGCAGAGCCTCCCCTGCTAACACTTCCATCTGTCAGAGGACTGCCTCGCTATAGTTGTCTTAAGATTCTTGAGTACAAATTACTCAAGTCTCCTAATTTATAAATGTTGACTCATGGCAAGCGCTATTCGAAAAAATTTTGTGCAGTAAACAGTATCAAACAGGAATAATACGTGTTTTGGCATTGTAAAACACACGGAACACTCCTGCCTTTTCTGTGTCATCTTTCATCATTTTTCCTCTACAGTTCACAAGGGATCTTTGCCTGATCTCTGATATTTATTTTTTTTTTAAATTTTACTATTTTTTCCCCATTGTGCTTTAATAAAGACTTCTATTGTCTTTAAACATATCACCCATAGTTATTTCTTATGGTTATCTTTATTTCTAACTTAATGCCTTAGTCATTGCCCTTTTTGTTGGGTTCTTTTGGTTTTTTTTAGTTAATAGTATCTTAGTTCATATAATTTTTCTGTGCCTCAAGCATATGGACAATGAGAACATTTGTTTTTATTTTAGAATACAAAATTCAGTAGGATGTCTTAAGAATTCCTGGGTCGTATGGCTATTTTAAGATCTAGGAATATGTATGTTCCTTTAAAATTTCACATGCGCATATATATGCGTATATAACAGTGCACATTATTTTTGTCTGTCTATATATGCAATCAAATGATTATCAGAATGGAGATAATTGCGAATTTTTGGAATTGCAACACCCTTTTCGTGTTAGGATGAGAACAACCTTTCCGTGTTAGGATGAGGTCTAGTATTTATTACCTGCTGTCAGGTTCAAGACTCTCTGATTTATGAACTAATTCTGTTGGGTTGGGGGCTTTTTATGATACAAAGGAGGTTTGTTACTGATTTTCTAGCAAAATTTTGGCAGGCTGAAGTCAGCTATAGTTTACTGACTGAGAAAATCCTTTCTAATTAAATAAACCACTACTAACTCTGTCTTCCAAGATACTTCCCATTTTTTTGGAGATACCATTGCAGCACTGCCAATACAACTTCAGTTAATGTGATCTGCTAATGCATGTACATCAAGCTTTGTTACTGGGAGTTCAGCCAGAGGGACGGGTCAAGGGACTAACAGTCACTTCAAGCAGAGAGTTAAAGGGGAAATGTGGCTGTGTTTCGCTCTAACTCACATATTCCTGATAACTCAATGGCCCTGTTGTCACCTAGTGAAAGCAAACACGAAGATGACTTAGAGAGTGAGACATTCCTGGTGTTACGGAAGACTACTTATCATACGCATCCGGTACATAATCCATTTACAAGACTTGTGCTGTCCCTTGACTTGTGCCACATAGCTAACACCCAGCAGCAAACCAAGCTAAAGGCTTTACTTCTCTTTCAGCGGGCTAGAACCTGGGGCTGGCATGGCTTTGATCACTCAACTGCACAGCTCAGCAGACCTCAACACTCTTGGTGGTCAGTAGGGGTGTTTTGCTGGCTGGTTGAGACAACGTTAGAGTTATGCCAGTTTTAGGCTGTTTGAAAAGGCGCTTGGTACTATGATGAAGTTACTGTAATGTAGCTTGGCTGGTTGATTCTGATTCCAAACTAATCCAGCAATGTCACTGTGGCTGTAATTGCCTCCTTTAGGTGGAGTATCATTTCATGTCCAAATTCCATGCTGGACAAAATGCATGTAAGATAAAGAAATATTTGTCTAATGCTTTATGAAGCCTAAAGATTACAGAAGATGTAGAAAGTCCCCACCTGTACTTATGAACTGGACTTGTTCCAGCATTGTTAAGAAACAGAGGAGGGATTTTTATCCGACCTTGCCAAATACTTGCTGTTAAGAAGTTCAAAATAAAAAACAATCTGTGCAATAAACATAGTTTAAAAGAAAATTAAGTGGCGGATGCTGGATTTTGCCCTCATATGCACCTAAAATAAAGGTAATAAATGCAGTGAATTCACAGACTTTTGTTGCAATTAGATGAAAATGAAATTTAATCTTAATTAAGTCTAGTACATATATTTCCTCTGGATTGTTTCAATCCCTGGGATTAGGTTTCTCTGTGCATAAATGTAACCCAGGATCCTAACAGAGATGTTGAAATCATGGCAATAGGCAATAACGCTGTGTTTGCTTTTGCTGCTCCTCTGTATTGCCCACAGCATTCTAACCAGCTGCTTTGGGCTTCTGTGGCCACATTTCTTAGTTAAGTGGAATTGCCTTCTTTCTGCTGACCTCCTGCTGTTAACTGTGTAATGTAAGTTCTTAACTAGGGTCCTGTGTGTAGCAATGGGTGGATTTGCCCTCTGAAGACAGAATGAATAGCTCCCACAAAGAGCACAGTTCGTAGTTTAGCATTTCACCAATGTGCCACTTGCTCAACTTTGGATGTTGCAGGAAAGTAAGAACTCAAAGCAGAGCTGACAGTGCAGTCATAAGTATCTGCTAGGACCTTACTAAAAAGTAAGTCCAGTTGATATTCAGCTGCCATGAGGACTGTTTCTTCATGTCAGCAGAGCAGCTCCACAGCTGGATGTAGCCTTAATCATTACTCTAATCTTTGCTGTAAGGAAAATTCATATTCCAAGAAGCTGGTAATTACATTGCTATTAGCAGCAACTAATGGATGTAACAATATGTATGGTAATAGAATTAACACTAATAAGTTATAAAGTTTGTTAGACATCTGTTAAGGAATACACTAGCATGACATTGGCAGTCACTGTTGGAATGCTGGGAAGTATTTTTGTATAAAAGTCGGAAACCAGGCATGAATTAACAGTGCAAGTGTTGATGGCAGCAGGACAGCTGCAGCTTTGGCTTACCCAAGGCAGCACAGCAATCAGTGGAAGGCTCTGAGGATCTTCCATGTCTCGTGCTTGTACATTGTCATTCAGATTTACATTCATGGCCTCACGCTCCATTTCCCACTTCCCCCCAGTCTTGTGTCTTGTGTCTTGCAGCCCCATCAGCCTGGGAACTGCCAGTGTGAGCTCAGCTTCCCGCTGCTCTGCCCTGTCTCAGGTTGAACGGAGCCAGAGACCGTGAGAGTGGTTTCTATTGAGATATTGTGACAGTAGAGTTAAAAACAGCTTTAGAAGGTCCTAATTTTGAAGACACATATCAAAAAAAAGATTTATCAGGCTAGAATATTTTCAGCATTTAAATTGTATTACATTTTCCATCTTCAGTAGTAAAAGAAAAGTATGGTAGATTCTGAAGTCCTTTGGAAGCAAAGGAGCTGCACTTTTATTTTTGTATCTGAGCACAGATATTTGTAGTGACTTGCTAAACAGATAAGAGCCTGGGAAAAATGAGTGGATAGTTTGGATGAGGATGTTATTAGAGGCAAATTTTGGTCTTCATAGTGTTTTTGCTGTTCCAGCCGTTCATGAGATCACAGAAGCCTGCAGAGAAGGAAACAATGGAATTTGATGTTATACCAAACATCAAACAGGGTTGAAGGTTCTGTGACCTCTGCAAGTAATTAAAATAAAGCTTCACTGGAAAATGGTAGGCTACTGCCACAGTTCCTGTTTTACAATTCACGACATTCCTTAAGGGGTTTAAAAGATGAGTCTGATTTATTCTTTGTGCTGCTCCTTAGTCCTTATAGGAGTTAAGAAATCAGGTCATTCTCCTCAGAGTCCTGGTAGAACTAAATATTTGATTAGGTTTGTCCATCAAATGGCCTATTATACCTCTTCATAGAGGGTTTTTTTTTAAAAAGAAGCTAACAGGGAGGGGAGATATTTTACTCTTACATGTACACTTTCAAATACATAACAGTTTTTGTGGTATTTAAGTAGTAAATAGTTAATTAGAAAAGTAAAGCATTTTATGCATTTAATAGCTGTTTGTCAGGTGATTGCTAAGATATCTTTGAATGGAGAGTGAGTGAGTGCAGCTGTGCAAATGTAACACAACAAATATGCACTTAATTGTGTCCTTTGGCCAGCAGAAAACGTCTGTTGGTAATTAGTCCTTCCTCCACCAGACCCACTGGCATGTGAGCTCTCCTAGCGGGATTCTTGTTATTGTTCTCTCTGGCTCTTGTTCACCGCTGCTCTGGAAAGGACAGGACTGAAGGCATGAGTAATAGGAAATCTTAAGCTCTCACGTTCGCCAAAGAGGAAAACATTTATTTAATCAGACTAGAGCTCTACAGGCACTCGGAGAATGAAAGTTAGTCTTGGGGGAAGTGAAGACAGAGGGGATGGACTCAGAAAACACAGCCTTTGGCTTTTGAAGTACTATTAGCATGGGGTTAAATCTGTATGTGTGCTCAGCGTGGGTACCTTTTCTGCTGGGTTCCTGGGGCACATTGTTATCAGGTTGCATGGAGCTGTGTTTGTAGCCCCCAGGGTGGAATCGTTCGTGGGATACTTACCATTGCATTCTGTGACACCTATGAGTACCAGTACACTTTTGGCTTCAGGAGGTCCCCAAAGGCATCTTGATAAAGTGAAGGCACACGTGTTGTGGTCATTGTGAGGAGTTGGAGCATCAGCAGTGTGAGGAGGGGTTGTACAGGAGCTCAGAACATTGTGTTTGACTGGTGTTTCAAATACCTCCCTACCTCCCGGCCTTTTAGTTTACCTTTCAAACGGCAGGAGGTCTCTTTGAGCTTGATGCCTGCCGTGTGTAACGCAATGGCCGTGCTCTGTGACCTTTCCCTTTCTGGACAATTGTAGAGGGTTATTACCTACCCCATTACAGGGAGCCTTCAAAGACCTCTGTAAACAGTACACAGAGGCTTTAAAAATGGCATTGCAGACTGGTTTAATCAACTGAGGAAGATTTGCATGGACCAGTTGAAGTTATTTAAGAGAATAGTATGCTGGAAGAAGGCTGAAATAAGAAAAAATGGATCGCTCATTATCAGCTGTTATTATAGGTCTTTGTATTGCTATAGTACATAATAGAACTTGTACTTTTGCTAATGTTACTTGGTATACGTCCTCTGCAGAATATACACATCCAGCTCCCCTATGTTACCTGTCATCCATGAATCTTGACTACTGAACCTCCAAATAACATTCATAAACCTTAGAGGAGAGGTGACTCCATGGACATATTCTCAGGTCTGGCCATTAGGAATACATTTCCGTAATGGTTTTCCTCAGCAGTAGATTGGGAAGCTGGAGCTCGGTGTTGCTAAAGACTTGATTCCAGTATTGAAGTATTGAAATTACCAGAATAAATAGAACATGAATGCTATCTAAAGTAAGGTTAAAGCCCACTTTCTTTGCATGAATGTACATATAATGCACATATTGTGTCGTAAATTTATTTATTAATATATAGAAATTAAATAGAATGCATATATTGCTGGTCAACCACAAATTAGTAAGACTTGCAGAACTATGGAAAGCTTCTAAAATTTAATATCCGTATGTTTACATTTGTAATACACCTTTGGCCACTGTTCCTTCATTTTGCAATTCTAGGGCTCTGGAAGCATTTTGGTAAATAAGGATATATAATTTAAATTTTTCTCTGTACTGTGTTCAAATGGGATTTGAGAACCTATTTTAGATTTATCAGTGAGGGTAGAAGATAAATAGTGGAGTGAGAAGAGATTGTATTTTGTTATATACTGGTGTTTCTTTGTTTCTTCTGCAAATGCAAGTGCCAGTTGATTTAACAGAGAATTTATAAGCAGTGACAGTAACACGTAAGTTTAATATTTCATTTGACAAGAAATTGCTCTCAATTTGTTCAATTCCTTTAAAGAACTTGTACCGAAAATAAGAGTAATAATGCTCAATTTTATTTTGTTTGGTTTTAGCACTCCTAGCTAAGCAAAACCAGGATATGAAATTCAGCATTTGATTAAAATATAGGTGCACTATGGCTTTCTTGTTCCTAAACAAAACCAACCAACCAACAAAAACCTCAAAAAAACCCCCAAACCAAACCCACCACACCTCAAAGGCCAGACTAGAAGAACAGAACCTGAAACTGTAGGGATGTGAATGTGTCATTTTCTTTGTCCACATGCCATGGTCCTCTCATGATAGAGGTATCTCTGCTGGATCCTAACTACCTTTCTCAAAACTACATTGCCTTAGTCGAGCACCAGGGTGCTTGGTAGGAAATGACTTCTTTATAAAACCTACTTTGTCTGATAATACTTATGTACAAAGGTTTCAGTCCTTTGTGTCTGGGAATTCAGTAAGCATCTCACAGGACACAATGCCACCTCAGATGGCCTATCTCAGAGGTTAATTAATAATAATGTAACAGACCCTGTACTCTTTCCAGTTCAGACTGTGAAGCTGCTTATCTACCCTACTGAATACCTTCTGAGAAGCTATGAATTTGATTTCAGAAAAATCTGTGTCTACTGAAAATCTGAGCTCTGTTAAGCAGTGGCACAGTTGTGCTGCAGAGATACTTTAGTTGATGAGACAGGCAGAGCCCAGAAAAGATTCCAGTTTTATTGTTTGAAATGTATTTTTCAGATATTGTCTTCCTGTTTGGAGAAGATTCTTACTGGCAGTGATTCAACCTTCATAGGAATTTTTTTATATCTCATTAACTGCTAGCGGTTCCCAAGACATCAGATTCGCCATCATCTAATATGTCTGAAATCACTTGTGACAAGCAGTTCTGTGGGCCCCACTCTGCTGAAGAACTTCAGGAAAGCTCAAAAGTTGGGATTTCCTTTATTTGCCGAACACAGATTAAATTGCTCTTCCTTTGTATGTACAATATTGTTTGTGTGAGGCAGAAGGTGCAGAAAAGGATGTCAGCATCTGCTGAGTGCTGAGCTGTCTGAATTGGAGATCTACCTTTGAACCCTGTTCAATATTCATAGCCCTAAGCTGTATATGTGTGTGTGTTTGTGTGTGTGTAAGAGGCTGGTTTTTGCACATCTGTGTTCAAGATCAGAATAGCCATGGTTTGATACTAGCATTACATTTTTAGATACATTCAGAGATTCTTCATTTTCTTTTCCATTCAAGACTGGAATTTAGGAACTGGTGGGATACCTCAGGGGTTAAATAATTGCTAGAGAGTCGGAGATGAGGAGGACAGCCGATAATGAAAATGTTAGAAAGAGAAGGAGCATTAACTGTGGTTTTCCTTCTCAGTTCAATATTGGTTTTGTTGCTTGCTGCAAGTCAAGCATCAATACATTCTTTCCTCCTTCATTAGCTTTTCTTCCTTGAATAGGCATATCTGGTAACGATCATTCATTATCTCTTTTACCAGAGCTCCTTTTTTTTGCCTGATAGGTTTATATTTGCAGTGTAAAAAGTACTGAATTCCATCAGTCTCCCTGTCTGGTGGGTGCTGCTGTCTAAGAAGCAGGAATCAGCAGCAAGGGCAGTTATCTGCTCTAAGGAGCAGGAATCAGCAGCAAAGGCAGGTTCTTTGCAACTGAAGAGTGAGTGTATGGCTAAACTATCAGCACACCAAGTCCTCTTTCCTGGCCTTGTACTGCTGAAATTCCAGGGCAGGAATTGTTCTTAGTGGTAATGAAAGATAAATAGTCATGTCCACAAACACCATTGTCTCTATGAAGACCTTTCCAAACCTTCCCTAAAATCAAACCCAGGTACTATACTACTAAGGCAGGAACAAATGAGAGGATTAAAATTAAATAGTGTAACTACTTGTAGAAGGGGTGGATTGAGCTGATTGTCTGGTAGTTGTCACCTACTTCATAGAGTCATAGAAGGCATTGGGTTGGAAGGGACCTTCCAAAGTCATCTAAACAGGTGTTTTGTGCATATAACATCTCAGTGGATAGGGAATATTTTGTGAAAAAGGATTTGAGATTAACTTGTTTTGTAAGCCTGATGCAATGAATTCTAAAAGTCTTTAAAATTGTTTGTCACTGTTACGGATTGTTTTCTATTATTATTTTACAATTAAAAAAGCCTGATGTGGACACTGCGTGCTTAGTTTCTGATGCAAGGAAGTTAATACATTGTTTACTTTTGTCTCCTAAGGAGAGGAGATCACATTAATATCTGTGCCTTGATTCTTCCTGTGCTTATAGGCTTGAAATCTAATCAGCTTTGTTTATTATGGATATCAATGTATTTAAGAGAATGAATGGCTCAGTGGATTTGGATTTGGGTAACAGGATCTAGAGTATTTAGCATGTTTATATCAATAGCTCAAATTCAGCTCAAATCTGTGCTAGTGTGGATCCTGAAGTCAGGCATCTGGGAACGAAGTTAATGGTCCCAGAAGTGGCTCTAGAAAGCTTTCTCTATTAATGACTGTATCAGCAGTGTCGGGAAGAAGGCCAAGGAGTGAAATGGCAGGTTGAAAACTGTCATTCACTGTCTAAATTCATCTGTAAAATGAAGCACCTGAGAAAATGTGTTGTTTGACAAAATGAGGAGGCAGCAGGTTTACACAAATACTTGACTGCGGTGTGACATTCATTGCATTGGACTGATACATAGATGTTGGGCAAATCACAGAGAATAGATAGATTTTGATATAGCCTCTAGCTAGAAAAATCTTTAAACCACTAATTACTTGAATGGGATGGTGTGAAGAGGAAAGGCTGTTCTGTATTGTCTTGTTCCTCTCAGCCTTTTACCCCAAGTAGTTGCTGCTGGCCTCTGTTGAGGACAGGATACTGATCTAGACAGACCTCTGGACTGAAGCAGTATGGCAGATCTTACATTCTTGTCACTATTGTCACATCATGAGAGCAATGTTGGATCACAGCAGATGAACTAGAAGAAAAATGGCAGTGGTCTGTCAGCAAATAATATACACTCACAAAGCAATGGAATGCATTGGTCCCTCATTTCCCTTTTTTATTTCTGTTTAGGCAGGTGACAAGCATTATCATCCAAGCTGTGCACGATGCAGCAGGTGCAACCAAATGTTCACAGAAGGAGAAGAAATGTATCTGCAAGGTAAGGATGTCTGCATTCCTAAACAAGAAAATCTGACTTTGTAATTTTTCTGTCACAGACCTCAGGAGTTTATAAACTAACCCCATGTATGGGCAAGGAGGACTATAGCCATCCTATCTTCAATAGTGTTCTCATACTTCTTCTCTTGAAATCCTTTCGCTCTAGTAGGTGGCCTTAGCAGTGACATTGCAATGACTCTACAGCCTAGCTGAGGCAGGCTGTGTTTTCAAAAGCTGTGTAGCAAAAGTGAAGTTTATTAGGCTGCCTCTGAATTTGGCGTCTCAGGGTCACCTCATCATTCTCCTGATAAGTTTCCGTGCTCTTCTGCACCACACTCAAACTGCAAAAGGCAATGGAAAAACTTCCAGAGGCTGCAGTGAACTTGTTTTGAATCCTGTAGATCTCATTCCCCATGCGCGTTGACTGAGTGTCTCCTCCGGTTCTTAATTGTATTTGCTTGCCTTGCCTAATTCCCTTTTATCTGGTCACATCTCTCTTTTTATTCCCATTTACTTCATTTTTATGTCTTTCTGTGGTCTCCTCTTTCTTACTAACAGTCTCATAGGTATTGCCAAGCACATTTTTTCATGATGTTTTCACATAAAAAAGAGTGTGCTCTTTTCTTTGATTGAAAAGTATCCTTGATCTGAATTCCACTGACTCTCCCAGAAGGTAGCATGTTAACCATTAAGCTACAGGTTTTTTTATTACTTATTGTAATGTTAATTAATGTCGGTAGAAATATGTATAATGCACGTTTATGCCAGGCAGAAACAAAAGCAAAAAAGGCTGATACTTATTGGTATTTTGTATATTGTACTTTTGTTAGAGAACTTGCTTGTTGTACCTGAAAAGACTGTAGAAGAGTAGGAAAATGATGAAAGTGTGGTGGCAGCCATCTCTTGAAATCCTGAGGAGAGATTCCTTCTGGAGGAATTCCAAAATTCAAATAGTATTGTTAAGGAATTCCTTCGAAGCTAACTTGTGTTATTTTGTAGTTTGTCCTCCCTTGCAGTCCATCTCTCCCATCTCTCACTGACCTTACACCTTCATCACCTTACTCCAGCTCTGCGCAGAACTGGATAGCGAGTTGTGTAGCAGCTCTGCATTGCAAGAGCAAGGAGGGGCTGAGCAAGGGCTGGGTAGGAAGTACTGCTCTCTGATGGCAAATTGGAAAGACTAATTTGAAAGCAGTGCTTACCACAGCTGAAAACTGATAATCTCCTTTGCTTCCTCACATCATAGTATCATAAAGTGCAGACAGAGCTCAGGGGGAGCATCAGTTCATCCTTTGTTGCTATTAATAACAGGTGTTTGCAACTGATGCCGTTTACCTCAGTCTAGCAGATAGTGGGAGTTCACGTGGATGATGCAGGCTGTGGTGTAAATTTTTGCAGATCCAAATAAGACAGAAGATATTGCTTTTACTTAAACAAGGCTAGATTTCGTCCCAGCCAAGGTCAGGTGGTATGAGAGAGGAGTGGCAGGATACCCGGCTTCTTGGTCTGCCATTGCTCTCTTGGTGGCTCTCTCTCCCTTTCTGTGGCTGTGAATTAAAGTTCTTCATGCTCGCCCTATCTCAGAGGAGGAGCAGCCCAAGGTGCATTGCATTATTTTTCACAAGCTGTTTTCTGACTAAATAATGTTACTGCTGAGTGTGCTCCAGACCATCCTGCCAAAACTTTCCTTGATGAATTCAGCATACTTGTAAGTGTGAGGGACCTAAAAGCCTTTCCTGTGCAAAGCTCTCAGCTGAAATGTATATCCTGACTCCAGCCAAATTGTTTACCCTAGGGTGCAGAATAACAGCATTCCAAACATTTCTCTGAAATAAAAATACAGCGCCACAACACTCAAGCTACAACCAAAACCACGTTATTGATAAAATATATGAAAACAGGCAGCTTTTATCTCACTTTTATTTGTCCTCTCCACAGGATGCAAAAGCACTGTGTTGGTGTTGTTTGTGTAATAGAGGAGTCTGGCAGGTTTGTGGTAGCTACTTGTATTAGAAATGTGTGGGAAACCTGGAAAAGGACAATATGGAAAAACAGGCTGTCTGTTTTGGGGCTTTCAGCCTTATTCAGTGTGTAAATAATAGCTCAAGTTACTGATTTTTAGACAGCTGTATATTGAAACAATGGTACGTGCAAAGTAAAAAGCTGAATAAATGAACGTATTGGTTGGTGTCTGCCAAGTGAGCAAACAAAACACACTATGTTAAGAATGGGAATAACCACAATTTGCTGAACTGTTTCCTGTAGGAAAAAGCAGGGTGATACAGCTTGAGAATTTGCACCATTCCAAGCATTTCCAAATAGATTGGCATGTTTGGATGAATAAAATCTGCAAGTTGTAGGTGGTTTATAGTTCAAGATAATGAAAAATGTTTACACCTAAATTCTTAAGCCTGCTTGATCTGATTTCACGTATTTCAAACCTCTAATCATTTTGTGAAAGAAAATTCTCAAGCATTAGCTAAGTTTAATCGTGAAAATGACATCCAGACTCTCTTGCATTTCTTGTTTACTTGCAGAGCTGCAGCATTCTCCTGCAATGTCCCTAAAATTGTGCTGGTTTGTGCTAAATACTGCCTGAAAATGCAGAAACAGCTTTTTCTTTGTTGATAGGGGTAGTTTAATAGAAAAGAAACTGAAGTACAGAGGAACAGAGATCACTTTTCTCGGGGTCACACAGGAACCTCACAGCTGAATTTGAAGGTTGACCTTACCAGTCTTAATTCATCAGCCTTGTAACATGAATTCCCTTCCTCCTGAGCGCTTGGATCTGTCTGACCTCCTAAGCAAACGCACAGGGCATGCTCCTCTCCTGATCTTGCAGGCTCTGTGGGGTCCTGGCTCTGAGGCTGCTGTTTGTTTCCAGAGAAGGCTGTTGGTACACTTCTCCTGTTGTCTGGTCGTTTCCTCCTGCCAAATGCACAGTTTCTTCTTCCTCGGCTAAGACTCAAAGCCAACATCTCCGACCCTTGATTCAGAGTCTCACTATTCTCTCCAGTCTCCTGATGATGATTATACTGTATGCTGCTGAGAAGTGAAATCATTCCTGCTGGTCTTTACTTCTGTACTGAGCCATGTAAGGGCTTGTTAGAAGCAAATTTCCAGGGGCCCTGACCCATACCTCTCCAGGGCTCTGAGGGTGGGGTTTCCTCTGACTGCACTTGAGCTAATAGTGACCAGCAGGAGACCTGGACATTGCTCCATTCTGTTTCTTTGTGGACAAAGTGAAGAGGTGACACTTCCCCCTGCAGATAGACAAGGCTCTGTATTGGCTTTGCCATGACTGGAATGAGGTTTGAATTTGGCTGCAGCTGCAGTCAGGTTTAAAAATCAGCATTAGCTTCTGCTCCATTTCAACTTGGCTAATACCTGCCAGCAGCTTCCAGCAGTGACCACAGTTTACACTCTGTTCCAAAGGAAAGCTGAAATGGGGTGGAAGTGCTCCTTGCCCCTGACACTGCTCAGCCTTTGGGGACAGATGGCTATTTCTGTTTTTACAGCATAGGAGAGAATCCCGTGTTTTGGGACACAAACAGCAGAGACCTTCCCTTTCTCAGTAGGATGTGTAGCTGGAATATGCCATGTGGAAATGCCAGTGCAACACATGCCCCTGACCTTGCAGAGCAAGGGGTCAAAATGACACATGCACCAAGGGCAAGTGTGGTACACTGTGATCTAGGGAGGGGCTCTTTCACATGCTGCTTTCTACCACCAGTGTCATACTGGTCTCTCTAGCTTAGTGCCGTGGGTGAGATACAGCCCTGACTCTGCTGCCTTGAAAATTTTCTAATTTTGCTCTTCCTGTTGCGTCTTGCATAAATGCAGGGAAGAGGTGATCTGAGTAATACTTGACAGCAACTGAATGTGACACCTATTGCTCAAGGAAGTCATAGGACCTTCCCAGTATTAGTGGACTTAGAATTTCCTTTTTACATGCGGTGCAGCACATAAGGGGAGAACAGATCAGGTAACCACAGCCCACTTCTTTTGCTCTTACCCTCCATCCTGCCCAGAGGAACCCTCTGTCTTTCAGTTCCTCCAGCTGGTGCTTGCTGACTTCCTTGCTGCTTGAGGCTGTTTGAGTTTTAATTAAGAATGTGTGAAAAGTGTTTTGACATTCTCAGGAAGAGGCTGCTGTAGATGGGCCAAAGATTTGAATATTTTTTTTTTTTCCACTTGTATTTCTCATGAGCTAGAATTGAATGTGAATTACTTGCGTAGTTCATACAGTTTCACCATCTGATGCAATGAAGGGATTCTCTTTGATAATTGACTTGTCATGACCAGAAGTCATCTGCTTTGCTCTGAATAAAGATGTTTTCTTGCCTCCCTCAGGTTCCACTGTCTGGCACCCCGACTGTAAGCAATCCACTAAGACTGAGGATAAGCTACGGGTAAGCTGAATTTGTAGCAATGGCACACCAGATATTTTGTGCACACAATAACTGAATGTTGTTTTTAAGAGTGATTTTTTTTTTCCATGTTTTTTTTTGCATAGCCGTCACAGCTCTGGCAGAATAAACAGTGGAGGCACTTCAGAGGTATTTCTCTGATTTTTAGGCTCACCACCTTTACATGCCTGTCTCAGTGCACTGCCTTAAAGATAGTGTCATTTACTGGCATACAGACATGACAAAGTCTCTAAGACAGTTCATTTCATATCTCAATTATTGTGAGAGAGACTCTGAAAGAGGAAATGTGAGCAGGGCAAATGCTACTATTTTAATATTTTTGCACATCTGTGTAATTTCTCTGTAGTTATCCCCTGTTCTGTGTGGTTATTTATAGCATTTAGACAATATGGACTCTCCTTCCTTTGCCATGGAAATGAACCTCAGCCTAAAGTAATCCTCATTTGAATGCCCGGAAGAACTGCAGTTACCCTTGGAGTCACTTCAGCATATCCAGACAAATTTTCTGGATCAAATCCTTGATGGCAATTATGCTGCACTGATAAATGCTGGAGCCTGGCTTTTTGCATTCACCAGGCAATTCTAAGCCCATATTCACTAATTCATCTTCTGAACAGTTTACTCTTTTTGATGACTTAGTTGGTCCTTTGAACTTTGCTAGTTTTTCTATATATAAATATTAGAGACCACATATAAATAAAGTGTCTTTCAGACAAGGAAACCAAGAGGTACTGGCATGGAGCTAACTAGGATATCCTGTGGGCTGTGTTCTATGTGTGGGTCCTTCACAGGAAGCCATGTTCTTTAGAATTTATTCAGGTGCACTGGTCTGTAAAACATCCCGCACGTAGAATTCACTGTGATCTTAGGTAACGTGCAGATAAATTTTTGTCTAGCAGAGTTCATGTTAGTGTGGGCTGTACTGATGATAGAGAAGTATAATTGGCACTAGATGAGCATGTGATCTAGCACGGCCAAACATCACTGTAGGTACCATCCAGCATTTGTGCATTGTTCTGTCCTGACTTTCCATAAGAAAATGGAAAATTATGCCATACTGGATTTTCTTCCTCATTTGACGATTTGAGTACTAGATAGTGTTTTGGCCTTGCATAAGGGTCAGAATGCCTGTGCTTTGCAGTGAATGCTTGGGGTGCAATACCTCCCTCTCACTGGGACCCAAGAATCTCATCAAATCACTCCTGACTACATTGCAGCCATTATGAACCTTCTCCAGCTGACCTTATAAATCAGTTGGCTTATTTCCGTTCCCCATAGAAATGGCCAAAGTCCTCTTCAAATATTTTCCTTTTTTCTGTCACACATTCAACCATGTCAGTCTTCTTCCCCCTCAGCTAATTTTAATTGAAGTGAGTGAAGGAACTTAATTCATCCACCTGCAAGACTTTGCCTAAGTGAGTTCATGCAGGAAAATTAAGTGAAGTGAAAGAACACATGTGAGAAATGTTATGGCACAGCTCTCCAAGGTCACCTTGTTCCTGGATGAGAGCTCCTATGTAGAGGTTTAATATGTCTTTAAAAGGCATTGACAAATGTGCTGTACTGAAGGTAGCTGGCAAGATGCATGGTGAAAGATGCACGGCTTCAACTGTACATCACAGATTATGTCTACCTACTCTGGTGCAAAGTCAGGCACCTTATTTTAAAGACAGTTTGCGCTCCCTTTGATGACTTTGTGCACATTTCATTCTGCTGACTCAGATGAAGGCAGTAGCAAACAGGTAGGTACAGAAACAAATGAAACTGGGAGAACGATGTGCTTTTGGAACGTCACCACAAAATTATGAACTAGTTTGACTTTTAAATTTACATTTAGACCTGATATGAGAATTGGAATCTGGTTTGTGACTTGATAGATATATGATATAGACACTTTCAGCCTCAGGCCTAAATTTTCTGGTGGTTCTGCAAAAAGCCAGTGACATGGCCTATTTGCTCTGCTGGGCTTCTTTTCCCTATAGAGCAAAACAAAACAAAAAGCCCTTTTATCACTGAAGTCACTTGAGAAGTTTTCAGTGATTCTGTTCTCTCTCAGTAACTGAATTGTGATAAAAACTAATCAGCTTTGTAACTGGTCAAGATCTGAGAGGGAGTTCATAAAAACAATGGTTGCTTTAGATCTTCCCCCCACTGGGTATTTGTGGAGGATTACAAAGCCAAAACAAGCAGAAAATAAAGCAACCGTAAATATGTTACAAAAATACACATTGCTTAGGGGTTTTTTTTTTGTACAACTGTCTGGCTGTTTGTGATTCTGCAGGGATCAGTAAGTAACATAGGTATTATAACGCACAGATTATTAACTAGCAAGTAGGTATTAGTAACTTGATTGAAAAAGAACTTAACCACTGAGCTGGGGAAACTGCTTTCCTTTTCACTCATTTTTCCCTTTTGTGTTTCATGACAGCATTCCTCATCTGAGTTCTTTTATCCAAAGAGTCTGGTTCTGCGCAGGCCACGCTCTGCAGAGGTTTGCTGTTGTGTTTTCATAGTGTTGATGATGGTCTTCTTTACTGAGAAGATTCTTCATTATTGTCATTTGCTGCGCTTGCTACTACTTCTGCCACACAGCTTTCCTGCTATCACTTGCCACCGTGGGCACTGACGCTGTATTTTACATCATGTGGTGCAGTGTTGTTTGTTAATTCTCACATTTTTAAATTTTGTTTAATGAAATGCTTAAAATTATTATTTTTTTTTTTTAATTCAGATGAGCTTTTGGGGGCTGTAGTATTGTTATTCCAGTGTTACAGAAAGTTTTATTTCTAAAGCAAAAAATTAGAGTGCAAATATGATGCAAATGAAAATGGTGAAAAGCATGTGACTTTAAAGTTATGGTTAAAAAGAAATAGTTTTTCATAAACTATAGCTCATGATTTTTAGAAAAAAAAAAAAGCCGCCAGCTAAATCAGTTCCTTTTTTTATATGTATTGACCAACTACACTTGAATACTTCAGTTGAGAAAATATTTACAGAATTCCAGGTTTGGAATGTTCTATGTGCTGCCCAAGAGTATTTGCCTCTCTCTCAGCTTGGGCACATCCACATCTGAGTTGGGAGGTCCTCCCTGTCCGCTCGGTTCTGGACTACCTTTCTACTTTCAGACGTCCTTGAGTTTCTTTAGCCCTACAAACACCACCCCCCTCCATTTCTTCTTCTTCAGGGCAGTGCTTATTTATCAGTTGTGTCTGTTGTGGGGAGACGTGGCTGTACTGCATGTGGGCCCACCTCACGTAGCCTTCACGTGGTAACCCAGTAAGAATGTACTGGTATGGACTTGGTACAGGCTAGCGGTGGGCAGACAGGCTGGGAGAGTCCGTTCCACGGGATTTCTATTGTGTCTGCTCGTGCTGCCTTCACATCTCTAATTGCAAAGGAGATGTAGTTATATTATCAGCCAGGGCAGGATGTTTGTGTTAGATGCAGGACAGCGTTATATGGTTGAATCCAGTGCTGTGATTCGGTGGGAGTCAGTGCCAGCCCTGTGCCCTTTGGCCTGCACAGGACTGTCATCAGTTAACTTACGATGTTGAAATGCATTAACCACTCTTGAACACCAATCTCTCTGTTAGCCACGGAAATATGTATCAAGAAAATATAGCTATAAAGATGTGTCTTCGGTGCTCCTAAGGAGGGCAGTGCCTCTGCAGGCCTAAGCTTTATGGAATCGAACTGTGGGACCATGTCACTCATCTTTCAGGCCAGTGTAGTGGCTTTTTGCGTTCAGCTTAGCATACATGAGTCTGAGTTTCTGGTGCTGAAATCCAGGAGCTTTAGGATTATGAAAGCAAATCCTATCCAATGTATTAGGACAATGTGCAAGGCAAAGTAGGAACGGCCCATGTCAAAAAAAAAAAGGTATGTTCTTTTTATTGCTTTGTAGACTGTTGGATACAAATATCTTAGGGTCAGATGTGTAAATTTGGTCAGTGTTAAATTCTATTTAGCCTTACATGCTGATTATACAAAGTGTACATCAAGGCAGATTTTTGCTTCAAGTGTCCTTCTGCAGAGTAGACACAAAGGTACTATTATTGCTGTTCTGTAAAGATGGGCCAAAGTCTCGAATCTGCATGAAAAATTCAGGTTGAAAATGGTAGGGTGAAATCCTATGAATTCTCTGAGAAGTTTGCTGTTGAATTCAGTGTGTTCTGGACTTCCCACTTTATCTTCTTCTGCTTTCCACTTAACTTACTCTTGGTGAAGGCTACATTTGGATGAGTAGTCTCATAAAAGTTTGTTCGGTAGCAACATGCCTTCAATGATTATATGCTGAAAATTCACACTCCTCTCTGGCCTTTGTGTCTAGAAAGGAAAGAAAAACCAGTTGTAACCTATTAACGTGTGTTTGTGTGAGTTTAAACTAAACCTGCTCACTAGTTTTGTCTTGATGCATACAGAGCATAGACTTGTTAGGCAGAGAGATAGTAACACATATATTTGAAGGAAACAGTCTTGTAAGAAGAGTAACACTGAGGAGCTCTATTGGTCCAGTACACAACTACTGAAATTAATGAAATCCATAGGAGCCTGTGTTTAATGAACCCTGGTTCCATGTCCTAAGTAACTGTGAAACCTTGCGGTTGATGAAGCAGGTAGTCAGGGTGGCAGCTGGTGTACTACGAAAGCCGCATTCCTTGCTATTGCAAAATTATGTCTGCCTAGTTGAATGAATTACATCCTTGTCTTCTATTAGATAATTTATGAACATGCTTCACTTAAAGTAGCTTCTGTGGTTTAGAGAATTTGCTTAAGCTGTAATGCTAAATGTAATTAAGTGAAAACATATTCATTCTTCTGCAGCTATTATCACCGCCTTGCATAATGAACTCTATCAAAAAATTAAGGCAGGTACTGTAAAAAATGCTGATGATGCCTTTGTTAAACAATAGTGCATCCATTTGGCCAGATGTTCTTGGGATCAGTTTTGATCTGGTTGCCTGCACTTGTAAGTTTTTATAGAGCATGATTCTGAACATCTGTACTTGAGAAGTTCAGAGCCACCACATTGTAGCAGCATCTGGGTGATGTGAATGGCTCTAGCTTGTTTTTTTTCTTTTTAAGAAGTTATTTATTTAGATGATTTGCCATGCATGATGACATGACAAACTTAGGTAAATGCAGATGAACATCTTAAGCTTTGCAATCTAATATAAAAATAACAGGTTAATAAATCTGGGGCATATGCATGGGTGATATGATAATAGAGCATTGAAATTCACAGTGAACCTAATCAGATGAGCATGACAATTGGTGTTACCTCTGCCAATCTGCAAATACAGTCGATAAAGAACTTTTGCAATGAAGACAAATGCATGGAATGAAGAACAAAAACATTAAAATAAGAAGTCTGTGGTAAAGTGGGAAATACTGAGAAGTCTTGCAAATACTTTAGATGCTTTGTGATCTGGTTCTTTCCTGTGGCTCCTTTAATGACATGCATGAATCTATTGACTGAATTTCTATTGATTTTTTTCATATACTTCATAGACTTCCTGTGTCTGGTACAGGCATCCCATATTGATATATTTACTACTGTTACATCCATTTGGGTGGAAGAGGAAAGAAAAAAACAGACGACTCTTCTACCATCAGAAAATATGGAGAAAGGCCATGCACCACAAGAAAAGCAGACAAGATTAGTTGTAACTCTTCACAGAAATTTGCTTTAAATTTCTCTGCACAAAGGTGGCATTATGAAGAGCTCTATTTGAATCCTTCAGGAACAAGAACAATGATATAAAGAGCATTCTGGATCTGTTTGTAGAAGAAATAAGGCAGCTTAACTTGTTTTGTGGCTGGGAGTGTAGAACAAGTGTGACAGGGCTGTTGTGATGGAAGGAAATACCTCTAAATTAATGCATTCATATTAGAGGATGTTTCCTCCAATTTCTTTGCCTGTCTTGTTCCACTAATGTGTGCAAGAGATGCTCACATGATAACTTCATGGAAGGCTAAAGGTTAAATCAGGTATAGCTGCTGCTCCTGTTTCACCTGTGCTCTGATCAGCTCTCCTCTAGGGTGGAATTCACACCCCACTGCAGTTACACCATCAGGAACTTGACCTCCAGTGTGTCTCTTGTCACCTGTTTAAGATACAAAGTTGTGGCAGCGGTCACAGGGTCCCTGATTCTTGACTGCTAATGAAGATGTAGTGTACAATCTAATAAAAGCCATAAATAAAAGCCAATAAATAAAAAGCCAATAAAATCCCCGTCACGGATTTTCAGTCAGGAGCTGTTAGAGGTCTGTTAGGAGAGGGGCCAAAAATAGCAACTAAAAGTATGCCAGAGGAACAGCTTATCTCAAGGAATCCTTAGTGTATATTTAAGGCAAGCAGCAGAAATTATTTTAAGTGCAATGCAATTGTCTTTAGGGGAAAGTGCAAAGCTGTGAAGAATTCCAGACCATATGGGAGCAGCAGAATAGGAAATAGCCATCTGTGATGGAAACAGCCTGTGTAATTCAAAACAAGAAATAGGGCAAAGTGAGTCAGGAGGGGTGAGAGTAGATGTAGAAGTCCTCTTTTTCACGCACTGTCTTCGAGGCTGTTGTAAAGTTAAGTAAGAGACGGAGAGAACAGAGGAGCCACAGATCTCCAGATCAGTTTGGATGAAGCTCCTCAGGAGGGGCACAGTGTGTGCTCAGGCAGTGGCTGGCAGAATGGCATCCTGCCCAGGGAATGTGGAGATCTGCAATAGATGGAAGGTAAAATTGATGTACACAGGAAGAATTACAGAAAATAGAAAACTAATTGTAAAGGGTGCCATATCTGGCTCATGGTTGTGTTAATGGGGTGGTAACGAGGAACCTGGAGCAGAAACATGGTGATGAAATGAAGAACAGGTGCTGCAACTTGCCAGGCCATCTGACAGCTGCTCCTGTGCTCCATGGATAAGAACACCTAAGAAAGTTGTTAGCATGGTGTGACAGAAACTCTCTTGAGGTGTCTATTTCATAAATTCAGTGAAGTGATGGACCGAGGGCTGAGAATTTCTTATTTTCTGAATGATTATAAAAGATGCAGAGCAAAGAGCAATGCAGAAGGACTGCCAGGTGGAAAGAAGCCGTAACTGCTTCTAATGCTTGTTTTTGTACAGTGAACTGAGCAGACAAAACTCTTAAAAGTATGTCTGCCAGAAGCCAGAGGTAACAGAGACACCCCTTACAGTACCTCCACTGCCTAACACTGTTCCCTGTGTTGTAATGAGAACAAATGTTTTCCATAGCAACTGCAGCAACATGTTACATGTGTCTCCACTCAGACAGTGGTGTGAAATGGCAGAATGGAAGGGGGAATAAAGTGTTTCTCAACAACAGCCAGATTTTCCAGCTTCATTCTTGTAACATTTCCATGAAACAAGTGGTTGTTGTTGGCTTTTTTGCTTCGATTGCTTCAAGGGAGGAGCTTAAAGGCAACTGAGAAACTTCTGTTCCATTTTGGGATGTAGGAATTTGTAGCTACAGAAAGAAACACATAAAGGTCCATCTGAGAAAGTGTTCTGAGATGTGCTCTGGAGAGGATTTTTGCCTGTGTCAGTCCATGGCCACATTTGCTCTCTGATCTGAATCTTCACATTTTTTGGTGGAGTATGTTCAAAGCCTTTCATTCCACTGATCCTCCCTGAATGTGGTGATTTCCCCGGACAAAGTCAGAGAAAGCCTGCTGTGTGATCCACAACTAGTCCTCAACATTTTTTATATGGATGGTTCCAATAGCTTTCCTGGCTATGAAATAAAAGGTAGAAAGACTCTGAGGTTTGTTGATGATCTTTTCAGGAAATGTATGCTGAGAGATAAGAAAGGTCCAGTAGTCTTGTTGTATTCACTCCAGATATTTCATAAGAAAAAACAGCAAGCCAGGCTGTCAAGCCTTGTTTCTCTTCAGTGTGTGCCTGAAGGTCCCTTAGTTCAATGTCACAAGCTGACAAGGTGAGGACTATTTACCAAGATTTAATTTTCAGTGACTTTGAAGTATCCCACTGGACTACCCATCAAAGTCATCTGCTGATGCATTGCTTTGTGGTGGCATTTGGTTCTTTGCAGTCAATTAGGGAGCAAAAGTTGTTCATGGTTTCCCAGTTGGGAGTGGGATATCATTGACTACCTTTGTGTGTCTGCTGCACGCCAAGTTTAGGAGTAATTGCTACAGCAGCCTGAGTGACTTTTGATTGAATATGTGTTTTTCCAGTTCATCAGGTTCTCAGGATCCACAGTTCTCAGTGATAAGTTATTCTGTCTCCTCTCACAAAACTTCCCCTAAGGAATCAGTGCCTGTTTAGTCCCGATGGAATGTTGGAAAAACTACTATGTGACAGCACTCAGTGCTCACTCTGTAGGGGTGTGACTGTTCTCACAAATTTCAGTTTGCAGGACATTGTCATTAAACATCAGGAGTTTTGCAGTACGGGGAATCATGGCATTTCAGTCAACACTTTAGCTTCTGGCTTGTGCAGTAGATGTAGGGGACAGCTCCAAGCCAAGGATTTCTGGTCCTTCTACTCAGAACAATGAATTCAGTTCTGTGTTCATAATGGAAATCCATTGATTGAACATCTGGAGAGAGATAACATGTGTGCTGTGCTCCTCTCAACAGTTTTGTCTGCTGAACTGCTGATAGCTCTAGCCATTTGTGAACTAATGTTTTGATAAAATGACCAGCAGGATTACGCCGTGTTGTACGTTGTATGGCTCCTTGCAGTGTCTCTGGCAGGTGTTGTTTGATTTTGTTCATTATTGTTGTCAGTCTTTTACACTGTATGATTTAGAAAACCTCTTTCCCCTCTCACAGCACTCCTTCCCCTACTGAAAAAAAAGCCCACTTGTCTCACAAGACAGTGAAATTTGCCAGAATGCTTGCATCTGTGTTGACGTTTTTTCTTAAATACAGTTAATTTCAAGATGTATGCAGATTTCTTCACTTAAAACCAGAATTACCAATGTTAATGGCTTCAGATTGCTCTGAAAATTTACTTTTTGTTTTTCAGCCTACAAGAACATCATCAGAAAGCATTTATTCCAGACCAGGTTCCAGTATACCTGGCTCTCCAGGTCATACTATCTATGTAAGTATTCCTTCTGATGAGTAAGCTGCCGATCGTTTGCTTGCACATGAAATACTCCATGCTGAAATAAATAACTTCTATACTGATGCTAATAACCACATTCTAGCAGTTAAAATGTTAAAACTCTTAACTGTAGTTCTCAGAATTTCAAGAGCAGGGTAAGCCTTTCCCAGGTCACATTTCCCTTAGGAAGATGCAGTAAATCTCTTGTTGAAGTCACTTGGTGATGTGAAGAGGGACAGAGGGCAGACTGGTCATTGAACATGAGGAGATCTCTGCACCCCAATATGCAGTTCTTGAGAGATCTGCTGTCCACGGTTGCAGGATGTGGGGAGAAGAGTCAGCTACACTGAAGGAAGCCTGGCCGATACAACACCTTGCATTTCAGAAATCAGATGTTTTGGTTGCATTTGTGTGAAAGGCGTTTTTAAGAACAAAAGTGATACTAAGCATTCTTCTTTTTCAGCACTGTTAGTTTAGTAAATATCAAAGTTACTGATATACTATTTATTTGTGGTTAGATGAGATGTAGACTTCATTATTTCTTCAGTAATCAAGGCTCCTCTTTCACTATTTTAGAGGATGGCTTCCACTTCTTGGCCTCATTATTGGTACTTTTTGAGCCCATAAGGTCTTAGAAATTAAAAGCTGAAATACATTAGCAGAAGATTGGCCCAGAATTTTCAAAGGAATAATGTCTTGAATTTCAGTGTTGTAAATGTCAGTACCTTTTTTTGTCTTGGCAGACAATTCCACAGGGTCAGAAAAAAGGTCATTTTTTGGAACTGTACTAACCTGGTTCTAAGGAGGAAGAATATCAATTTCCAATGTACTTGGGTGAATAACAGAACAACTCAGCCTTATCAAACTTGCTGTATTTCCATGCATATAACCTACACCTCCAAAAACTCATATCCTGAGTTGATATTCTGTTCCTTGAAAGTCCATATAATCTTTGTCATCATATAAAACATGCTCTGAGATAGCCTGCAGAAAATCCAAGGCAGAAGTGGAAGATAATAGCAAAGGAAGAAAATCAAAGGAAAGCAAGTTAGTGAGAGAGAATCTCTTATGAGGGGAGCAAAGATGAAAATATGCTAGGGAGAAGGCAGCAAACTTTCTTTTCTGTTAGCTATGCATAATGCTGCATCACTGATTTTTATAGAGAACCTTAGGATTATATAGGTGAAGATGTAGTGTAAAACAGAAATTTATCTTTTACATGTATAATAACGCAGGAAAATTACAGATCTCAGGTCTGGAAGTTGAATTAAATACTAGTTCTTCAGTGCATTTCAACAACATCAACAAAAATTAGCTGATATACTAAAAATGTTCACACTGCAGATATCAAACCACAGAGCATGTCCTGGAGAACTGCCATTCTGCTGGTAATACCAACTTCATCAGCAGTAGCTTCTGAAATTTAGCTGCTGCTCAACAGCACAGTCCGTAGGGCAGCATGGTGGCCTACACCAGGGTCTACAAAATTCTCTATGGTAATTTATATTTGATTACGAATATCCAGACATTTGCAGCTCATTGACAGACTGTGGTAAATATAGTAATAACATACATGAATATACCTATGTATTTTAAGGGTTAAATTGGCTTAAGGTATTTTGTTATATCTGGTGAGTAAAAACTAAACAGATTTGAGGCTCTTTTTAGAAAGTGAATTTCCCAGCTATTTCAAACCTTAATTCTCTATCAAAAAATGTTTTGCATTTCTGATTTATGGCATTGCTTAAGAACCACCAAGACCAGTGGTTGTTAGCGTTGTTAGCAGAGCTTGGGAAGGCAAATGCACTTTAATCTGAAAATACTGGGTGCTAGTACTCAGAAAGAATGGAACTGGATGTAAGTAGGAACAGATCAGCCTCGTTTCCCTGGGCAGCCTACTATGAATCAATAAAATACCCAGGAGAAGAGTTGAAAACCAGTTTGTAAGGTACGTAAGAATGTATGATCGTTGTTTTTTTTTAAAGTCTTCTGTTAAGTAAGGAAAGATATTACCTTTCTAAACTATATGTAAGGCGTCTTTCTAGCTCCTTCTAAAAGGTACAGCTCTCTTTGGAACTGACTTCTACTTCCATTTTTTAACTAGTCAAGAGCTCCTTGGAGTTTTAGTGGAAAAACTAGTCAGTACTATGCAATATACAGTTAGAAAGCAACATATGCCTTGGTCAGAAGCTTGCGTATAGGTTGAGTGATGGGTGCAATATAATAGCAATATAATAATTTCAGTTGGGAGTTTGGATGCCCAGTCCTGAAAAATGTTCCTGCTTGCCTCTTTTTTTCCTTGTAATAAGTTGTATTTCCTCTTGTCTGCACTGTTATAAGTTGAATTTCTGTCTGTGGTCTTCTGCATGGAATCCTCTCATAATCTCTGTAATCTGCAAACTAAATTGATGTTATCACACATTTTACATAAGGGAAAACAAGAGCAGAAAGGTGAAAATACTTGCCTGAGGCCACAAAATGAGTCATTTACAGATCTGAAGTTTCCAGCTCACTACTGGCAATAAGAAACTTTTGTATATATGCCATGTGCGTTCTTTCCTAAACTGAGAAAGCAGTATGTGCTTTTGCAGAGGAGGCCTGCTGGAGAAGAACAAGAACCAATCCCTTCGCATTTAGAGTGCCAAAAAGGGTTTTCCATAGCAACAGTGTGACAACAAATACACAAAATTCATGAATTGTGTAAAACAGAAATTACCAGTGCATTTGTGTAAGTTAATTTATCTTCTGTCTTTGACCTTCAGGCAAAAGTAGACAATGAAATCCTTGATTACAAGGATTTAGCAGCCATTCCCAAAGTCAAGGCCATTTATGACATTGAACGTCCAGACCTAATTACTTATGAGCCATTCTACACTTCCGCCTACGAGGACAGACAGGAGAGACAGAGTCTTGGAGAGGTAATGAACCCACAAGCAACTCATTCTGCTGTACGCTTTATTCAAAGCCTGCTTCACTTCCGTCCGCTTTTGAAACAGTTTCTAGTCGACGCTCCTAGATATTGTTGCTCCTGTCCGCCGTGCTTTCTGTCTGTTTGATCTGGGTTGAATGGGAACAATCGTGATGGTGCCTTGTGCAAAACTGCACAATTAAACCTCCAATTAAACACCTACATTAACAGCAGCCACTGGCAGAGGAGTGGCAGGGGGGAGGCTTGCAGCCTGTCTGTGCATTCCAATAACTCACATGGATATCCCAGGCTCTGGGTACAGCAAAGTCCAGAATGTGAAGTAAAAGCCGACCTGGAGTTGTGCTGTGGAGCACCGATATTCACAACAGAACATGAGGAATACCGTGATGTTCTATGGCAGTGAAAAGGATTAGGAGTAGTGGGATGCTGTCTCTCAGATTTATTAAAGGGAAATGTATTTCTGGAGCATTTTGCCAGAGATACTGGATATAATCTGAACTAGGTCAGGATGAAGTGCTCTTCTACCTGGGAAAGCAGGTTGGTTGTGTTATGGAAATACTTGCCTCACATTTTAAACTGCTGACATCTAGTAAGGATTTTTGTATCCTGTAATGATAGAAAGAAAAGATAAAATTTATTCTCTTAAATTTGTATTTAAAGATATCTTTCAGGTTATAGGGTCTCTGAGTTTTCTCAGATGAATTTCCATTACTGTTTACCTGGCTCCAGTGCAGATAGTGAAGCAAGTTTTGTCATGTCATACCATCTGACTGTAAATCAGACTTCCTGAATGCAGATCTAAATGGACATGAAAATCGATTTACTTCCTTGCAGTCTCAGTGACTTTACTGACTGTAACTGAATTGAGTATGAAGATGAGCTGAGGAAAAAGGAAGTACAGTAGATCATTCAGGCACCAGTGGTCTGAAGATGCCCAGATCAGTGACTAATAATCTACTTTCTTAGTAAAGCATTCTGCCCACCAACAGGTCAGAGCTGCCTCAGTTTTTCTCCTTTGTTCTTCTTTTAGAGGGTTCAGCTCAGGAATAAGATAAGAGATTAACAGGTCAGAAGATTACAAGATTTCCCCCCTCAAATTTGTTGGTAATGAATCCAGCTAATGTCTGGTTCAAACCACTGTGAGATGCATTGGTGACCTCTGACCAGTTCCAACAGGCCTGACCCATTCCGCAAAACCCTCTACAAACACAAGTCTCTTGTTAGCCACAGAGGAAGAACTAATCTCACCCAGAGAAGGTGAACTATTTGTTAAACCTTAAGCTTCTCGCTGACAAAGCTGTTCCACCAGCATTCTGGGCGTAAATAGAAGCCTTTAGGGTTTTCTTACCCCATATTTTCAACAGCATCAAATCCATTTAATTTCTGGTGACTACAGCAATTATTTCTGGAGATAGAAGAGCTCTCATCTTCTTTTCAGAAGATCTGGGTTTTCAACCCAGTGCTACTGCTGACTTCTATCACCTTGGGCAAGTTACCTCACCTCTTTGTACCTGTTTCTCCTCCCTTCCCTTGCCCTAACGAGAACACAAGCCCATTGGGGTGGAGTGATCTCTTACTTTGTGTTTGTGTTGTGGTGATCAAGTGACAATAATCTTGGTACATCATACATTAGTCACCATCATTTTTAAAAAGCAAAGGAGGTGACATGTTTAGTCATGGCAGAGGTTTGCAGACCTTGAGTGACTTACACACATTTTGCAGACAGAATGCAGGTTATGTGGTGGTGTTAAATAAAAGATGACCTTGAGTGTAAGCTTGTACACTAGAAACACCTTTCACCATGACTTAAAAAATGCCAAACTCAGCTCAGAAAGATTTCTGGGTGTATAAGGGAGGTGTGCAAGAGACACCAAATTTGATCCGCTATTGGGTACCACCCTTAATTATAGGGAATGGGCTACAAGAAAGTTATATACTTTAGCCATAGAAAGTGAGAAAACACAGCGTGAGACTTTCTTTTTTTATTGCAATGGAAGGGAAATGCTTTGAGAAGTTTCTCCCTCATGATCTCTAATGTTCAGTAAAATCCCAATCTTGTTTTTCTGAAGTCCGTGGTGAGCAGTGTTTTCACGTAGCACCATCTAGTGGGACCAGGCGTTGTAGTTACAGAGCCACCAGAGAAAGGGAGCTCCTGAAGAGGTGGTTTAGCTTCTGACAGAAAAAGGATTAAGACATAAGAAATGAGTTCCGTACATAAATTTTCTGCTATAGAGGCTGGCACTTAATGTAGTGAGAACATTTCCAGAAACTGTCAGTTACTCAGGTTCTTCATATCGTGTAACTTCTGCCCTGCTAGCAGCAACGTGATTGTCATTGAAATTGTCTTTTCTCAGCTCTGACTTTTGTTGCATAAATATTGAGAGAAGCAGCATTTTACCTGCATATACTTTGTTTTTAGTACTCTGTTGAAAGCACTGAACGTCTGTAACAGGCTGTCACAAAATGAGAAAAGGATTTTTTCTGATGTGATAGATGCTTCAAAATAGAGCAGGGTTCCTACCTGGCAGTTCAATAAAAAGACCATTAAAATGAGGTCGATGCAAAATTCTGGACTAAAAGTGATAAAGCATTGAGCCTGTTGCAGTGAGTAGCAGTTTTAGTGTAAATTTGGTAAGAACAGACTTTCTACTCAGACTTTTTTTTTTTCCCCTTCAATCTGGAGTCATCACTTGCACTTCCACTGGCCTATTCTTCTGGAACTGAGCTATTTCTTCTCAGTCATCTGCCCAGTATTTTGAACTGAGTAGTGTAGACTTCTGTGATAGACCAGATTTTTAAAGATCTGATAAGCCCTAAAGAACCGAGTGTTGCTTGACAGACTCAGGTTTTGAGATAAGGCAGTTCACCTGTGTGTGATAAAACAGTAATTTGGCTGCAGAGTGTGGTTCCATTTCCCAAAAAGCAATAAGATGATGTCAGATAGTGATGGAGTAAAAACGCATGAAAGACTGGTCATGGATTCAGCACATTGCATTCTGGGAAGCTTTCCCAGTCTTAGATTCCTTTGACTACCTTTTACAGTAGGCATTACTTAGGTTACCTAGGAAACCACAGCAGATTATGGAAATTTGTTTCTTTCCAGTAACACACAAATTACTAGTAGAAGAATGTGGAAATGCACATCACTGTGCTTTTTTCATTCATATTCAGTTTTAGATTAGCTCCCAGTTTTGTGGAAAATGATGCTACAAAGCTTTTTGTACTGTGTTTCATGTGGAGCAAAGTTTTTAGAGCTGCTGCTGTAATGAAATGGTGGCTTGCTGTATAGCACTTGTGCAGCTATAAGGATTAGGAAAACAAGAATGTGAAACACATGCAAGGTTTTGATGGAAAGCAACAAAAGTAGTCTTTAAAATTTTATAGAAACTTGCCGAAAAGGAGATGTTCTGTACCCAAATTTAAAGTGTCATTCCTTTTCTTGGATACTTTGCATTCAGAGTGTAACCAGCTGCGTCAGGGTTAATGATCTCTCAATGCAAAATATGTTTAGTGGGATATTTATTACCAGAAATTCTGCATATGTTTTAAACTACTGCTGTGGTACATTATTGTAATAGAGCAGAATCAGCAGTTTTGCTTCTGAGACATTATCTTAACTGTATAGTTCTGTAATAATTGTGGTCTTATTTAAAAGCGTAATCTCTTGCCCACTTCATTATGGCAGTTAAATAATATTGACATTTAGTACATAAAGAAAATAATTAAATCCTGATCTTCCAGCTCCAAATTGCCTTGTGATTAAAGGGTGCATAACTGGTAATTATACAGAGCCTTTATTCTTGTTCCTACCATCAATATATGCAAGTTGTTCCATTTCTAAAGGTAATTCTTGCCTCAGTTTCACTGTCTCTGTAATAGAAACTTTTCATAATATTGTGCGTATTTCTGCCCACTGGCCTTTGGGCAGTTCTGTCAATGTATGTGCCTGTAATTCCTGTCTGCTGTTCTTATGTAACCATGGAAGAACACAGAGATTTAAAGGAGATCATATCAAAGAGATGTTGATGACAACTCTGGACTCCTTTGCATGGGTATGAAATGTAAGGCCTTGGGGTGAAGCACATTTTTGCCAGAGTACGTGTGTTGGAGGAAGAAATGCTTCATCCTGGAAGTTATTCTGTATTTCTGATTTTCCATGCAAAGCTCCGAGTTAAGATTATTTACTTCTGATTTCCACTTTAAAGATTTCTTCGTAACAGGCATGGTTATTAAATTAATAACCCCTTCTGATTTTGATCTTTACAGCTATGTTTTAATTACCACAATGATTAGATGTCTGAGAGATGATGTTGCATGATATTTAACTGAATTAATCACGCTTATAAAGAGTCTCCCAGAAACTTTAATTGCTTCGGTGATTTATGAACCAGTTCCTGAGCAATGTGGAAAAAGCAAGTTCCAGGCTTCAGTAATTTGTGCATTGCCACTTTACACTGCCATATATCAGTGTATCTGCAGCAATGTTTAGATTGCCATTTTCTGGCCCAGCACATGCAATGATGTTTCAATAACCTTGGTTTTATGTCTTTGCAGTCTCCAAGGACATTATCACCTACCCCTTCCGCAGAAGTAAGTTTGGTGGAACCTTTGGGGGCAGTATCTTGCTGTGGTTAGAATTACTCACTTCAGCAAATATAGGTGTTGATTTTGTTATCGGTCTGATCCATCTCTGTTTGCCACATGGACATGTTTTCTAAATATTGAAACTTCACAAAAACTAACTCTAAAAGGAAAATATCAAGTTCTTATTGACTGATTGTACAAAAAATGAAGCTACCACTCCTACCTGTTTGTCGTCTCTAAAGCAGCATCATGTGTCCAGCAGAGGTCACTTCTGGTACATTCATCCTTCTTGTGGCACAGGTGGACTCCAATCTCAGGAGCTGGATGATTTCCATGAGCTAAAATGCTGCTCTAAGCATCTAAATAAATTGCTGCTAAAACATTTGCAGTTTTGTCTTGAAGAAAGCATAACTGTGGTTTGGTTTGGTTTTGCTTTTCCCTAGAAATTAACTTGAACATCACAACAACATAAAATATTTGGGAAATAATTTGTCAGGATACAATAGATGCCATTGCAGAATCATTGTCATTTTGGGGGTGGGGAGCATTGCTTATTTGCAACATAAAAGTTGTGGTGATTGCTACATGTTTAAAAAGTGTATATAAAATTTATTGTAGATCTTCCTGCATTAGCATCAGTCCCTTTTGTCCTACTTTGGTTTGCTTCATGGGGTTTTGGGGAGGTGGGTTCATTTGTTTGGCGTGTTTCTTGTTTATTCACTTATTGGCTTTTCTTTTTCCTCAGGAAACCAAGTGAATTGAATTTTCTTATACAGAAGGTGTCATGTTTCAGATACAAGGGGAATCTAATTTGGATACTAAATACCTTTTGATGTACCTAGTCAGGACATGTGGTGAATTAATCCATGGAGATCTCAATAGCTGCAGCTATTGAATTCTTGCTGGTCTCAAAGCTAGCTAGCTGGAGGCTAGCTTATGGATCTTGTGCAGTGCGCTTCAGGACAGATACTTCCTTTATAGAGTCACAGGAATGTGGGCAAATCTGTAATTGTATAGAATTTAATAGAAACTACAGGTGGAATTGGAACCTTCCGATACTGAACTCTGACTCAGACTATAAAAATGGATTGGAGTCTTTGGAATGGATTATTAGAGAACAGTAATTATGAAGTAGATTGAAAGCTTGAGGGATATTTTTATTTCAGTAGCTTCTGCTGATGTCTTCAGATCTGTGAAAGTTAAGTGCTACTAAAAATGTGTGATCTGCATTTACATTTATCAGTGAATGCTTCTGTTCTGCAGGGTTATCAAGATGTTCGGGATCGCATGATTCACAGGTCTACCAGTCAGGGCTCCATTAATTCTCCAGTGTACAGTCGTCATAGCTACACACCCACCATGTCACGTTCCCCTCAGCATTTCCACAGACCTGGTAAGGGCACTGCCTTAGAAGTATATGTAAAATGTTTGGTTCTTTAATATGTCACTTAGTGGCACAGCAAAGCACTTGTTTCTCTAAGCAGTGAAAACGGTTGCATATTTTAATATCTCCTTTTCTACCTATTTTTTTGTTCTTGATTGATGCAGTCTTTTACTCTTCGCTGATGTGTGTTTCTTGCATCATAAATTTGGATCTTCTGGTTTTGTTTCTGATTAATTATTTTTTAAATCTTTGTATGTTTCTGGAAGCGAGCAAAAATTTGCAGCAGTGAACCACAAACTTTGTTCTGGAATTCGGAAGAAGTATCACATATTGGAAACAAAAGTTACGGCTTGACTGTATAGAAGTCAGTAACGTAGGATTCCTCCCTCCTAAAAATCAGATCAAAGCTTGAAGCTATGGTGCAGCCACAGAATCTCAGATTCATCGGCAAAACCCCTAGATACTTCCAATGGCAGGTCATTTTTTAGAACATGGATTCATGCTTCATAAGGTAGATTTCTTCAATAAAGGCATAGCCAATTGCCCGGAAACATGTAAAAAACCCAAACGTCATTTACTGGTTTAGTAGTGATGCACAATTCTGTGTACAACATAGAAAATGTACATGTCATCCAGGTTCCCAATGCATTTTAAATTACTGGTTGCATATATAAAAGCAAGATGTGAAAAGGAACTGTTCATCCACACCCAAATTGCCTGAAAATATATCTCTAAATGCTATTCATTGAAGACTTTTCAAGACTGATTTTGTTGTTTATGGTAATGAATTAAATCTTTGTGATCTGTTTTTAAATTAAGTGATACAGTCGTGCAGTTTCATCTTCCACGATGATTACAGCTGAACCGTTGGCATGCCAAAAGCCCATATACAATAGGAGCTGCATTTTTAAAATTAAAGATTTATAATAGAGCCACTACTGTGGAACTTGAATGCTGTAGCCATTTCCTAGCGGGGGTGGGCTGAAAGCAGCTAATTGTGTCTGTCAGTGAATGCCTTATTTAAGGGACCCAGGGGAGGTGGGACAGAAGCAAATTGTGTCTGATACTTAGTGCTGACAACATGGCTGTGTTTTAAGATGATGTTACAGCTGAAACCGAAAGAGACTTAAGTGTGAAAAAGCTGCAAACTTCTGTCTCTTGATTCTGGCAATTCTGGGGTGATTTTTCCATTTGTATCAGTTATATCAGGGATATGAACAAATCCAGACCCTACTGCAGGCTTCACTGTGATTACGTTTTACTGTCTGTGTTCAGTCAAGGACCTTCCCCAGTAGCTGTCTCTCTTTATGTAACTCTTGTGATGGGCGGATGGGCTCAAGCCAGAGTTGGATCCAAACGTAAAATCTTCAAAAGTTCGCAGCCTTGAGGGATTTTCTGAGAAGATATCTGTTCAAACGTCTCTCTTTTCAGATGACCTCATTTTTGGCTCACCTTCTTCTGTTTCTCAGATGACACACAAGTAATTCTGTAGAATTCATCATTTTGATCTTTGCTCCCCTGCTTTGGGGTAATTTTTAATGTTACTTTATAATTTTGCTACGGTAATTGTTCATGTTGAATAATAGCACATGTATACTTACCATTTTTCTCCTAATGGCACTTCTTATAATCATGTTATTTGCAAGAACATTTTCTCTTTGAATAAACCAAGTGGCCCCAGATAACTTCTTTGGCTCCCAGCTAGCCCTTGAGAGAGAAGTGAACTACTGTGTTGACGTTGTCAGCATAAGTAAGGTTCTTCAAAAGTTTGAGAGCTACAAGTTTTGAAAAAGTTTGCAGCCTTTTCCTCCCGCAGTGCCCTAGCTGATGTTGGCAGCTCTTTTTGGAATGTCTTAAAACAATAGAAAACAGCTTGCATGCCTCTTGACTGACATTTTCTGGTCAGGCAGTTTTCAAAACAGCTACTTTCCTAACTAATTGAGCATCAGTGTTTGTGATGTTTGCATGCTGGTAGCAGGCTACTTTTTGGTAACAAGACATAGAAGCTCATTAAGCCAATAAATGTTATGCTAAATTAGTGATGCAGTTCAAATCTGAGCCTCTCTTCTAATACTTCCTGTAATTTTGTCTGCCATTTATGAACCCTTTGGTACATCTTTAACCTTTTTGTTTTTCTCCTTCCTTCTTTTCAGAATCCTAATTGTTCAATGCCTTTTTTTTTTTCTTCCTTTGAAGCCTCCTTCCCTGCCTTTCTCTTATTGTTTTTCTTTGTTTTCATTTTGTTCTGCCCCCCGATTCCCTGCTGCCGCAGAGCTGCTCTCTACTGGTGTGCAGCGGTTGTCTTACCTGCGCACTAGCAGTCTCAGCTCCACTCACCATGACTCCCGCCCCAACTCCCCCTTCCGACACCACTTCATCCCCCATGTCAAAGGTAAGGAGCCAGGCCTCCCCAGGGAGTACCCTCCAGGCTGGAGATTTATTAGCATTCCGGCAAAGCTAATAAGGTGTATCTCCATAAGGTTGTCGTTGGCTGTATAGCTGAGCATGCCTCGAAATGTGCCATTGCACTTAAAACTACGTTAGAATAGACATAATGTCCTTTTCTTGGAGGAAATATGTCATTTCTAAGGGCCCTAGTTGAAGAATCATCAAGCAATTACCTGTTAGAAATATACAGGAAAGCATTATCATTTAATATTTAGAACCTATATGTGCCTAATTTAGCTTCTTTCTAAAGCAGTACGTAACAATCACTGAAGCAGTCAGTGTATCAAATGTAATTACTACTTCCATATTCTTAAAACATGCATTTAAAAATTGACTACAGATATTACCTGGATGAGAGCAAGGTGATCAAAAATACAAAGAAAACAAAAAGATTATATAAAGGTCAATGGCAACAAGGAAGTTAATCACTGTTGGCAATAATAGTGCCCAACAAAGTAAAATTAAAATTTCTAGACCTCTCCTCAAGTAGTGAGAATCACAGACTCTGCTAAAGGCAGTGGAGTTGCAGGGATTTACACTACCTGAGGATCTGGTCATTCCTCTTTTTTTCAATCTCTTATTTGCCATGGTTTGATCTGGGGGAAGGTTGTTCTTTCATTCTGTCTCTTCAAGGAGCTCATTCAGCTCAATAAGCTTTTAATTTTGTTTCTTGCATTCTGTGAATGTGGTTTTATTTCTATTTGAGCACTCTCTGGCTGTGCCGTCTCTTCTGTTGGGGGAGAAGGTCATAGCTTATATTAGCTATGAGGGCTCAAAAAGAGGCAGCTGAGTAAGTTGAACATAGATTCTATTCTGGCACCACTTATTAATGTAGATAATCATAAACTGGAGATAATAAAAAACAGTTGCAAGGAAGTTGTTGCCATGAACTTTCAAGAAATGCTAATAGATCTCAACATTTTAGCTCTTCAAGCATTCAGATCACCATTACTAATTTTACTCTTGCATTTTCTTAGATTATTTTTGTTAATATGCACTTTGAATTTTCCTATTGTGTCACTATACCAAAAATAATCGCACTTCAAACTTAAAAGATTGGGACCCTTAAAAATAGATACACTGCTCATTTCAGCATGCAGTTAATTCATAATCCTTGCAATTTCAACATTTCTTTGCTGTAAATCCAAATTAATGCTCACACTCTTTCAAGTGGCATTTTCATTATTTTTCTGTGGAGAAAATAGCTTCTTCAACAGATAAATCAGAAGAACTATTGGAAATCCATGCGTATTGTTTGCAGATTTCAAAGAGTTATCTGTAGATTAGGTATGTATCTCAGTTATTGGTACAAAAGGCCAAGTGGGATTGCAAGCACAAAGGGGGGGCTGTGATTCTTACCAGATAAGTCATGTAAGACATTGTAAGAACCCATGATTTTCTGAAAATTTTACGTAAAGGTAAAATTTTACGTAAAGGGCCTGGACAGGATTTATATGTTGTAACTCAGCAAAGCTCCTGAAAGCTCAAGTTGATGTCACTGTGACAGTGTACACCATCCGAGGATGTGGTACATTTGAGAAAGGGCAAGTAGCAAGTACCTAGGTCATGTAATTCACATCGCTGAATTGAGAGAGTAGTCTTTTAATAGTTGGTTGAGAGAAAGAAGCACCTACTTAAAGTGGCTAGATTAATGTGGTGGGAATATCTGCATGGGTTTTATCTCTTTTTGTTTTTTCTCCCTGTGGAGGAAGGTGACTACTCAAAAGAGAAAAAAAAAAAAAGGCAAAAATACACTTTTGTGTTTCATTTCAACACTGCAAGCTGAGTTCACTCAGAGCATTGAGCCAAACTCTCACATCTATGAAATTTACACAGATACAGTAATTTGGTAATGATCTGGAAGAAAACAGGGAACAGTATTGCAGAGTTCCCTAATGACATGCAGACTGGGAGAGTAGCAGTCAATAAAGAACATCGGCAACAGTTTTCTCAGTGAACACTGTAGCCGAACGTAAGCCCTGCTTTGAAATTAGGTTGTCCATCTGCACATGCTGGGAAGAGCAGTGGCTCTGAGAGGATTTGACTGTTTCAGTGGATGGATGGGACAGAAGAAAGAGATGCAGCAGCTAGAAGAGCTAAGTGGAGACGTTAGGTACTTAACATATACAGGGAATTGAATTGGTAGGTCCACAGTCCCAGCAGGATGGATGACATAAGGAACACTGCAGCAGCTTCAGAGAAAAACCATCAAAGAATTCCAAATGAAAAAGTTATGGCTGTTAACATATCAAATGGAAAGATTGGTAGCGGTCTGTTCAATGGCTATGTACCCCTGGCAACAGAAGGTTGTCCCACATAGCAGGCAAAGATGCAATGACATCCTATGTTACACTCAGTTAGATAAAATTCATCATTATTTCTCTTACTTAAAGTGAAGATAAGTAGCTATTTAAACAGCTTAGGAGAAGATTTTGTCTTTCCATTCCTACAAAATACTGAAAGGTATAAAAGGTCAAAAGGCCTGAAGACCTTTGTAATTTTCCCACCATGTTAAGTGATTGGCGAAGTGCTCACAAAACATTAGATGAACAAATATTCATAATGTTCCCTGAGTCAAAGCAAGGTCTGGCTTATCCTGCGAAAGGAATATGATGGAAGATACTCTGAAAATACACACGGTGTATATATGCATATAGGTACTAACAGTGCACATGCACTTAAAGAAAAACAATGTAGTAGGGGCTGGTAATAAACCTCTGTTAACTATTATCAAAAGCTAATATAGCTTGCCCAGTATATAATTCAGTGGGGGCTGTTGGGGTTTTTTTTATTGACATTTGAGTAAGTGTTGAGTGAAGTCCAGTTGCACTATGTGGTGTGTCCTCTTTGCTACCTCATGTTCATAAATGGATATTTTGTTATCAACTGATGAGGTTGATCTGGGTTTCCTGCATGGTTCCTCTATTTGTCCTCTGTGCATGCCATGTTTGTCTAAGTATCCCCTTTTTACATCTGTGCCACAGAAAAGGGAGGTTATTCTGGCATTGGCTGCATCTAATGCAACTCCCTGATATTCTTATCCATAGGAGTTTGCCTTGGGTATTCTTGGTGTCTGTTTTCAAAGTTTAAAGAGCTGCATTATTTTACCTTGAAAGTAGCATTTCTGTGTCTACTAGGGAATTAGACCCTTGTGAGTATATCTGAAATGAGAACTAAAGCATTGTCAGGGGTTAATTAGATGAGATAGATACATTTGCAGTGATTCAAAGAAGAGGCATCATGTGATTTGCATTTCACTTGGTCAGCCTTTCTCAAAGCCACTTGTACTTCTAGCAGGAAGGTGAACTTGGTCTAAGTTTGTAAGAAAGATTTCATAAAGTTATAGTTTAGGGGGTTTTTCCTTTAGGAGTCAGAGAACATGGATTATGCCAAAACTACTTTGGTAAAAATGCATAATTTCCAAACAGCATAATGATAATGAAAGTGGCATGTGACACATTATGCTTGTGTTATTTTGTATCATCGAGCCAGAAAAGTAGACATTTAGACCAGTTTTCATACAACATAGTGCTTGAAGAAATGTAATGCTTAAGCCTTGTAGACAAGGCCAGATGTAAAGAATTTTGAGCAGTGAAGGGGCTAAATATGCCTCAGAAAGTCTTACTGAGAGTTTGTTGATGTAACATATATGTCAAACAAGCTGGAAGAGGGTGTAACATGCATCAGCTTAGACTTCATTTAATCTCATTTGAACTCTCCAGTGAATTTGGTCTTGTCTCAATAAAGTACTGTCTTTGCTATGAAAGAATCAAAACAAGTCCATGAATGAAAGAAACCCTGACCCTACTGAAATCAGACAAAACTCTCATTGAGAGCCAGGATTTCATCTCACATGCCTAGAATTTTTCAGAGGCGTTCAAGAATATTGCAAAGCCCCCATAAGATTTCAGTGTAAAAAGGGCTCCAAAGTAACATGTATTCCTCTGCTCACAGACCTTCCCATAAGGAATCTACCCACTTTCACTGTGAATTGGGGCCTTGGTTTTCACAGGTTCCTGCTTTCCTTCCCTGAGGCAGGTCTCTGAAATCAAGTGTTCTCTGTGTGTGATAACTATTTCCAGAGTTTCCAGGGGTTTGTGGATGCAGCTGGAAGCTCTGCTTCAGAAAACAGCCATGCTTTGGCAGTTTCATAACTTCCAGTTTTGTGCGGGAAATAAGTGCTACACCTCTGAACAAGATGATGAATGATAGCTTGACAAAACCCAAGTAGGCCTTAGGGTTTCAGGTGCTGTTGAGCTCTTTTTCCTATGTCTGTTAAGAAGTAGAGCAATTAAATTCTGATATGGACAAGGGGTAATGGTTTTAAGCTAGAAAAGGGTAGATTTAGGTTGGACATTAGGAAAAAAGGGTGGTTGATCACTGGAATAGGTTGCCCAGGCAGGTGGTGGAGGCCCCATCCTTGGAGACATTCAAGGTGAGGCTTGATTGGGTTCTGAGCAACCTGACCTAGTGGGAGATGTCCCTGCTTACTGTAGGGGGGTTGGACTAGATGACATTTGGATGTCCCTTCCAACCCAATACATTCTATGATTCTAAATTGCAAGTTGATGGAAGGCTCAGTGTTGGTTGCAAGTTGACAGAAGGCCCAGCATTGCCTGCATATGGGTTTTTTGGCCTGATTCTGTGAACTTAGCTTGTGAATCACACCATGAGCCCCTCTTCAGAAAGCAGCAGGAGCCTGCACTGCACTGTGCTGTGTATAGGCAAGCAATTACATTCCAACTGTGAGGGGAACCTACTCAACAAACTGAGCTATAGAAACTGGGAACTACCTGATGGAGCAAACAGAACGAAAGAATAAAAGGCCTCTGAATTTCAGTTCTGAAGCTGCTGTGCTCAAGTGATTGATTTTATATTAAGCTTACTCTGTTATCTCTTAACATCTCCCCCCCACCTACACACATGCATGTTCAGCTTCGTGCCAGGGGTGTGGGAACTAGGGTTTCCTACAGTGTTGGCGAACCAGAGAGCTCTTGTTGCTTTGTGGAGTTACACTAATTACAGCATATCTGAGCTAGTAAGGGAGAATTTTCCTGTGCAGGCACAGTAAGGAACCCAAATTCAGAGCATGCACAGCCCCAACTTTTATGTAGAGCTGCAGGAAGGGCGACTGTGAGGCCCTGGGAGGCAGGTACAGGCAGGCTGGCAGCTCTGCTTTCCTGTGTGCATGTGCGCATTCCACAGATGTTGGCACTGCTTTCACAAACTGTGGGTGATTTTACAGCTGCCTCTGAAGCACTTATGCCTTGTTATGAGAGAGGGCTCCTCAGGGATGGTCTAATGAGAATGTAAGTAGATGTGCCATTCTCTCCTGCAGCCGTTGGAAGTAATGAGCCTGCCATCCTAGGAAGTGGAAAGTAGAGTCATTTGTCAGTACTAGTAGAAGCCATTAGGAAGAGAGAGACTGCACAGGAACCCCAGGAAATATGAACCAACAGAGACATCTGTAAAGCAACACATGCAGAATGATACCGTGCTGATTATCTGCCTGGTACTGTATGCATTATACAATGTTATCAGTCCTGTCTAAACAAATTATCTGTGTACCAGATACAAGGTTAGCCAGCATGCATTTATAGGTGTGAGCATACTTAGTTGTGTCTAGTTGAGATAAAGAGGGGGCTATATGAAGGGTTTCTTCCCTGTGTTTGTAGTGTTGGCAGTAGAGGCGTTATAAATGGAACATGCCCACATTCTGACTACCAGCTCCCAACAGGTAAAATGTACTTGTGACTACTCTGTTGTGACAAGTCCAGAGGTCAATAAAACTCTTTTGATTCCTCTCTTTCATTGAATATACTGATTGCTAATGGAAGCAGAAAGGCAGAATGGCTTATCTCTATGAAGGTTATAAATTTTAGAGTTAACTATGCCTTGAGACCATCTCAGTATAAAATTTTTTTTTTCTATAAAAGAATGCTTTTGCTGAAAAGTAACTCATAATTTCTCAACAGAACAAAAGACAAGTAAAATAATCTTAACCAAGTTATGTGTTTCACCATCACAGTATCTTGAAGGCTGGACAAGCAGAACACCATATTGGAATTGCCAAGTAAAGGATCATAGATTGTGCTATGGCAGTATGTTTTAACTAATCATTCATTCTGCTTTTCAGACTTAGAATGGTTTTTTTCTTCCTTTTTGGTGCCTTTTAGATTGGCAGATGACCCAAAAAGGAACTTTTGTGTAAAGAAAACTTACCTTTTCCTTCCCCTGCACCCATCACCCCCCCCGCCCAAGCCCTGAATATATAAATAGGAAGAGCGCTGAGTCCAAGGTATTGGGGCTTCTAAGGGGGCATAGAAAACCTGTAGCTGAAAGGAGACCTGCAGTTGCTTTTTTGTTGTTTTGTAGCCCTCCTATACTTGTGCCCCCTCCTTGGTTTTTTTTTCTTGCTTTGTTAATCAACTTTTCCAGGGTTTTTTAAGCCCTTGTGCACACCTGAAAAAATGGAAGGGTTTAGATGCTCCCCTACTTTTCACCATTGTGGTCACCCACACCTATGTAAAATAAGCACCCACGTGAACAGTTTTTGCTTGTGAGAATTTGAACTAGTGTGAAGTAGTTTGTTACTAGTGTGCATAAAGTAAAAGGCAGCAACATTCTTCTGTGGTACACACACAGCCACATGTTTGGGTATCTGGCTGTTAAGTCTCGATACTTGAGGATCAATCAGTATGGATCTGCAACAGTGACAATCTCACCCTGACAGACATGGGAACTTTCAGGGCAGTAGCTGTGGTGGATTGTTAGGAGACAAAGAAATAGTCATGGTAGGCGTAATCCTGCGAACAGAACAAACCATGTGTGCAAAGTGGAACTTGAGTTTTTACACATTAGATTCAGATTTGCTAAATCAGCAGCGGTGAAGTAGACACCAAAGCCAAATCTAGCATTGACAGAGATTTAGGGTGGCACCAACAATATGGGTGCAGTCACCAGATGGGCTGCATTACTTTTATAAATTATTTTGCCATATCAGAAGTTTCCTACTAGAGAGCTAAACTGATGAAAGAGTGTGTAAGGAACAGTTATGCCTTTTGATATGGCCCAAGTGACCTAACAGCTATTTTCCATCTCTAGCTTCTGTATGCTTTTGCTGTAGGGAACTGCAGTAACTGCCAGCACCTGCTTCTATCTGCTTGGGAGTTGGTTTAATTTTGGGCTTGCATATCAACTACTATGCTCTGTGTATGCAACTTTTAACTCTAAATATCAATCTCCGTATTAAATCATTGCCAAGTAACCTTACATTCTTTTCCACACTGCCCATCTAATCACCAGCTACGAGCGCACAGCTCCTGCCTGCATGCCGTCAGAATGAGTCTGAGCTGCTCAAACCTCGACTCCAGCCTGAACATGATTTTTTGTTTCCACAGGAATATCAGGAAAAAAAAAAGTCACCAGGGCTACCAGTTCTCGTTATTATTTGTACTTATATTTTTTGTTCCACTTCTTTTCTCCTTGGAGGTTTTGATTCCACCAGTTTTGTTTGGGTTTGATTGGGCTTGCTTCTTTTTTTTTTTTTTAATTGCTCTCCCTCTTCTCATTTTGTTTTCTCCATTCTTTCATTGGAGGCAATGAGCCGTCCAGCGGTCGGAACTCCCCTGTCCCCTATCGGCCCGACAGCCGCCCTCTCACTCCAACTTACGCTCAGGCCCCTAAACATTTCCATGTTCCAGGTAGGAGCTGGCACTGTATGTGTCTTGGTGTCCTGTCACAGTGTAGAATGTAGCCTTTGTAACTTCTGTCTTGTCTCCATCTTTCCACACTGTTTACCATGGGGAGCTCCCTCAGAGTTTGGAACTGCTCCTGAGCTTCCTAAGAGCAGTAGTGCATTAAGAAATGGGGGGGTTCATTGTGAATTTTACCTATTCTGTTGGTCAGGTGTTTCACTATGAGAATGCCTTGGTTTTCAGGGTCTGTTGATGGCCTGAGAGCTGGATATGAGCTATGTAGGCCTTGATTTTTCCCCCAGTTGTACCAGTTGAACACCTGCATAACTCTCCTGAGTTGCGAGGAGTTGGTCTTGATTCACATGCAGAAAAGAGTTGACCAGTGAGCCATGACCTATGTTGTTCATGCAGAACGCTGTGACTTGTTTCAGTCTTGAACCTAACAGTTCTAGTTCAGTGTTCCTTTTATTTTTTAAAGCAGATTATGATGTTTCTGTACTTGTTTTGTGCAGTGGGTGGTGTCCTCAGAGAGAACTGCAGATCCACAAGGATGTGTATGCCTTAGGATGTCCTGTCTATAAAGGGCAGTCTCTGTTTTGAAGTGAGCTGCACAGTTCTTCCAGCCTCTGAGAAGATCTGTCTTGGATTTGATGGGATGAGGATGTATGTCCCTAGGGTAGTGGACAGGCATCTTCTGACTGCATCAGTGCTACCTGAAAGCCCTAGTTATATCCAGTTATTCTTCAGGTCCCATTAGTCTAGTATCCCTTTGCGCTGCCAGAGGTTACTGCTCTTCCTCCTTTCCTCAGAGCTGGCAGATAACTGTTTGTGGGAACTTCCCTTTCAGTCAGTGTGACCTCGTTTGGCTACGGTAGGCTGGCTTAACCGCTTCAGCTAACCTGGCTCACTTTGATTTACGTAAGCTAAAGCGCACGTGCATGAGTAGCTCTGAGTAACCATCTCTAGCATGGTGGGAGAGCTGTCCTCTCCAGCTGGCACGGTGCAGCCACAGAAGGAGCTGTGTTCCTCTCCTCCTTACAGCTTTCTGGTACAGATGTGCGCAAACGTGCTGCATGACTACCCGTGTAATGTTTATACCTATTTGCTGGTCAAGTAGCTGTAACAGATCACTAACAAGAATGAAAAACCTCAGTGTCCTTGTGTGCAGTGAATTTCCCTGTTTAGCCAAGGAGGTGGCGTTCTGCAGAGTACGATTTGTCCGTTTCAATTGATTTTTAGGGTTAGCTTTCCTTCATGCCAAAGGCTCGGTTGTCTCCTGTAGCACTTTCATTGGATGTGTGATACACAGCACGTGTTTCTAAAATGTGTTTTCATCTTTCATTCTAGTGTAACTGAAACCTTTTTCCCAGCAGTGTGAAGTAACAAAATGGGTTTCTTAGTTTTCTAGTTCCCAGTAGCTCATTTTGGTGATCTAATAAGATTTTGACAGATTTTTGCACTGCAGCACTGATTTTGGATTCACTTGTGTATTTGTAGCTGTGCCAAATATGTGAAGCTTTGGCTTGGGTAGGAAGGTAGTTTAAAACAAACTGGTTCCTGTCTTAGATTATTATTTGTAAAAAAATACGGTATCTTTTAGACAAGCTGTAGACTTACTGCATTAGAGTTCTGGGAAGTGGTTTTTATTCTGATTTACATTGATCATGTTCAACGTGGTGGGATTTACAAAAAAAATAGAAATGAAATCTGTTTTTGTGGTTTGAGAATTAGTAGTATATCAGTTAGCACTGCATAAAGCATCCCTCTGACTCACTGAAGTGTGGCTGTTGTTGACAGTTCAAAACAGCGTATTGGGTAGCTGTGTTGTTCTCTGGATTTTGAAGTGAATTGTAGGCTCGCTGCATTCTCCTCTGCTCAATATAGCCAGGCAGTTGGAAAGAAAATTGAGCTGTTATCACTGAAGCACAATTTTCCACAAAGCTTATTTGGGGTAGTTTTCCCCAAATGGCTTGTGTCTTCACCATTGAAATGTCTTGCTTGTTTGCATTTCTCCTCTAACTTTTATCCCACTGTTAATCTGAACGTTTAAAATTAATGGTTCATGATTCAAATGCACCCACATGTTACAGAACCAGCTCCAAAGGACTTCATACCACATGTCTTTGACTTTTCACTTGTTCTGATGTTTTCTTTTCTTTAAATAATCTGATTTTATGTGATACGAGAAATACCTTTCTGGATCTTTCTTGTGCTAGATCCATGATTTGGTCTTTCTATTAGTGCTGGAGTTATCTTTATCTACAACTGAAGTAGTTTTCATATTCCTATTTTTCTGTTTCTCAATTTTGCAGATCAAGGTGTCAACATTTACAGAAAACCACCCATCTACAAACAACATGGTAAATGATCTTTCCCTTTTTATTTCAAAGCTGGGGGGCCAGCTAAATTAAAAGGCATGCAGACTAGTGAAAAGCATTCAGATTTTACTTTGTAAGCATAAAAAATTAGTAGTGCAAGCTTGTAACAGCTGTGATTGCATGTCCTGCTGAGTGATTATGTTTTAAAGCATGATTCATTTGGATCATATGGTTTAAATCTTGGCCACATTGATATTAATGGCAAAACTGCCATTAACCAGGATTGTGCTGTCTCTTTAGCATTATGATGCCTTCATGTATTTCACTTCTTTTAAGCTTCTGTTTTCAGAATGCAGGTACTGATGATGTTAAAATGGATTAACAACAGACTTCTCTGACAGGGACTGCATGGAATATCCTTATTTTAAACAGTCAAAGTACAATAACTTATTCCAATACCAAAGATGGAGATGTTATCAGACTGGAAATCCAAATGTACCTGTGGCTTGAGTTATTGAAGATAATGTAGAGGACTGATCACTGGCAGGGCTAATTTGATTCCCAAGTGGTACAGCTCAGGTAGTACGCTGGACTTGTTTTCCCACGTGTTTGGATTCTGAGTTGGACAGCAGTGTTAATGCTCTAACCTTTTTGGTGCAGGAGTCGTTATATCAAGCCTGAAGTAACAATGGTGGCAGAAGCCCACTGCCTTGCCAGTCCTCAGTGCTGCAAAGCAGGGTCCCGGTTATAGCCGAGTGTGTTCACTCTTCCCTTCTGCTGTGAACAGAAAACTTTGAATAGCAGGTGATTTTTATGTAATGTGGTGAAAGACAGATGACTCCACTTTTTAAAGACTTTGAGGTTGCATCCCTTGCAGACCCTTTGTCTGATGCAATGTGTTCAGGGTTAAGTAGCAAATTAATGGTACTACAGGGTTTAGACGAGCAGTAGAGTGAGAGCCATTGAGTTGAGGTGATGAGGAGAGCCCAGGAAGTCCATTCTGTAGTCAGGAGTGAGCACTCCAAATAACACTGCTGTGGTGTTACACCAGGGTTTTTTTCCTCTTTTCTTCTTTAAGTTTCAAACCATATGCTCATTTTGGAAAAAGTCTTAACATTATTTTTGTTTATTTTTATGGTTTTAATTTATCTCCTCACCTCCCATTAACATGCGAATGTTTAACCACTGGCATCACCAATTCTAATACGTAAGTACTGTTTGAAGTCATGCTTTTGTAAACTCTGACCAGCTTCCTCCATACCTGCAATTATGCTTCAGGTTTCCTAATCATAAAATGCTCAGAATTCCCAACGATATCTAATACTGATGGTCCTAAACTACCCTGAACGTGCTGGATGAGCAACACAGTGCTTCACTTCATTAACAGACGTCTTTCTGTTTAAACAAACAAAAAAAAAAAAAAGGAAAAGAAAAGGAAAAAGTCCAGTCTTTTCTTCTGATATGGTAGTTTCATATAAGAGAAGGTGATTTGAGCCAACAGTTTGCAGGTAAGAGATAGTTAAGGCAGGTTTTAATGTAAACTGAATCCTATTGGATATTTTTTTTTATATCAAGAAGTGAAAGCCATAATGCACATCCTCACGTGCTTTTAAGAGACTTTGGCTTAGACTGGAATTTTAAGTGGATGCCCCACTGCTGAGATATTTTATTGGTGAAGTTCATTTCATTGCAAGTGCCTTCCCTGCCAAGTTGATCTGAATGGAGCTTAGTATTTATTAATAAATTCACATCTGCTTTTACTACTACTGCATGCTAATAAGCAAGGGCAAGCAGCAGAAAAAAACACTTGTTAAATAAGCATATTTATTTCAGATTTCTTTTTTTGTTTGTTTTGCAGCTTTTCACAGAAACATAGGAAATAGTTAGCATCTGTAGAGTTAAAATTAGTGCTGTGCCTCTGAACCTGTTGTTTTCTTGCCCTAGAGGGAAGACAGATCTGTACATAAATCTGCTTTCTTCATTAATAATCAGCTGTCCTTAGGAAATATTGGGAAATACTGTTAGATTGAATTTTCTTACTCTTGCTTAATCATTCTAACACTCTGCAACCTTAGTAAAATCCAAAGCTGATTTGGGACTGTTCTGGGGGTGGGAATGAAGGAGGAGAGGAAGGTTTAATTCCAATCTATCAGCAAAAGAAAGACATTACTTTGCTTCAAGTTGCAATTAGCAAAGCAAAACATGAAAATGTTTGCTCTTGAAAACTATCTTCTTGTAAAGTATAAAATTTTGCCAAAATAAGGAAGACCTTTATATTGATACAGATTATTACATAGCTAAGTTCCCTGATTGCCATCTAGATGCAGCTGCTTTGGCAGCACAGAGCAAGTCCTCCGAGGATATCATCAAGTCCTCCAAGTTCCCAGCAGCTCATGCACCAGCACCCAACGAGATACCAAAGATTGAGACAGACCACTGGCCAGGTCCTCCCTCCCTTGCGGCCGTAGGTATGAAAAAAGAAAAAATTATACAAGTGGCGTGGCTTAAAAGGTACCAGTAACCAAAGCAGAATAATACTGGAGCTGTAAAAATGGGTAATAAAGATTGTGTCCACTCCAGATGTTTATCACAAAGTGCGGTTCTTCAGGTGAGACCTCCGAGTGCCTGTGAATTGAAAGCTATTGAGTAGCGCTGAGTACGAAAAGTCTCACTAAAGGACTTTGGAATTGTTCACACAGATATTAACCCACAGACCAACTATGTGAACTCTCATGCAGTAGCTTAAATAACATGGTGTGTCACACAAGCCTGACTTCTTTCAGTTATTGTCTAATTAATCTTTTATTCCTAAGCTAAAAGCAAATATTCCACAGAAAATATGATTGCTTCCAACCACATGACTAATTTCATGACAAGAAGCAATGACTGAAGTGGAACAATTAATGGACTAAAAAACTCATGATTTTCAGAGTTACTGTTTCTACAGACTTTGTATTTTTCTTCTGTGTTGTAGCACTACAGATTTCTCACTTTCTTTTCCTTAAATCATGTGCATCATCATTTTCAAATGTTTGTTTTGGTTTGGTTTTATCCTCTGTTAATTTTTATTGACCTTTATAGCATAAAATAAGCTATCTAGCCTTGCTCATTTATCAAGTAATCTCTGAAGGTGTTGCCTGTTCCAGGTTTCTGTGGAGTGTATGGTTTCCATCGCAATGGGATTTCCATAGAGGTGCTGGGAAAGGAGGTGCAGGGTGGGAGAGCTCAGTGACCAGTCAAAGGGGCTGCACGTGCAGCAGCAATTTTTGAGAATGTCGTTTGTATAGGATTGCAACCTGACAAACATGACAGTCACAGTGATAACATCTGCGTACTTGAAACTCTCCTGATAGTGCTTGTGGTAGCTACAGCATTTACCATGTCGTATGGCCGAGGTGGAGCTGTTGTTGGAAATTTTGGCTCTCAGCTCAGTCAAAAAAAAATCGATGACAACTTTTAATGGCTTTCAGTAAAATTACTTCAGGTGTTGGCTGTCAGGTGATTTTGTTACACTTGAGAAACTGAACAGGACTGTTTGGAAACAATAAAGATAAAAATGTGTTCGTGGACGTATTGTAGTCAGAAATAAGAAGGCGTCATACAGGACTAATCACTAAAATGTAGTGAACTTAACTGTAGAACACCTAAAATGTAGAAAAATGTAGAACACCGATGTCTTCATTTTAGCTTTATCTAATGGATCAAATTAGTTTCCTTCATTCTAGACTAACTATAATGCCTTTTTTATTCCAAGTATGAGTGCCCATTTAGGAGATTAATGTAGTTTAATTCTCCATTTGAAATGTTATTTCAGATTTGCTTTTCTGAGTCCAGGTAAAAGCATAAACGTAAATCAGACTTTACGTTTTCAGGCACTGATATGGTTACTGGTTCCATTAGACCCCGTGTTTCCAGAACTACCAATCTGAATTCCTTTTTCTCCATTACATTGATTCATGGCTTTTGTATCCAGGACTGTTGCTTTGTGTAGAAATCATGTGCAGTTTAACTTCTTGTTAACTTTATAGGAAGCCTGATAGCCATAGGGCAGGATATCTGAGTGAGTTTTATTAAGAATGAGTTTTGAAAAAGTCTTTTGAGTCTGCAAGAAAACACTGCTTTGTTTATTCAGTAAATCAAACTGACCAGTACTTTGAACTAGCATTGAAATCTTCAAGCTGCGGTTGAACTAATACACAAAGCTCTCTCTGTATTGTGGTTTCATGGAAGCAGGAGCTGACATGAGACGCAGGTCAAGTGGAAGAGAGGAAGATGACGAGGAGCTTCAGAGACGCCGGCAGCTGCAGGAGGAGCAGCTCATGAAGGTGATTATAAGCTTGTCTTCATGCTGTTTCTGAACACCATCCAGGAAGTGCCCCTTTGTTTTCTGTAAGCAATTTCTACTAATGCTTGATCAGCTTTATTTTATTGATGTATTTTTTTAATTGCCATTTATAGCTCAACTCTGGTCTGGGACAATTGATATTGAAAGAAGAGATGGAAAAGGAGAGTCGCGATAGGTCAGCCCTTTCTGCCAGTCGTTACGATTCTCCAGGTAATTCATGTAGGCAATGATGCTAATACTGAACAGTGAATAATGAACACCACATATACATATATCAAGCGGTCTTCCAGAAGAGAAACCACTAGGAAGACCAATTGATATGTGTATATGTGGAGTTCTCCCCTGCATGAGTGGCCCTTTTAATGGGCTGGTTTCGGTGAGAGGAGGAATGTCGTGGTTGTTTTTTAATTAGAAGAAATAGGAGGTTGAGGATTTTCAGGCAATTTTGAGGAGAGGGATTTTTTAAGATAGGTAGGGTGTGAGGTAAAAGATTCAGTGACTGTCACATCGCACACATGCTAATAGGCTGGGTTATAAATGACAATAACACTACTTCCTTAAACTGGTGGTTGCTATCACTGTTAAGTCTCCTCCTAGGGACAGAAAATAAGCAACATTTACCAGTGGGGCTGCATATCCAAACACAGCCAGTGTTTTGGCCTTGGCTGACGTTTTGATTGAGTGTTCCAGAGCAAAAGCACGGAAGTCAACTTTGGTTAATTGGTGGCTTAGATTCTTGGCCTCATTGCACATTTTGTTTTACATCTGTGACCTTCTCAGATCTCCAGAGAAGAGTTTGGGAGTTTTATTTCACTGTCTTCATCCACCAGCTAGTGTAGCACAGCAGCTGTGTTTCAAGCCAGGAAGTGAAGCGACAAGATGAGTCTCTTTGGAGTCATCCACTGGAGTAGCTGCCAAGCAAACAAAGATAACCTTGTGTTCCCTGTTGTACAAGTGTGTTGCCTCTACTTATGGCCTTGGAGAGAATGTCTGTGGCTCTCCCTCACTATCCATAATTTTACAGGGCCAGAGTCTACCTGCTTAAATCAGAGCTTACAGGTTTTTTATTAACCTTAGCACAGGTTGGAGGACGCCTTTATTGGAGATGTGTCCATCCCTCTTTGCAGTGATAGTCAGTGCCATCATCAGTTGCCTTTTGTGGAATCAGGGGTACCTTTCCCAAAGCTGCTTATTGCTGGCAACAACCATGTTTTAAGTTCTACATTCCCTGCCCTTCTGTGGTAGAACGACGTTTAAAAAAAAAACAAAAAAAGCATTCTTATATGGAGGATCGTGTCTGAAGGAGCTGTATTAACTGTAGAGGTTGATCATTATGCTGACAATCTTACCCAATCTTATCCATCTTTTTATCTGTATTTAAAACCACACTCCTGACATTTTTGCATTGTCTTTATCTTGCTCGTGCTATTTCTGAGGTCGGTGCAAATGCTAAGTTGAGTGACCCCAGGTACCGTATTTCACTTTTTTTTCAGATGAAAGCAGAAGTCACAGAGCTCATGTCATGTTCTCAGAAGTGTCACATCATGTACAGGATAACTATAATTTCAGATCAGAATGTCAAATTCTCAAACTTGTTTGAATTCACTCAGCACTGCCCATTCTGATCCTTCTGCTGTTGAAGTCAGCACCAAAACATCTGTCAATTACACTGTTACAGGACCAACAGTAATAGACTTTTCTCCATTGTAGAAAAAAATGGCAAGCTGAAACGTGTGAATACAGAAAGGAGTGTGGTAGTCATACGTATCTTGGCTTGTGCAGCAGCAGAAGCTGGGAGCATGACTACAATGGTAGTTGCAGTAGGAAGAACAGAAAGGAAATTCATTAAAGGTTCAACAGGTATAATGATATATAAACCATGTGTGCCACTTAGGAGAGTGGAATTGAATGGACCTGCATGGGAGACTTAGCAGGGAACCTGTCCAGTCAAATACTGCTGATCTTGGATTCTCCTTGTCCTTTATCTTGGTCCCATCATAAGATGCACAGCAATTCTTTATCTAGCTGAGGACTAAAAAGTCATTTTGTTCTGTTGTCTGATCCTTGAGCACTACTTTCAACACAGTGGAAACCACTTGGATTTTGAGCCTGGCAAAATCAGTGTCCCTTCTTGGTGAGCTGCCACCATGACATGAAAAAGCTGTGCATAACTTCCAGAACATATGGAAGGTTGTGATGAGTTCGGGGCTGAGATGTTAGTGTCTTAAAGTCAATGTGTCTCATTGGTTACGTATATGCTGAACTCTTTTAAAAGTGTTTCTTATGACAGTTGATTCCTCAAATGTTCTTATTTTTGAGTTTCCGTGGGATTTTTCCAGTAAAAGCTTTTTCCCTTCCTCATTCAACAGCACATGCTTCAGCCTCTAAAACCTCTTCTCTCCCTGGCTATGGAAAAAATGGACTTCACAGGGTAAGGAGATGGTGATTCTGAGAAGTGAAAGGTGACTTTAATTATCCATGGTATTTATTTCCCTATTAACTGTATTGGATTTTCAGTTTGGCCAAGGTTTCTTGTAAGGCAGTCTGAAGTAAGACAAACCCTAATTTCCCTTCCCACAAAGTACATTGTTAAAAGGGCGAGAAAGCAATGCAAGAAGCATTGTGAAAATTGAGGGGGAAATAAAAGGTGTAAAGCAATTTATTTCTCCCCATGTACCAACTTGCTTGTGAAGTCATGAACTGTGAATTTATGTCCATGTCCCTCTTTTCCTCTTACAGCCGGTGTCTACAGATTTTGGTCAGTACAACAGTTACGGGGATGTGAGTGGTGGTGTTAGAGGTAAGGCTGAGGAGCCTTTTTACACACCACTTCATTACTGAACATGTTACTGTGTTTGATCATTTCTGCTGTTTTATTTTAAGGTTGTGGATATGATTGCTTTGTATTTGCTCAGTACATTGTAACTTCCTGTAGTAAACTCAATAATTAACTCTGCAAATACCTGTTAGTTTGGGTTCGTTTTGCTAAATTGCTCTGTGGAGTTGCTCTTTGCTTACACCAAGGGACTGCTTTAGCACTGGTGCAAATGGAAAGCAGGTAACGTGTACGTTGTCAGGAATGTGTACTGAGTTCTGCTGCGGTGTTTTCTTTCTCTGAAAGTTGGCATCCACTGCAGTCTGAAAGAACATGCCACAGTGAAGAAAGGAGGATAATGCCTCCTAATCCCCTTTTGCTGCGCATGATTTCCATTTAGACTTTGAGCTAGATGTGATATCAGTCATTGCCTAATAAAAATTGGCAATTAATATTTATGAAAGTTATGCAACTTTGGGAGTTAATGTTTTGAAATGGTTTGAGCTGAGAGAGAGAGGCTAGTTATCAACAAAGTGAGACTGATCCCGACTATCTCAGATGCCCTGTGAGCAGGCATCCTCTGGTGGTGCTTGTGTTTCTTTACAGACTGCAGAGGAATTTAGACAGCCACCTGATGGTAGAGGTTAGGTGAGGGGAATCTTGCTCTACGCGTTCAAATTCTGGTTGGCTCTTGATTGTGGCTTTGCATCTCTTAATATTCCCAAAGTGACTTGATTTTCCTGAATGAGAATCCTGCTTGGAATGAAAAAGGCTGCAATATTTGGAGTGTTTGACTCCTTGCAGACTAAGTCCAAAAGTAGGAAGGTTGCCGGCCTTTAATTATCAGCTGGGATCTTTTTAAAAGATCGGGCAGATCAGAAGACACAAGGGTTTTCTGGTAGTTTGTGACTTATTCCTGTTCTTCCACACTCTAAAGCTGATAAGATTTCTCTTTTGCTTTTCAGATTTCCAGGTAGAGTACGGGTTTTCATCAATCAACTGACAACAGAACTAAAAGCATCTACTTTCTTGTTGAAGTCTGAATTTCTACTACAGGGAAGGGTTTCTTAAGACAATAGCTTTGAGTTTCCTGCATGTTTAAGCATAATCAGCAATGTAGATTCTTATCAACCATAAACAGGCACAGCCTCAGATTCCTCCTTGTTACCTCCCCAGAGCTGGGTTGAGACAGCTCATACTGGTTCTGTCACTTGCTCTGTAAAATCCACTGTCTGTTGATACATGAGTTACCTGTAACAGTCTTCTCTGGACAGCTGAGAGTGTATTTATTTCCAGTCTCTCTAGTACCAACCTCAGAGACATATAGAAAGTCTCTTCTGGAGGCAATCTTTTCCCATGCTAGGAGCATTGAACTCATTTTTACCCTGGAATTTGCTCTCCAGACAAGATGGCTGATCGATAGTTTTCTACAGTGCTGCCATCACAGATGAGCCAGTAAGAGGTGTGCTCGCAAATATATACCCTTTTACTGCAAATCCTGTCTGCAGGGTTTTTTTCCAGCATGGTTTGAGTCTGGCTGGCTCCTCAGCACAATCACAATATGAAATGGCAATTTAAGAAAAGCTTTAATTACTTGGATAATTTTCTTAATGGTCTATCAAAATCATGATGATTGGAAAGAGAATAAGATTATGGGAGGAGAGAGGAGTTGTCCATGTACGGTGCTCAAAACGTTACTTTGTTAGGAGCAGTACTTGTGTCAAAACAGCACCTTTCTACCCTATCCCTGTTTGTTTTCATAGTAAAAATTTCCCATTGTAGAGACAAAATAAAAATAAAAATCCCTCAGCTGAACACAGTGGAAACAGGAAGGAAAGCCCAGAAGTGTAAGAGCACTTTGTATGCTCTTGGGTGGATCTGGATTAATGCTTCTGCATATTTGTCCAGAGAAGAACCCTGGGGTGGGAAAGGGTTTAGTCCCTGGGGTGGGAAAGGGCCCACCACTCTCTTGGGGTCCCCAGGTCCACCTGGGAAGTGATGTTGGTAGGCTCAGTGGGGAGCTATCACCACCCTTAGCAGTCACAGAAGACTGTGGTGGCAGAGAGGATTGAAGGACCCTCTGCATGAAGTAGTAAACAGTAGCCATAGCATTGATATATATGATAAGACTAAATATTAAGACTTGAAGGAAGTCTCAGGGCAAATTCACCTTTGTTTTCACCACTACTTGAGTGCCTTTACCCTCTGTGTGTGTAACCTATGTGTCTGATGTATACCTGTATCTGATGCAGTCCCTTCCGGATGGTCATGTCCCTGGAATGAGAATGGACAGAGGAGTGTCTATGCCTAACATGTTGGAGCCAAAGGCAAGTGCAGATGTTATTCACTTTCCTTCCAGACAGGGAAGATTTGACTGTGAAATGCAGATAAAATACAGGAAATGTCTTGGTTCCCGTGGTTTTCTTTACCTCACCTCACTCCCTGCTCCTTCTGTGCCAAACCTCCCCCTTTGTTCTGGACTTTGCCTGTTGCAGGTGTTAGTACTCAGGCAGGCTGAGGGCAGCCCAGGTGTGCTTCTTGGGCTAAGGAGGCTTTTCTAGAGACAAAGCCAATGGTACTGAAGATGCTCAATAGCTAGTTCTCTATCAAGCTTCCACTAGCCAAAACAGCAGGCCAAACTTAGAGGGGACGTCTCAGATCTGTCAGGTTGGAAAAAGAATGCAGAATGTTGTGGCTCACAACATGCTGTAGAGGCTTAGTTTAAAAATTGATGAAATACAAGGGTCTTTGTTTCAGATTGGAAGTTAGATGCCTACGTGTCTGTCTGGATCGGTTCTTTAGCTCTCAGCACTGTTAGCCTGACACTTTTCAGTGCTGAATTCCCTATTTAAGAAATTCTGCAGGAGATTTATTGGAAAAAGAGGCAATATCAGCTATGTCTAGAGATATCTGAGTCAAAAATGAACATAGTATATAGAGGGGATTCAACCAAGGTTGCGTTTTAAATCTTATAACTTTCTCTGTTGCTGGTGAACCTTCCAAGAAATCATGATTTTGCCAAAGTTATAAGGATCAGTTAAGTGACGAGCTCATTTTGCAAACCAAATTACTGCTTGTGCTTCCGAGTCACCTCCAGACAAGCTGTACAAGGCAATAACCCTAGCTTTATAAGCTGAGACCCCAGTGCAATGTATATTAACAAGGGTTTTTATATATTATATAAATAAGACCTTGGGGACACATCCCTAGCTCCCCAGGTACTACTTTTTATTCCAAATAATCTCTCTTTCAGTGTTACAGAAGTTCTTACAGCCGCCACTGCTGTTGATGCACCCAGTGATTTGGAATGTTATTTTGGGTGACAAATTCTGTCAGTATTATTAGTGATAAAATTTATGGGAATTTTCATGAGATAATAGGTCACTTCCTGTTAATGATTACAAAGGTGATGCCAGACCCTCAGCATGTCTGAATTGGAAGTGTTTTTATTCATGGTTCAGCGCTAACTTAAGCCTGATAAAAGTAGAAGAAGCCAAACTTAGCTCAAAGTCAGCATGAAACGGGAAAATTAGTAAACTTCAGAATGGCCAAATCTTACCAAATGGTTCTCCAGAAAGGACAGAATTTGTGCATCCTGCCACCCCAGATTGAGACATGCCTTGTTGTGAATATCTAAATATAAAATGTACTTATGACCGTAGATCTTGACTTAAACTCTGCCTGTTTAAATATGAAAAGTTACATTTTAGTTTCCTATAATGCTGTATATGGTAGCCATTTCCAGTATCAAACATGAACAATGTAACTCAAAGCATAGACTTAATTGTACAATTGTGACAATGTCAGAATCTCCTAAGAATCATATCTTACAATTGGTATGTAAGCACACGTTATTTAAATTATTACTTACAATAAACTCAGTGGTGTGTTCATTGATGCCTGAATCTTATTTATTGTATTTCTGAAAAGTTCATTGGGATAATTTTTGACAAAGGAATGAACTTTATTGCCTAGTACTGAACAAATGTTGATTAAGTTGAATTTCTTCTGATGTTAAAATAATTGAATTAATAGCGTTTGATAATTTCTTAGCTGTCTCTCCAGGAGAGTTTTGGTGGTCTCGCTCTTGTTCCCAGAGGGCAAGTAAAACAAGACCTGTAGATACCAGTAAAGGCTGAGCCAATCGCCACTGAAGCCTGCAGAAAAACTTCACTGATTTCCTTCCATTAGGGGCTGGACAAGGACCTCCCTGGCTGTGCTGGTTTCCTAGTTGGCAGAGACATGCAATAAGAAGGGCTGTAGAGAGGCTCTGTCAGGTGGAACATGAGCTCTCCTAAGTCATTCCAGGCATTTATGGAAGTGTCTGCCCAAGGAAAAAAAATCCTAAACCGGAGTTTTACTTGCCAGGGATTATTCCAGAAACTGATTTTAAGGCATGTGGTTTTCTGAAATCCTTTGTAAGCAGCATTGTTTCTAATGGATTAGACTGATTTGAGACCCACTGTCAGTAAACATTTTACTTCAAACAAAGAGCCTCTACAGGAAAAACAAAAGTAAAATCACTTATGTATAAGTTCTGGAAATTCTTTGCAATGTAAAGGGAAATCAAGGGAAATGTTAATGGGAGATGTGCTGGACATGTACTCTTCTGAAGCGGATGAGGGTGTGTAAGACAAACAGGTCTACAAAAGTATCTCCTTTAATCCATGTATATATGGCACAGCCAGCAAGCACAGTGGGTGCTTGTTTGAGTTCTTTAATTATCCAAAAAGGCAAAGAAGTGATGAATTCTATTCAGTGCGGTGCCCCCCCCCCCGCCCGAATATTTTTTTTATTCAGAGTTGCTGCTTTTTTTAGTTTACTCTCACCTGTTTCATCTTTTAAGTCCACTGAGTGTCTGTTTCCTTAGAGCTGTCCACACTTTAGCAACCATCAGTTAGATGAATGAGCGGCACATACATTTACCTTAATAAAAGTACACATTGGTGGATGAGTAACTGTATTGACTAGAGAGGACTCTGTCTGACCAAAGCCAGCTGAGGTACTATATGCACCATAGAAATCAGTCGGCTGGGCAAGTGCAGACTGGCTCTGCAATATGAGGCAGTTTGAAGCTAACCAAGTTCTTGCTATGTCCAGATGGGCTTGTCTTTCATGCAACTTTAGGAAAATAAAAGGGAAAAAAAAATGTGATTTCCTTTGAAAAAGAAAACAAATGTTTTTGTGGTTATGAAAATGAGACACATTGTGTTCTTTCTGCTTTAGAATATAAATACATCTCTTTTTCCCCCTTTTATACATTGTTAACAGATTTTTCCATATGAAATGCTCATGGTGACCAACAGAGGGCGAAATAAAATACTAAAAGATGTAGACAGAACCAGGCTGGAGGTAAGAGAAGCAAGTTCCTAAATGCTCTTTCCTGCTGAAGTTGTTTGTTGTTGCACACTATGAAGCTCAAACACTGAAGTGTGGGTCCTTGTTAGACTGGGAAGATTTCTCAGCACTAAGCAGGGAAAGAGGAATCAGACACAGGGAGGAAGCAGCCGCATCTCCATGAACAGTGAACAGTGCTGGGCCAGGAGTCCTACATCCCTGTCTCCCTGCTCATGGACTGGGCTTCTCACAACCCCCTTATGTTTTCAAGCAATTAATTATATATTTGTAAATTGGTAAAAAGCCCAAAATTGGTGTTTTGTAGTCATAGGATCCATATTGGAATGGAGTAATACTTTGATCTTGGATCATCTCTTAGTTACGAGTCAGTGTCATCCATCCTTGAGGATCACAAGTCTAACTTTCTTTAACTCATCTGTGAGTCCTGTGAGTTAGACTGGCTGATATCCAAAATTAAGAGGATTTAAATCTCTGCCAACAAATAAAAATTGTTTACAACTTTGTGGATTAGAAAGACTTAAGCAGCCTAGTGGAAGGCTGGGGTTGTTTAAGTCTTTTGTAATTAGTTAATCTGCTGCAGAGATGAATGGAAGTGGCCACAAAAATTTGGGTAAGTAACAATTTAGCATGTTTTTAGACTAGAAGAGGTGTGATCACTAATCAGAATTCCATGCTGGATTTCATTAGTGCCACAGTGAGACACTTTCCCCATCCAGTGCACTCTAAATTAACTGAACAGGGAGTAACTTGTGTACAAGACAGCACCAAGAAATGTTTCATTGGCAGTTGAGAAATGTGCTGGACAATCAGTCTGGCCAGACATCTTCCTTCTCAGAACTTTGCATGTAGCATGTCAACCTGCAGCCCTTCTGCAAAGCTCTCCTGAAACCCGGTGTCTGTTTGAACTTCCCTATGTAAGCAGAGGTGACTGGCTGAAGCCTGGAATAGGGGCGTGCAGGAACTGGTTTTCTTCTGTGGTCTATCCTTGCTTCTTGGGTGACTTCAGACAAATCATTTTTCTCTCTTTTACTTATTCAGCAACTGAAATAGTTCTCCTGATTCCCTTGTAAACTCCTCAGACTTAACTAATTGCAAGATTTTATTGGTTCTTTGAGCACCCGAGTTCATGAGGACTTGGATATATGTCCTGCCAAAGCAGCATTATTTCTTGCAATGGCTCTTACACCGTGACGTGAAATCCCTAAGGTACTCCTATCTCCTGTTGTGTCTTTGTCTTTGACTGACCGTTGCCTTTTCTCCCTTTTTTTCTCTCTTTTTTTTTTTTTTTTTTTTTAAAGCGCCACTTAGCACCTGAAGTTTTTCAAGATATATTTGGCATGACGATACAGGAGTTTGACAAGTTACCTCTCTGGAGACGCAACGACATGAAGAAAAAAGCAAAACTCTTTTAACCTTCCTTTAAACAAACCAACAAAAAATGACGCATAGGATATTGTATCATACGGTCCAAACTATTTGGAAGCAACTACTTATCCACCAAAAAGGGAAAATCACATAGTGGCACCTCTTTACAAAGCCATTGAACAAGATGAACATTTGCCCTCCTGGAACACAGGGAGAAAATATCTGGGCCCAGAAACTGCAATGATAGTTTTCAGAGGTGTCGACCTGTTACATGATATTATACAAGATAGGAAACTGTTCTGTTCTTCTCCCTCGATATTCCCTTTACTTCTCTCCACAATCTGATGGACTTTATTGCTAGAGCCAGGAAGTGCCCTTAGGATGCCTTGTAGACTAAAGTAGTTGTAACCACTCCAAGAACTGGAAAAGAATATATATATATAAAAATATATATATATGTGTATGTGTGTTTGCGTGTGTGCGCACATGTATTTATATCTATCCATCTATCTATGTATGTGCGTGTATGTGTGTGTATATATGTGTATATATATGGAGAGGAAGATAGATAGATGCTCTGTAGTGAAGGAGAAGCCCTTTGTAACTTATCCACACAGTCACATGAAGTCTTTCACACAACTGTTTCCTAATTGACACTCTTTTAAAATGGCATCTTCTTCATGTGACACAATCTGCAAAGGTGGGTGCTCTGTTCACTTGCAGTACCTGCCAGTTCAGTTTCGGGGAAGAGGACTCCTTGTACTTGTATATATTTGCTAGGATGTAGGAAGTGAATTGCTGTGTCTGTTGTCAGTCTTCCCTCTTCCACACTTTCTGCTTGAATTAATAAGGCTGGAGCTTAACCAGTCTTTTGAATAATTTGAGATCACTTAAGTAATGGGAATGATGGAGAAGAGTCAGTTTTCTTGTAATTTAGTCCAGGAGATGGGTGGGTGGGGGTGGGAGTGACAGAGTGAGAAAATGCTTTTTTTAAGTGTGCCCTGGTTCACACCCAGAGATTTCAGGACAGACTCCCTGCTAGTAACTGCTAGTACAGGTCATCAGACTGCAGTGGAGTTGTAGGATTTTACATCAGCAGGGAAGATGGTTCTCTGCAAGCTAACACACAAATTCATCCCTCTTAGGGAGAAATGTTTATGAATTAAAAGGTACCATCAAGGTGCCATGCTCTGCCAATAGAGGCTTTTTGATTAAATTGCAGTTGCTGTTGTCCATATGGCACAGTGCATGGGGCCAAGCACTCCTTTTAGTTAGCATAGTTCTTCACTTGTGCTTGGAAAAGAGGGCACAGACTTTTTTCTTTCCCTCTCTTGAAGCGTCAAAGCTCCAGCCTTGGTTATTTTTACTTCCCTTTGTGCCTGACTTGGTTTTTGAAGACAGAGTAATCATGCAAGACAGTTTCTGAGCTGCATTGAACTTCTTATTGCTTTCAGTCTTCTTCCAATATGCTGCAGCTTAAAAAACTGCCTGTATATACCTTAACTGCTTCTGGGCAAGTCCTGTACAGAGGAGGACACGAGCACCAAAGTAACTGAATGAATGCATTGTGGCTGCAAGGTCAGCTTTTTCTCTTCCTTGGTGCTTACCTGCCAATGCATACTGCACTAATGAGCCCGTCTCTTCACTCGGGAAAGGGTCATTTAGGTTCTATGTCTGTCAAAGAATATCAAGGTTTCATTTTTAATGCAGAAAATTTTGGCACTGGAGGCATCGGAACCTTTGTATTTTCTGTTATATGAGACATTGCTGTTAAAATCTGGAAGTCAGGAAGGGGAAACAGTCCCATGTAGTTGTGAGATTCAGTATCACTGTGTTGAGTTCTCTACGCCACCAAATGGCGTTTCACCATGAAATGTGCAGGACAGCCCAAATCCTGCCTCTTCTTTGCTGGTTTAGGTAGTCTTGTTGCAGCAGATCACTGTGGTTCCTCTGATAGAATCTGAGCTGAAGGTTCAGTATACGAGAGACAGATACAAGGGGTCAGCACCTGCTCCACGTCCCTAGGGCTGAGGGAATGGTGAGTCTATGGGACAAGCTGGAGAATACCCTACCACGCAGATCTGGCAGCACAGTCCCCGCTCGGCGTACGTCCTCGCTGGACAGTGTGACACACGCAATTGTGAGTACGCTCTCTGGATGTTACTGAGATTGCAGCAAGGATCACTGCAACGTGTTTTGCTTCATTTTTCAGAACAAGCATCTGAAAGAGTTTTAGAGGAACACTGAGAAGTTGGGGCACTGGCAGTTTGAGATGCGTTTTTGAGTGACTGCTGCAACCAAATCCATGCTATGAAAGAACAGCAGTGTTTTACAGTCACAGGCTTTGTGAGTGCTGGAGTCTCAGAAATTCAGTGTCTGCCACCTGCAAGGTGTGGCTTAACTTTGAAATGAACAAATTGAGTTTTAATGCATTTAAAGTATTAAAATTCTCCAAAATTTGTCAGCCCACATCCTATAGACAATACTGTGCTCCTGCCTTTCAAACGTAATAGGTGTTATGGGATCACCTTGACAGTAAACCTTTTTGATCTGAGGACTTGCTCTCTCCAGGGTGTGAGCTGCCAGGCTACATTTTTCTGTCCTCATCTCTAGATTACTATTGAACTTCTCACAACATATATGGATGTACTATCCAGTCATTTCAGAAATGACTAAGCCCAGTTGCTTTCTCTCATCTCCCTCCTCTCAAAAAGAAAAAAAAAAAAAAAAAAAAGATAACTCAGCCTCTTAGCCTGTGAAAAATGACAGGGTAATTTGTATCTGCCTCATCAACTGAGAATTTAAGACTGCAATTGCAGCTTGGGAAGGAATGAAGAGAAGCTAGCTTAGATGCTGCAGAAACAATTAATCTGTAACTGGATTTTTGGGCCACTGCTGGTTCACATCTCACTGGTGTGGAGCGTAGTCAGTCAGTTCACAGCCCTCTGCACTAGCTTTAATACTGCTTTGCTTCTGATTGAGAACATGGGAGGGTTTTCTGAGCTTCAGTTTCATGCCTGTAGTTAATTCCCCTTAACTATCCCAACCATCTACATGCAGACACACCCCAGGAGACTGTCAATAAAAACCACGCTGCAGACTGACGCAGGGTGGGTGTGTGTTTTCTGCAGCGGGCTGTTAGCGATTGTCACTGCAACCTTTTCTCTTCTTTCATCTGATCTTCACACCTGATAAAAACAGAGATGTAGCCCCAGGGAGAATTTTCTTTATAAGCAATGAATCATTTCCCTAGTATCAATCAAGTAGCGTTTTATTGAGCAGTTCTTTGTAATTCCCCTCTTCAGTATTCCCTTGAGACACGTCAGGGGTTGGAACTAGGTGATCTTTAAAGGTCCAACCCAAGCCATTTTATGATTCTATGAATACACCTTAAGTACACGCTTACATTCTCCTGCAAAGCGTTTGAGCTTCTGATAAACTCCCATCAAACGCAGTGCTGTCAACAGAACACAATTGCCTAAAGGACTGAAAACTGATGGCTTTTGTCTTGTTTTTTCCCCTTTTCTGCTTTAGGAGTGATGTAAGAGCAAAGACCTGTCAAAACATTGCAAAATAACCACATGTGCAAAATAGGATGATGTACACGTGCAAGTCCTCAACCACAAGTGCACATGTAGCACGCACACTCCCCATTTGGAGTCGAGAGACTATGTGAGCAGTTCACCTGAAGTTTCCACATAGTGTGTAGTGTTGTACAGATAGCACTCATTAAGTTTTGAAGGTGGTCACTCACAAATGTGCTTCTATCTGCAGGGCTGTGGATACCTGTGATGTACTGAGTGTGCAAAAGGCAGGGTCGGGTTCCCACATCATGGAAGTGCCAGGCTGGCCACAACTGATACCATTTAAAAGGCTTCCTCAGGTGTATGTGAACGTTTGCAGCACCCACCCCTGGCACTGTTTAGATGGAAGGGTGTTACCCTGTGCAGTAGTCTTCATGTTAACAGGGAATCCAGAGATCTGACTGAGGGTTTTGTGCCCTCTCCAGATACTGGTCTGATAATTTCCGTATGAACAAGCAGGGAACTGTTCTGCGTTGCAGTGGGAATAGTAAGGGCCGTACAGAGCACCTTGCCCTCTATACCCACACCTTAACTTAGTGTAAGCTCCAGACTACTGTGGGTCAGAAGTTGAAAGAAATATGTTGTTTATCACCTCTGAAGACAGTAGAATTAAGCTGACTTGAAGAGCAGGTTTAGAAATTACTAAACTCTCCACTATTTCTCAACGAAGCAACATGATCTATTGTGGCCTCAGTTCAGAAAGCTGAATGTAGCATCTCCACTCTGCCAGTGTCCTATCCCAAACCTGCTAAACTTTCTGTACAACTGAAAGAGTAAGTTCTTGTGAAGTTTGCTCACAGAATTTGGTTGGGTTTTTTTTAAATTATTTGTTATCATCTCATGCTGGTGTCTAAATTTAAGACAGGGTTTAGAGGCATTTTGAAAACATGCTTGTTTTCAGTTTGGTTAGTAGCCTTTACTAAATATGGTTTGTGATGCCTTGTGGACATAGCTGCGGTGTGCTGTGCAAGGTTAGACTAGAGAACAGTGAGTTTCTTAATAGCTGTATGTGGGACAAAATAGCTCTGTGGCTCCAGTAGTGCTTTTACTTCTGTCAAGACAGATGTCATCTCTGCTTACAAAGTCCTGTAAGTCCTAAGTACTGAAGTGCTTGCTGCCCTTTCCCTGTTGGAATTTGGAAGTCCTTTCTCAGCCATGTAGTTCAGATGTGCTGCTGTTGGGGGGAGGTCATTAGGTGTCTCTTGTAAAAATTTGTTATACTGAAATGAGACACTTTTGAAGTGAAATCCTGTTCTGCAAGCCGTGCTTCTCCTGGCCAGGTAATATCAATGGATGGAGAAGGGTTAAGTTCTGGGAAGGAGGAGGGCTGGCACAAGCTTGATTTCTCTAGGATTTGCCAGGGTGCTGTTTAGCAGACTTAGAAGAAAACACAGGCATGGATCCTGTGGACCCTATTTCAGACTGTGGGGAAGTCAAGTCTGGAGCCCATAGTTTATGAGCATCTACACTGAAATTAATGGTATGAAGCTATTACAACAAGCGACAGAAAAATTAACCCCCAAAATAGTAAAAATATGAACATCCTCTAAACACATCTTGGAATGAGTTATCTTGGCTCATCCTGACTTAGGAGGAGATTTTGGCATGCTTGGGCCATAGCCTTGTAGAATAGACTAAACGGAAACCGGCCTTTCTCCCACTCCATGATTCATTGCTTTCCTTGGGAAGGAATTTGTGGAGGAGGATGTCCTCATCCTGGAAGTTACCTATGGCAGTGAAAAATACCAATGATCATGATGATGCATGTGCAGGAAACAATATCAACTAATCTGTCCTGAAATGCCACTCATCTTTCAATCTCAGAGAGACACTTAGGGCTTGACTCCACAGCCCCCTTCCCCATTCAGGTAGCCCCAGGTCATGGTCTAGTTTATGCCCTGTCCAGCTTTTTGGCCCTGTCAACACACCTGCTAGAGTCCAGCATAGTCTTCAGGGTAGATGCGTAGCAAGGGCTGGTCTTGACAATATGTGGTGTGGTTTTAACCCGTTGCTATGTGATTAAGTGCTAGAGAGAGATACTGAGCACTGTGATATTAGTACAACGCGCCTTTCCCTTTTAATGTAGAAACACCGTAATCGCTGTGGGCTGCAAGTCTGCTCTGCCTGGTGAGTTTTGCCTTGTGATTTCTCCCACACGCCTTTTTTGTGCTTAATAAAATAAGGAACAAAAAAAAATCTATCACAATGCAAAGATACTGAGGTTCTAGTCAGACAACTCTGCTGCCAGGAGCTATGTGATGCTCGCATTTGGCAGGGAGAGAATAAGTATTATTAATTTTAATGTAGGCATCAGTGCAGGAAGTGGGAATGTAATTGGCCCTTAATGCTGTTTGCCTGTATGCAAAATAAATTATTTGTTGCCCAAAGGGCTTCTAACAGGGAAATAGATTTCTGCTAATGATTTCCTAAAAAATGCTTGTCCACGTGAAGAGGTAATACTTCCACGTCCATTGCAGTCTTTCTTTTGAGGTAAAAAGAGATGACTGAAGGCAAACAGTAACCTGTTTTGTCAGGATCACCACAGTTAGTACAGGTGTTGCTCCCAGGACTTGCAAAGCTGAGGCCCACAGGACCTTGCTCCTAGGTGTTAGGAAAGGAAGCATTTCAGGCAGCAGAAGCAGCTATGGGAATTCCAGCGGTGCCTTACCAGGCTGAGTCTCTAGCTCCCTTAGGTGCTTTGACAGGTCCCACTGGACACTTGCCTGGGCTTTTGTCACTGAACACCCTTCAGAAAGTACTTCCTTCCAGTTTCAAAACCACTGAAATTAGTGAAGCCTCTCACTGATATCTGCACGCTTTGGAGCAGGCTCTTTCTTGGCTGGAAGAGCCCAGGAAGGTCTCTAACTGCTGTGGATGCCTGCAGCAGCCAGCCCTGTATGTCATTGTGGGATCAGTCCTGTCCAAGCAGCACGGCTTGGTCATTGCTGACAACTCTTCCTGTAAGGGGGCCTTACAGCTGGGGGCTTTTGGTTTTTTAAGCTTTGGAAACTGAAACTAATTTTTCAAAGGTATATTTTCCCTCAAATCAGTAGATTTTGGCAATAGGTTTTTTATTCTTTTATTTTTCTTTTCTCCTCCCTCCACATGTTACAAGCCAGCATTTTGGGGAGGCGTCCCTGTGTTTTCCATTCATCTGTGAGACAGCTCTCTTTCTGAGTCTCTGTAAAAGTGAATCAATGTCCTGTCTGTACAGTAAGTCTGCTTGTATGCATAATGAAAAGTTGAGCTGGGTTGCTGTTCTGTACAATTAGTGTTTCCACTGTCATACCGCAAACAGCACATATTGCACTCCTGTGCCACTGTAATCTGCATCACTGTTGTACTCAAGTCAATGAATAAAGTTTGGAGCTTTATTCTTAACTGCTGAATTCATGTTGTCTCATTTCTCTGGTTGGTTGTTGGTTTTGGGGTTTTTTTTGTGATCTTGCAGAGTTATTATCAAAATCCTCTCACAAAAAAGAATGTGCTCTCAAGAAAGTGAGAGGTGAGAAATGAATGATAAGAGCAAGACAGATAACAGTTGCAGAGCTTCGGTGACCTTATGGCAAAAGGTCTGAAAATGAACATAAGGCTTCCTGTAACTGACAAAAAACAAACGCTCATACAAACCACACAGCAGCATTTATGTTGTGTGGTCAGTTTGTGGTTTAAAAGGACCCGAGATATCAGCAAAATCAAGTAGGTCATGCTGTTAAATCAGCTTCACAGGCTACGTGGTTTCCTTTCTTTATCCTTGCAAGTTCAGCTAAAATTTTAGTCCCTGACTTTAAAAGACAGTTACATATCTTGGTATTTAAAATCAGGCATTTGCTTAATTGCCTGGAGTTTAAACCTGCCCAGCCTTGGTCTGGGTGCAGAAGGTGAGGAGATGATGCCCATCGAGGAAACAGGGCTAAGAAACACCTATGAATGTGCTGAATGCCCAGGTCTCCAGCAGACCATAGTAGCAGCAGAATTAAGTACGCTGCACCTCAGAGGAGTCCGTAGCAATTCCTGTCAGTGCCTCAGAAGAAAGACATGTCAAGAGACCTCACTTTTTATTGCATGTAGATAGATCCTCGAAAAAGAAGCCACTCATACACAGTTCTCTAGATGATCTGCTGAACGTCATCACTGAGTTAATTTGAGCCTTCTGCAGTTATGGGACCTAGAGCAACCAGAGCTGGAGCCTCATTAGGATTGGCCTCCGGGCTTGTTTGTTGAAGGGGAGATGGGGTGTGGTGGTTTTACTATTTGAAGTGAAGCCACTAGGGATCGATCCTAAAAAAAAACACCTCAAAGAGGGGGTGGGAAAGGATCTTGCTTCAGGCCATTGATCATCTGAGCTACAGCCCTCTGTTCAGGGGCAGGAGCAATGCAGCACACATCCTGCACAGCATCCTTGAGCCTACAGAGAGTCCCTGCAGCATCAAGATCTATGTGCTGCAGATAATGTGTTCCTCACCTTGTCTTCCACTCCTCAGCCCTCTGAGACTCATCCCAGCCCTTGCCCTACCTTGATACTCTACACAGGTTCTCTCTCATAACAAAGGTAGAGATTCCTTCAGGGTTTTACTTCAATGTACTTTGTTGAATGTATCTTAAGGCATGAGTCTCTGATGAGATGGGGGCTCAGGTTCTTTCTTGGAGAGCAGGAGGTGGAGAATTCAACATCATCATGAAGTAAGCCTTTAGCAAAGTTCGTATCTGCCCCATTCACTTCCCAGGCTATGCCTAGATTTTTGTTGTGTTGTATGTGTGCTGGAACTTGCACAAGAGAAACTCTGCTGTGTACAAATCCAGCAAAGTGGCCTGGTGGCAGTGAGATGCTACCTTTCTTTGGACAGCTTACTCTAGAGATTGTATTTTTGCTGTAGGTGGGACAAAATCAAATCAAAATCAGAAAATTAGATTCATTTATTGGAGCTGCTGGAAATATGACTCAGTGAAGGGCAGAAGCACCACTTCAGGGGACTAGTTAAAACACAGATTTTTTGCTATCTCTTGCTGCAGAGCTGAGCTGGAACAACCCTAATCCTGAACTGAACATTTGTACAGACAGGGTGGAGATGACCCTTGCTTTGAACATCTAATGGCCTAATTTTCAACAAGCGTGTCAGCCCATGGACTTCAGCAGATTGGTGCATATGTTCTGGTATCCTTCATTTCTCTGTTTTCTCCATGTTTATAGATGTTTCCTGTCTGGCCACTTCACATCCCTCAGAGCTTTCAGATCAGGTACAAATGAGGACATAACCCACTTCCTATCCTCTTTTTTTTAGGACCAGCACAGAGAAACTTCAAGTATTTCAGGAAACCATAGCCTGTTGCAATCAAACCTTGGCTGATAGCACGTGGTGCTGTGCAGGTTACTGGTGAGGAGTGCTGGGCAAACCTGAGCCAGAGAAGAGTTAGGAAGACACGGGGACATTTTTTAATGTCTGCCTGTTGGTCTGAAAGGCAAATACAGAGTCTAAGAGAGACCTTTCTTCAAAAAGGTTTTGCGCTGCTTATTTCCCCTTCCCCTGGAAAACCAGACATCGAGGAGATGTTTCCTCACTGCTCTGCAGGGCAGGACCCCGTGTCCCACTGCCAGCCTGCAGCCCCCAAGCACTTCTATGTTAGGTCCTCCCTGAGCATCTTCTGTTAGCCTCTCTGGGTATCTCTACACGGTTAGGGAGTGTGGAAGGTCTGTGCATGGAGTATCTGCTTAAAGAAAACCACAAGTGTAGGTCTATGATTTGGCCTTGGAAATTTTCTTGAAAGTTTCCCACCCATAGAAAAGAAAAAAAATCTCCCTTTTGACTCAGTCTCAGTTATTCTTGAAAATCCACTGCCTGAGTCTCAGCTCCTTCCCTGTAGCAACAGTTATGGTGTAGTGCCAGTCTTAGGACACGTCCCGCCAATCTCTGGAGGTCCTAAGCAGCAGTCCCCCAGCTGGGGTTCTTTGACCCATCAGTGTAACGGCGCAGTTGCTCCAACACAGCCTTTCCCAGCCCAGAGCAGCTGGGAATATTATTGCCATGAACGCGCTCCTATGTGTGGAGCAAATTCACAAGGATCCATTCCCATCATCAGCCCCACGGTGTGACGGTGCCAGCAGCCTGAGCGCATTTTTAATTTCCCTCCAGTTAAATACACAAGCTCAGTGAAATCCAAGTCCAGAGTTTCTTTTTTTTTTTTTTTTTAATTGTTAGACCATTTTTCCCTGTTCCCCTCCTCCCTACAAATAACGTGAGGTTTATGACCCCTGAGTAATGGCTGTGGAATGCACCACATCCTACAGCCATCGCAAGGCATCTGGCAATGGGAATCTTCACAGCATGTCAAAAATACACAGATAAATCCACTGTAAATAGCTAAGATCAAAACAAGTCAAATGTCAATGCTAATTTGCTGTCAAGTATATAGCCCAAGACCACTTCCTCCTGCAAAAGGAGAAACCCAGTTCCCAAGCATGACTTGCTCCCCACCAAAAGAAGCTTGTTCTCCACCAGAAATCTCTGTGAACTCTGAATGAACACGAGTGGTTATTTCCCCTTGCTGTTTTATTTTTCTGTAGCTTTTGTGCCTGTCTGCTGCCGAGTCTGAGGCTGGGAAGTGAACCTTCAGTTTTGCCTGCCATTTCTCTATTGTAAAAAAGGACTCTTGGGAGAGATACTTGCTGTTTTGTATTACTCAGTCAGAGAGCAAGAGAGAAAAGTTGTTCCAGGAGTTCCCATTACAAAGCATTTTTTCACATAGGCTCACTTTTATTTTTTAAGGACTGGGAGATTAAAGAGCCAGCAGCACTGGAACAGGAAGTTTGCTGTACATCCAAAGGTCAAGTGGGTCTCAGGCAGCCACTGTTTCCAGCTCTCTTTTGTATACACACTGCAGATTAGAACGTACATCCCGGACTGGATGTAGTCGTGGTGGTGATGGGGGCCCAAGGGTTTGGGGAGAAAGGAAGAGAGGGGGAGCAGGAAAACAGCACAGCGCAGTCTCTCCTCAGGCCGTGATTTCATAAGACAAAGCACTGGGCGGCTGTTCGGCGAGCTTAAGGTATTCCCACGCCCCCACAGCTTTTCCCTGCCATCAGATATGTCAGCATGACTGCTTGTGGGGTCGCTATCCGTGACATTTGGGAACTGATCCTACTTGAAAAAACATATTTTACTTTTAATTTCATTGCCTAGCGTTGGGGATTTTTTATCCTTTTAAAATGGAGTCGATTCCCTGCTTTGATTTAAGCAGTGGCCTTACAAAGCAGTTGTGCTGGCATGAAAAATGGGGTAGGCACAAGTGGACAGCAGGGTCTGAAGAAAGAGTTAGAGCAGAACATGTTAAACTATTCAGGATAATTCACACTTTGTGTCATGAAATCACAGTCTCAAGTCCATGGCAGAGAGGGCCCTACCATCACACCTTCTAAGCAGTCAATTAAGTCAATTAAGAAGAATAATTGTCTTCAAGACCTTCAAGGTTCACACTGCTGGAGTTGGATATTTCTGCAAAGTTGGGAGTGCTTCAGCTGTCACCCCAGAATGAAAGAGGGAATCAAGGAGGTGGACTAACACCCACCTTCCACTTGCACCCTTGGGAGGAGATGGCTGTTCTGATGGGAGAGTTAGCCAGGCACAGACTGGCCCTGCTTGGAGAGCCACTGTACCGGCATGTTATGCTGTGTCCCGAGTGTTCCGCTCACTCCAGGACCATGCTTGAGTGCAAGAGGATGAAATACTGATGTCTTTTTTTTCCCCTTTAGGGATATTTTGTGCCTGGTCAGCAAATCAGGAGGTATAAGTTCAATGCCTTCAGCTTTCTGAGTTTGAGCAAGTCACAGAAATTCTCTAGGCTCCAGGTTTCCCTCATACCCTCCATGGTCTGTTTTTGCCAGAGAGAGCCAACACATGTCCAGTCTGCAAGGCAGGCTGAGCCCTGCCAAGGATTTTGATTGAACAGTGCATCAGGGGAGGTTTAGATTGGATATTAGGAAAAAATTCTTCACTGAGAGGGTAGTTAGGCACTGGAATGGACTGCCCAGAGAGGTGGTGGAGTCACCATCCCTGGAGGTGTTTAAGGAACGAATAGATGCAGTGCTTGAGGATATGGTGTAGTGGTTAGAGAGGATTTGGTGTAGTGGTGTAGTGGTTAGAGTGATGCTAGGAGAAGGTTGGACTTGATGACCCTGGAGGTCCTTTCCAACCATAACAATTCTGTTATTCTGTGATTCTGTGATTCTGTGATCAGCAAGTGTGGCCAGAAGCTTTTGCCTTCTTCTGGCACTTACCTTGATAGACTCTGATCAAGAAGGGACTGTGCAGGGAGTGGCCGTGGGCCAGGGGGCTGAGGCTCACATTGGATGGTTAACTGTAAAGAGCTCTGAAGATTTTGCATTGTCCTTGCATTATTGTCTCTGCAAGTGGCTCTGAGCTGAAGTCTCCATCCCCTGTCAGGCTGGGGCAGTGACGTCCCGAAGAAGGGTGTTAGGGTGGAGAGTGAACAGCTTGAGCTCTGAGAGCCCTACAGCCTGCGCTGGGTTAGTGTTGAGGGCAGAAGGTGAGATAGAGCCTCTTCTGCTCGGCGCACTTGCCTCGGTGGATGTTACAATGTCTTTGCTAAAACTGCAGCAATATTGTTTGGATGTGCTTCTAGAGAGGGTGGTCTCTGTGAAGCAGAGTCCTTGTTAGTGAAATTCACAGTCTTCATAGTTAGCAAGAGTAAGGGGCTGGATGTAAATTAATAATGTATCCCTGGGCAGTCCAGCGAAGGAACATTGAAAGGCGAGCCAGGTCTGGCAGGAGCAGACTGACTTGAAGGCTGACTCTGCTGCTGGGGGTCTCCACACTAGGGCATAGATCATTATCTATTCCCATTAGTTGGGCTATCCCAGCCCCCATAGCACCAGGTACTGGAGAGAAGAGTTGATGGTACAACCAACTGTCTCTTCAGGACTAGCCCAGTCAGGCTGCCATCAGGAAACAGTGCTTCCCCTTGGCTGACTCTTCTGGATTTCGGCTAGGTATGGCAGAGAGAGAACAAAAGGCAGCTGAGTCCATTCAAAGAATTCATCGACAAATGCTCTGAGGTCTTTATGTGAACCTAAGTGTTTGTTGTGAAGCAGGAGACAAGCTAATAATCGAAACAGGTTGTACAATGAATGAACTGCTGCTGAGAAATGCCTACTTTACAGCCTTGATAATACGCTGGATGTTAAATACTGCCAGGAGCAAACTCTGTGGTATCTCAGTTAGCTCTTACCCTAATTATTGTTTACAGAGGAGTCCCAGCTAGATGAATGAGGACTGCAGTATAAAGGACTTAAGTAAGATTTATTGATGTGACTACATGAATAATTCCCCTTGCAATGATGCAGTTAAGAGCATAGATAGTGTGGGAGGAGGAGAGCCAGTGTTCGGTATTTTGAATCATTGAACAGTGTGTTTTATGTTTTAGCTTTTGCTGTTCCCTCTACCTGCCCTCCTTAAAAAAGTTGTAATCCTCTAACTGGCCAGGTTTGTGAAGCAATAGTAGGTAATTGAAAATAAACTTCTGCTGAGGCCAGTAAATACGGGATCAACTAAATGGTCTGCCATGGTGCTCAGGCAGCCCCGAGCACGCTGCTTCCATGCTCCAACATTGCTCTGAACTCTTGGCACTTGAAGTTTGGTTTTTCCGTAACTAACTAATTGTTCAGCTTCCTGAAAAGTATGTCTGTGCTCTTTCTCCCTCGGGAGCGATCCCAGCAGAGGACCCTCCAGAGAATTTTCTTGTGTTCTGCCAATTCGAGCAACAATGGAGTTACCACCAGGGGAAGCAGACCAGCCATCTGATCAGGGGGGAAAGCTAGCTGAAAATCTGTCCCTGTGAAAAAAGAACTCGTAGCTTTTAGTTGTATCAGCAAGCCCACCAGCCTCGACGTGCAGCCAACCTGTCGCCAGTGCTGACATAAGCGAAGGCGTGAGAGAAGGCATTACCATTCGGTGGCAACATGTTTTTAAATAACTTGCAAACACCTTGAGCAGTGCAAGTCCATAGACATGTAAGCTGAAGTCACAGCTGCTGCTGTCCTGCGAGGCAGCCCTGGCCCTTCCCAGCCCCACTGAAGGCAAGGAGGCCCTATGGAGGCCATGGTGGAAGAGTGCCCTGAGCCACCATGACTATGGGCATGGGAAGAGCTCTGCCCGATACCTCTTTCCCAAGGTGACCATACTACTGAGCCACCTCAGTCTTTGAAGGAACTTGTAAACCATTACTTGAAGACAGAAGTCAAGAATGAGCTTTAAGGATAACATCTCCCAGGAGACAATCTTGCCCTAGTAAGGACTAATGCTGTCCAAAGGATTGCTGACAACTGCCACTGCCCCTGCTCTGTTCTTGCCTCTGGAGTCACCTCTGTTGAGAAGGGACACTCCTATGACTCCCTTTTCTCCACAAACCCTGCTCCTCTTATCTTGTCTTTCTTTCCCTAAATTGTTACATATGGACAAACGTATCTATCACCCTGCTTTGTCTTTGCCTGGCAGACTCCTATGAGCCTGCGTCTGTTCCCACAGGCTTGGCCCTGCATTACCACAGTTCCATCAAAGCAGAATTAACCCCTCTACAGGTCCTAGGATTTGACATAGCCTTCTCCTCATGAGGACACCCAGGTGAGTTCACCCCAAATTAACTAAACTAAATTTGCTAATCAACCCCCTCTGGGCAATTTCAGCCTGAATTAAAATGTCTTCAGTTAGATTAGCTCACTGTGGAATGGCATGAACTTCAACAAATTAAAGACACTTAAAATCGGAAGGTTTGGTAAGATCTTGTGCAGATCTCATGGGAAATACTAAAGCCATTACAGCTCACCACCACTCCTCTGCTGTATGTCACCACTTCAAGTCACAGCACTGAAGCAACTTGAAGGTGTGAGCACTGTGTGTAAACCTGGGTACATTATTTCAAGCAGCCTTCCTCGGTGGTTGAGCTGCGGTAGATTTGTGCTGAGAACCAAGTGTCATGACAACAATAATATTTTGTGAGTGGCCACTGAGAAGCAAGAAGGGGTCAGAACTTGCACTGAACAGACTCCTGGACAAGATCTCTTTAGATTCAGCACTGGCTTATTACCTGTTAGCAGAAACCTCTTCCTGTAGCAGGAACTCACATGTCCCCTTACTGTCTCTATCTGTATAGTCACCTCCCACGCCACATTGTCTGTTGTGGCTGCAGCTCTGAGCTCCCTGGGGATGGTCAGATGGCAGCTTGGATGCTCAGGGGCCTCAGGTAGTGCAGGACACTCTTTGCTCTTTGTGCCACTTGTGCCTGAGGTGACACACACCATCGCCTAGCTTAGCTGGTAGCAGCCCTAGTGGCCTGTGCCCCTGGGCGACTCTCCCAGTTGCTCTCCCCCTCCAAAAAACCCATTTCTGGGCACCTGGCCTGCAGTGTGAAACAGTCTTTGTGTGATATTTTGTCAGCTACAAATAATTGAAAAAGGCCTACATAAAGTCCTAATTGTGTCACAGAACAGGCTCTTCAGTCATTCATCTTCCTATTAAACTTGTGAATTTCAGCTACTCAGCCCTGTTGGAGTTATTTTCCCCTTCCCCTCCTTCTTCTTTTAAGCTTCTATTTATATTCTCTCAGTTGTCTCTGCCAGAAGATCTCATGTGGATACATTAGGCCTTTTCAAAAGGAAAGTTGGATTACAGCGATTTTTCTCCCCGTAGGACACAACAGCTTCATCATTCATAACAGAGCAATACACTATAACTTCATTATAGATGGCATGAAGCTGGCCTATTTAAACAGAATACTTAATGACACTTGGGAAGGCAGGAGAAATTCAGCTCCACTGGTCTACGTGGGAAAAGGGAAACTACATTTTTTGGTATTTACTGAGGCGTATTTCTTGACTCTTAATTAAATCTCTTTTCACAGGAACAAAAAAAAATAAGTGGAAGACTCAGCTGAGATGGGTGAGATCTGTTACCTGGTAGTTACTTCCACTCTGACAGGTAGTTTGACATACCCTAACATCTAATATTAATAGCAGGCATGGGGGCTGGGAAGGAAACTTGGACTCCTCTGTAGTACCTAGCCTCCACTGAAGCAAACTGCAGTTTGCTGGTGCTCTCCTATATGGACCCCAGCTTCTTGTTCTTTTCACTTTCCCACTTCAACCAACCTCAGAAGTGTGCTCTGCTTATTGACTTAGGCTGAATGGAAGTGGTTTAGGCCTAAAGAAAAAGCTGCAGACTGAAAAAAACCTTTTGGGGAAAATGCCAGAATAAATAGCCTTCCGTGAGCTCACATTTGACATCAGACCACAGTCTGCAGTGATGATGGGGGAGGCTTAAAAAAAAATCCCAGTAAAAGTGTAGCAAGACTGAAAAATTAGTATCTTCCTATATTTTGACAAAACTAGTTTTTTACTCTCGCCTGGGTAAGCTTTAGGGTGCTGAAAGATGCCAAGGGTTCAGCTCTGTCGAGGCGAGTCCTCCAGTGACAGCTTGATACTCCACACAGGTTTTTTTATACCAGCTTGGGACAGATTTTGGTTTCCTGGTAAAATCCATAAGTGTGGATGAAGTTTCTAATATCTGTTCAGCTGAAAGCCATGATCTCCTGTCTGATACCATCAAAAACTAGGACCATGGCTAGTTATGTATCAGAAATCTGTGTCAGAAACTCTTAGGAAGCCTATAGCCACGTCCTGTGGTGCCTGTGAGCATTACATGCCGAAATACTGTGTGTTGATACCCGATGAGGTCTGCTGGTGTGAGCATCCCCATGTGGAGTTTGGAGGGGAGGGGAACAAGGAATGCTTTTTACTTCTTTAACTGGTATTGAACACTGTCAAAGGAAATCTGAGGGTCTTCTCTGCAGAGGCGGAGTGGGTCTGAAGTGGCAAATAAGTATAAGGAAGAAATAGTTCCAGGAGGAGCAAATGCCCTGCCTGTTGAGAACACTGTCTGGTCAGCATGTCTCATAGTCAGCATGTCTCATACTTTGGCCAGAAGAAGGTACTCTATCTGTTGAGAGAAAGAAAACCATTTGTGCTATTAGAGCTCCCTGTAATTTGGTCTAGAAGCAGTTTGGACTCAATAACTTAAAAGGAAATGTCAAAGAATGGGAGGCCAAGAGAAGCTCATCAAAAAGACATTTTGTCCCGCTGCCCTTAATGGGAAACCCCCTCCTTCCGCTGCCTCTAGCCACCTTCTTCCCAGCCACACTCTTTTGAAACAGTTAATGTCTGAGAGAATCCAAAACATTGCTGGAATGTATCAGCGATGAAGCTTTTGTATAGCTGAGCAGCTAAACAGCTCTGGTTTTGTTTGTGTTAGGGCTGATTGTCTTGCTTTCATCCGTGAAAGTCAGAAATGGCTAAACAGAAGTCAGTGGAACAACACCAGTGTAAGGCCAGTTTTAGCTGGGAGAGAATTCGGTCATCTCTTCTCTTTTATGGCCAGAATCATGAAGTGCTTCCCAGGGAAGCAAGACCTCAAAAGGGACACCCATAGACAGCATACTTGCACATCTTCTGAGCTGAAGAATTCATGTCCTGTTCTCCAACAGAGCATTCACTCCTCTTTCACCGAGCAGCTTTGCTTGCAACAACCATGCTGTCCCAGACCGTGACCCATCTGCCTCTCTGTTTCTTCTGGCCCTTTCTTCACTGACTGAGCCCTGTCAGGCTCCCAGTGACTTCCTGGAACCAAGGAACCAGTCTGGTCTACTATAAAGCACCCGTAAAGGTTATTTCTGGAGAAAGATGTTTCATTGCTGCTTGTGCACCTGAGTTGATAGCCTGGGGTCCTTAACACGCTTCTGCAGTAAGCCATTTGGCAATGTCATTTTTCACACCTCTCACAAAACTGTGTTCCTGGGCCTGGGTGGCTCAGGGTTTTGGCATGGGATATAGAGTCTTTGATCATATGAATCAGGACAGTTAGCAGTATCCAGCTATTTAAACAGAGGCCTCAGTCCCCTTCACCCCCCAGATCAGAACTGCTGGAAGACAGGCAGGATCCAGCATATCAGGAGTAAAAGGATTGCTGGGAGCTTCATAAACATACCAAACACCTGCCAGTGTCTGCTCTGTGCTCCTGGCTAGAAGGAACATCAGGGACAACTTTCAAGAAGACAGCTGAACGTGTGACAGATGTTACCTCTTATCTAGTCCCAGTTGTATGGTCCCACCTGCTTATGTGGGCATGTTCACATGGTCTCCTTCCTTCCAGCTGCAGGTGCTTGCCATTTACCTGGTACTGCCTTAGTCTTCCCTGACTCTACTGTGACCCAACTTGGCTTTCTCAGCTGGGAGAAGAATCTGCCATTTTAGTTTTCCACCATTTCAGCATGGAAGTTGGTCCAATAACTGTGAAAGTAATGCTAGGAAGGGGGAGGTCATTTGGCCTGAAGCAGGGGGAGGAGAAAGAAAGAAACTTCTCCCTTTCAGAGACAACAACATTGTTTTGCTGGCTCAGCTTGTCCCTAGGTCCACAGGCTTCATTGCTGTTCAGAGGGATCCACATATGGGCAAAAGTAATTCCCCCCCTTCAGATTACAGCAGCATTATAGCATTGCAGCCAGGGATGCCAAAGTGAAGAAGCCTTTGACTTCCTTGTTTCTTGGCATTTCACAAAACACACCTCATCTTTAATCTCAGCTCAGACCTGTCACAAAACCCACAGCTGCTCAGATCTCTCATGTCAACAACCACTCTGAAACAGTTTTATGCTTGCTTCACCACAGCTGTCCACAGAGATGTTACACCTTTATCTAAATAGGTACCTGAGATTATATTCGGAAGAAAAGAGGACACCGGTGTGCCACCATTGATCTGAGCACACGTCACTGCTAACCCTAGTCTGTCAAGCCATCTTTTCTCCAGTTGTCCTCCAGGTGCCTGCACACACGGAGTATTTGACAAGGCTCCTCATCTTTCAGGAGCTTAATAAGACCAAGTTAATTTTACTTCTGGCTGAGATTGGTCTTGCTGAGTAGACTCCTGAACTAGGTTTTCACAGCCTTGATAAATGCATGGAGAAGAGAGAAGGAAAAACCCTGTGAAACATTCTATGATTCTATGAAATAACAGACACCCTTCACGTGTGGAGGAAATTTCTAGCTTTTGTTCTGCCAGCTGGGATATTTTCCCTGAAGAAAGACAGAAGCCTGGCCACTATGGACTGTTGTGATTGGGATGAACAACACCTGGGAGAAAATACCCGGGGGAGCAGCTCCACACAATCCAAGTCAGGTGTGATTCCTCCTGCCAATCTCCATCGAGCATAAATTCCCTGACGTCAGTGGAGGGCAGCTGCCTACAAGCTCTCATGGTAGGATTCCCTCCAGCTTTCACCACAGAGAGGTCAGTAGCTTTCACCAGACTTTGACTCATGCTTAAACCAGGAAAAGAACGAGTCAAATGCAACCAAAGAGAAGAAAGTCCTAGCAAGGATCTAGACAAATATTAGACATTAAAGACTTCACTGATGCAAAGGGTAAGTGTAACAGTGATAATAATAACAAAGCGATGTACACCTACTTTGTGTCAATATTTGGGAAAAAAGAAAAGCATTTAGCATTGCCAGTGGATAAAAGAGAAGATCAGGATCATGCGTCTGGACAAGTTATTTAGCAAATAATTATAATTGTTTATGGAGTTTAAGGCTTCCAAGTTTAAAAATTTTCTTTCTAAATGTATACTTGAGTTTATACTTGATTCCTTCCTATTTCAGAAGAAGTAAAAGTGCTAAACTGACAGGATATAAGTCCAGAGAAGCAGAATTAATCGGTTGAAAGCCACAGCACGGTACTTGAGAACGTTAGCCAAAGGTGATAATCTCACTAAAGGTCAGACTGCCTACTAAACAGCATGAGTATGGAGGGGGAAAAAAACATTAAAACCTCTAATCTGTAGTATGATCCTATGCACTGAAGGGTAGGATGTCAGCCACATAAAGAGAAGATTTGAACAGGATGAGCTTAGCCCTCAAGGCTTGCCACACCTGAGTCATCACTAATAATAAGTAGGAAAAAGCAAGGAATACATGGGTACATAGGTAGATGGCTGTTATTTTACTGGCTTTGAGAAGCTCTGCCAGGAAAACCAGTACACAAGTATTTGCTATAGCTGAGCACAGTGGCAAAACATCCAGACTTCAGCCCCAACACTGGGAACATTAATTCCTCACACTAAGCAGGGGCTGAGTATTTCCCAGTTTTATTAAACCTCAGAACACAACAGCCTGTTTGAAAAAGAACATCCCAAAGTATTTTAGCTACTTCCTACTGCAAGAGGAAGGGGACAAACAGGAAGAACTTGTATTCCTCCGGCATTAGTGTCTGTCCCATTGTCATTTGCCCAGCAATTGCTACGGGCCTAACCAGCAGTCCTAGGATTCCAGAACATCCTTATCATGGCTGGGGAGGGGAAGAAAGGGACAAGCAGGGACTGTAGAGGCTCTGGAGCCTGAAGACAGGAATCACAGGTATCTGACGTCTTGATCTTTCAAATCATCTTTAATTAGTTTGTTTAACTGGTGTTATCCTTAATTAGTCTTGCTGAGTTCAGAATGACTGCTCACCTGCTTCAAAATACAGGCACACTTCAAAAGTTTGCAAGATCAGGGCCTACCCTGTTAGGTTTTGAAACCTTGAGCCAAGAAGCTGCTGGAAAGAGCTCTAAGAGAAGTATTCCTACATGGTAGATGTGTTTATTTAACCTGGTTTTTCTTCAGTCATTGAAGACTGCTGTCTGCTTGCAGGATCCGACGGTTCAGGCATCTGCCTTGCCTGTCTTTTTTTGTGCGGTAGTTACGTACTGGCAAGAGACGAGACGTGCTCCAGCTTCCTTGAGTGGCAATAGCTCTTTATCTAAACTTTTTCTCATATGGAAAGTTTCCATGCTGTGAAAGTCACTTTCTGGTTCCACCAGACACACAGATGCTCTATGAAGTGTCACCCCCGTCAAGCACAGCCTGGGAAGGTGTGGGGCAGGAAGGACACGCAGGGACCCCCTGAGTGGCAGGACAGTGCCCTTCCAGCCCAGCTGCTCGTTTCCCTTGTGAGATTTCCAGAAAACGTGAGGGCTGTATGACAAAGGCTTGGGGTTTTTTTTTCTATGAACACAGCACTAACATTTCCTAAAGCTGCCTTGGACCACAGATGTCAATGGTCTGTGGGCTGGCAGGCCCGAAAATTGGGAAATATGGATTCTGTGAGCCTCTCATTGGCTTTGTCTAACTGCCCTCTCTTTGCTGACACCACGACTCTGCTATCGAACAGGAACAATGATGCTCCCCCTAACTAGCTTACTTGGATGGCTGTGTGGAAATGGCAATTTATGAGTACTCTAGGCTCTTTAGATGTGGGTTGATGGCCAAGAGCTCAGCTTGCAGAGCAGAGTCAATGCTCAAGGGGCTGTGTGGTTTGGGGAATCTACCTATCTATCCTCCCTGCTGCTCTCTGCAAGAAAAGGTTCATTTCCATTGCAGACCACACCTCCATCTTCCTGTCCACGCTTCAAACCCTGAGCCAGGCCCAAGCTCCCATTTGCCTAGACCCTAAAGCCTGTGAGTCCCGTAAGGGTCAAAGCAGTGGGATGAGGATTAATCTCAGAACAATGTGACCTTGGTATGACCCTCATCCTTCAGTGGAAGGAAGACTATATCCTCACACAGGCAGCCAGTAGATGTGGCTCTGGTGAATGATGCAGTGCTGACTTCTGGTTCCTTATTTTTCTGCTCCCAAGGAAAGTGGTTGATTTTCTAGGTAACAGTTGTATCTCTTTCCAGAGGAACAGCGGAGCTGCCCAGCCAGGTCAGACACCCAGCCTCTCTGCTTCCCAGAAAGGTAGGCAGGTTGGGCTCCCTTCTCCCTGCACTGATGACTTAACCTTAATTCTCAAGAGAAAACTTCCTCTACAATCATTGTGTACCTTGTCTATTGTAACTTTGGATGTTCTCTTTATTGATACAAACATTAAATTCCTGCAGTGTCTCCAAAATATTGGCTTTGGGAACACGTTGTCACCTGTGCTGTATATTGAGGTATAACTGGATGCCCACTTCTCCATTTGTTATTGATTGCGCATTTTGGGCACGGTGCCTCTGTCTGTGGTGGTGGAAGCCAGAAAAGAACAGTGTTACTGGAACCGAAGGACAAGGACATCTTCCAGTGAGATCTGCTCTATCCAGGAGGCAGGTCCTGCCAGGAAGCGTGAATGAAGCCACTGGGAAGGGAGAGTGCAAACTCCCTGGGCTCGGGGTTACAACCAGCAGCTGCTCTGGAAGGAGAACCCGACCTTTCAGCCTGCCAGCCCAGAGCAGGGCAGGGCAGGAGGTGGGTCGCTGGTGGACTCCTGCCTGGGCTCCCGGCGCTGGGACCGCACACAGCTGGGACCGCGGCCGTTCTCCGGCGTGCCCAAAGCGCCGCTGCAGCCAGAGCAAACCCCATCCCAGGCACAGGGAGCGGGCGGGGCACCCCGCGCTGGGGAGCAGCAAGGGGCCCCGGGAGCCACCCCACAGCCCGAGCCCCCGGCACCCTCCCCTCGGCCCGGCCCCTGCTCCTTCCCCGCAGGACGCCCACGCCCGACGGGGAGGCTCC